>CAVLJG010000004.1:37418193-37686488 GCA_963669975.1 Acanthoscelides obtectus | reverse complement strand
GATGGTATATGTTGATTGGCGGGCCCCGTTAGATAGCGCACCCCGACCGGAAGTGATTCAGGACAGCCGACGATAGTAAGGTGTAGTATAACGTCTATGCGTAAGCGATGTGACCATTCATGTTTTGCGGTAAATATTTGCATATAGATCGATAAAAGCCCATGAATAATGATATTTATAGATTCAATCTGCTGATTCAGTTAAATGGAAAAACGTATAAAATTCGCGGGAAACAATGCGTATAGGATGATCTCAATAATCAACACGTTCATATTCAGTGTGCATATAAAATGGAATTGCTCATATATGTGGTGCATACAGTTAATGTTAGTTAATTTTTAACATCGATACAATATTGAAAACATAGTACAGTCTATATTGTGTATCTAATAAATTCAACAAGGCAATCACCTACGTCGCAAATGAGGTTAGGTTCAGGGCAGGTGTTGTCGTAGCGGTGATATGCAAGAAGTACCGGGCGGGGCTGTTAAGCATGGGTGAATGGGCAGGAAGCGCAGGCTGTCAACGAGTTAATACTGACCAACGATAACAGCGGTGACCTTGAAACACTGTGGTCAGTTAAAAAGTGGGGGTAAAATCGAGATTATAAATACCTAAGAATCACCGCAAATTATCTTGTCAGTTATCTGCAGCGAACAGACGTGCTCAGTTCAGATTTAGTCGCTAGTTAACGTTTTAGTTTTTAAAAAATGGAAAAATTCTTCATCGTTAAGGATTCTACTAAGAAGATTAAAAAATTTAATCTATATGGGCGAGAAGTGGAATTTAAAATACGACCTATCCCTAAGACGTCGAACCTGTGGGATGGAATCAAAGACGCTCTGGAGGAAATGTAGCCAAAGGAACTGAACATCTCCAGCCCAGTGATCAAGTTGGATTCACTTTCTGTTCCAAAGGACTTTACCCGCGGTCAAGGATGGATAGCTTTTAAATTGTTTTCCGACGTTTCACCTGAGGACATATGGGAGAAGATATCTTCCATCTATCAGTCAAATTCGGTGGGTTGAATACCGAGACTTTTTGCTTGGGTATTACGTCCGTAAGGTTGCCTGCTGGTCGTGGTAGAGCTCAGAATTTCAATACCTTTGATGAGGAATGCGCCAAAGAAAAGGCATTATCACCGTTAAAAACACCGATAATTTGTGTCTCCCACGAGCCCTTGTCATCGCCATGGCCCATTTGAACAAAGACAAAGATTATAGCAGAATCCGCCGTGATCGAGGGAAAAATACAAGGACAAAGAGCTGTACAACTTGTGGAAAAGGCTGATATTGTTATCCCTGAGGTGGGTGTGGAATACCTGAACTTCAAAAGCTACAACGATATCTGCAAAACTACAAAATTGTTGTATACAAGTTTGGGTGCAAAGGTCGTGACGTCATTTTTGAAGGCGTGTCCGCTGGTCCGACGCTTAACCTAATATATCACGAGGGGCACTACAGCGTCATAAACATCCCTCACTGCTGCCTTTTGCTGCAGCTTTTTTTGTGAGAACTGCCACATTCCGTATAATACTAAACAAATTCATAGATGTGATAAACAATGTTATGCTTGTAAAAGATCTCCTGCCTGCCTGAAAACGAAGCACATCAAATGCAAAGAATGTAATAGAAGCTTTTATGGACAAGAATGTTTTAACGCTCATTTACCATCGGTCTGTTCTAAAATTAAAAGATGTGTAGACTGTTTTAAAGTTCACAACGGTAATGATCACATCTGCGGATATATACTTTGTAAAACATGTTATAAAAATCAACCAATTGAACATATGTGCTATATACAGCCTGACAGAAGTATTCCTAAATCAAATGATGTCTTATTAATATTTTACGATTTGGAAACCGTCAGGAGAAGGATTACCCAATGGATCTTTACTGCATGAGCCAAATCTAGGTGTATTCAAAACAATGTTGTGAAGCATGTACCGATAATCCTATATGCAAGAAATGTGGCCTTCGAATACAGATTCTTCGATGTCAAGACGTCATTTCTCCATTTATGCATCATATTCTGACACTTCGTAAAAAATTCAAGAAAGTCATTGTACTGGCGCATAATGGTGGAGGATTTGATCATCAGTTTCTACTTCGTTACATTTTAGAGAAGACTAGTCTGTACCCGAATGTAATTATGAGAGGAACAAAATTAATATTGATGGAGGTAGGAAATGTAAAATTTCTGGATTCTCTCAATTATTTTCCTATGCCTCTAACTGCTCTACCAAGGCGTTTGATTTGAAAGAGCTAAAGAAAGGATACTTTCCACATTTATTCAACACTTTGGCTCATCAGAATTATGTAGGGCCAATTCCAGCGCCTCGACTTCTACGATCCCGACCATTTAAAGGAAGACGCTCGGGAAAAATTATTAAAATGGCATGGCGAAAGACAAGCGGAGGGATACGTTTTTGATTTTCAGAAAGAAATCGTTGAATACTGTATCTCCGATGTGGAAATATTGACACAGGCGTGTCTCAAATTTCGAGACCTGATGAAAACCGAAACCACAGTCGATCCCTTCCAGGAAAGCACCACTATTGCATCATGCTGTAACAAAGTCTTTAGACGCAATTTTTTAAAACCTGAGACGATCGGGGTAATTCCAAAAGGGGGCTATAGATGGCGTGAAAATCAGTCAAAAATTGCCATCCAATGGCTGTTGTGGGAGGAACATCAAAGAGGAATCAAAATTCAACACGCCGCTAAGGGTATAGAAACCATAGTTAAGGGACATAAAGTAGACGGTTTTTGTAGCGACACAAATCAAGTGTTTGAATTCCAAGGATGCTATTTTCACGGTTGCCCTCGATGTTTCAAATACAAAAGAAGCAATCCTCTGCATAATGATCCGTTGAATACATTGGAAAGTCGATACGAACAATCAGTTAGCAAAGTAGAGAGACTCCGAAGCCTTGGACTAGAAGTAATTGAGATATGGGAATGTCAATTTCGAGGAATGCTAAACGATGAAATTAGAGCCTTCACAGAAGCACATCCATTGATAATCAATTTACCGATTAACCCCAGAGACGCTCTCTACGGGGGACGTACAGAAAATATCGTTGAATACTACAAGATCAAAACAAATGAATGCATAAAATATGTCGATATATGTTCCCTGTACCCCTTCATCTGTAAATATGGAAAATTTCCGGTGGGTCATCCAAAAAAAATTTACGTAGGTGAAGAATGTGTTACAGCCTCTCTGTCGCAGATGTCAGGACTTATTAAATGCCAGATTCTACCGAACCAGAACTTATATCACCCCCGTTTTACCGTCAAAAATGAACAACAAATTGATGTTTGTTAACTGTCAAAAATGTGGTGAAGATTTCGTTCGAGAAGAGTGTCAGCATTCTATTCAAGAAAGAAGCCTAAAAGGAACTTGGGTGATAGAAGAGGTGCTCAAAGCTATTGAAAAAGGTTACCAGATTATAGAGACTTACGAAATATGGGAATACGATACAATTCAGCTCAGTAAAGACCAAGAGGGGTTATTTAGCGGAATGATGAACAAGTTTCTACAAATAAAACAACAAGCTTCAGGATGGCCCAAACATTGCTTAACGGATGAAGAAAAAAACCGTTATATTGATGCATTTTTGGATAGAGAAGACATAAAGCTGGAATTTTCAAAAATTATAGAGAACCCCTGTTTGAGATCGTTAGCTAAACTTATGCTGAATTCCTTTTGGGGTAAATTTGCTCAAAAAGAAAACCAAAACAAAACCTCAATAGTCAGAGACTGTGGTGAATTCTTTGATATGCTGACTAATCCTTCTATTCATGTAAATACAGTTCTCCCGGTAAACGAAGAAACCCTTCTCATAACTTGGGAATTTAGAGAAGAGGCCTATGACGTTTCTTCAACGGTTAACGTTGTATTGGCTTCATATGTCACGGCCCTAGCTAGACTAAAATTATATTCATTCTTGGAGAAAGTGGAAGAAAGGGCAGTTTACGTAGATACAGATTCATGTATTTATATCTCTCGTAAGGGATTAGACGACATATCTACAGGCGACTTCATAGGTGATATGACCGATGAGCTCAATGGGGGTTTCATATCAGAGTTTGTTTCTGGAGGACCTAAGAACTACGCCTACAAATATACTACTTTGTCTGGAGAGGAACAGATCGTATGTAAAGTAAAAGGCATATCACTCAACTACAAGGCATCCCAAGTAGTCAATTTTGAGAAAATAAAAGACATGGTGCTGAAGAAATCTGATCCTGTTTCTGTACTTTCTCGACAGCTACGACGTACAAGAGAGCATGCAGTAGTAACAGTCGAGTTTCCTAAGGTATACAAGATAACTTCAATGAAAAGGAAATTCTATGAAGATCATACCTCTGTACCATTTGGATTTAAGAAAATAAAGTATTGATTTATTAATGTATGTAAATATTTTTTAATAAACATGTAAAATAAAATGTATGCAAATGATTTTTTGTTTTTATTTCCCGCCTAATTGAAAAATATTTTTGCACCCGAAATTGTTCAGCCTTTTTACTCCATATAAAATATTTAAAAGTATGCATTGTTATTATTAAACGCCTGCAGTAATATACACCAAAAAAATTGAGAAGCAGTGTAACCATGTGGAACTTTGTATAATCACAAAAAAACATATCTTGGAAAATAAAAAATACAGCACTGTACTGCACGGGCACGAAAAATTGAGAAGCATGATAACCATGTAGAACTTCGTATCACTACGTAAATGGTTATTACGAAAAGTAGAAATAAAAACTATATTTTCGATAATAGCTATACTATTTTTATGAGCACCGAAAAAATTGAGAAGCACGATAACCTCATAGAACTTCGAAACAGCACCAGAGACAACCGAAGGCTACAGAAAAAAACACATACTGAAAAGGCATAACATCTATCAGCGCTGGTATCCGATAATACTGTTTCCTTTGACATTCGTTGGGATATGAAAACACATATTTGCTTCCCACCGTTATAACGGAAATAATAGTTACTGCAAAAGCAGTTTCACGATAAGACCATACATTAATCTACAAAGTTGATAATAAAACATATGTACTATTAAAATGCAGATATTTTTAAGATTATACAATTAAAAAATCAAAATAATATATTATAAATGGTAGGGGATACAGGGTAAACACCGAAATATACTTAATTTAGAATAGTTACTTATAATCTCCTCAGTTCTTTGGTCAGCCGTATCGACAATTTACCGGTGGATCCTCTATTTTTGTGCATGTAAAAGGTTAGACTATGGCGCTAGCAAAAAAAAACAAAATGCAACAAAGTAGAGTCACTTAATATTCTTGTTGAAATTACGGATAGAATATGGTAGAAAGTAACAATCAGATATTGTAGAAGCCATGTAATTGTTTAATTGTTGAGGAAAAAGTATTTTTCATACGCTGACCATGTTTATGTCCGCTTGGTACGCGACCAGATCTTTTCCAAACCTTTGCCCGTAGGGTTCATGAGCCTACGACCAAATGTGTCGTCGAAGGGGCATTTTTGGGCAAATTCGGTCGAAACCGATGCTGCGTTCGTACCCTAGAGCCTACGAACAGTGACTCAAACTTAATTTTAATTGATATGCAAAGATCTGGCTAGAATGCTTGAGCTAGTGATTATATGCAATTTATCGGTGACGAGCTTTCCTCTAGCATATCTTGATTTATTCAAGCGAATCAATGAGAAACTAGTGAATAAAATTACCTGACAGCCATAGTACAAGTTGGTATATCTACACCTTCTCTTACATTTGGCGCCACTAAAATGTTAATCTCCTTGTTTCTAAAAACGATCAAGTACTTATCTGTTCTTCTTATTAATCGGAAGTGATTCTACGGTGCTATTAAAAGAGTTTCCGTTATATCCCACAACGAAATCCGGCTTTATATGTCTGAACTCTGGTACATGTTCACTCAAATCTTTCAGTACATGGTGCAATATTTTTGGCAGTTGATCTTTCCTTCGTGAATATTAAACCACAAATGTCTTCGTTTGAAGATGAACTGTTGAAAAGTGTTACGTTTATATTAGTATTAATATTTATGACATTTACTTTTTTAAAATAGTTAAATACTACGATAAACTGGGAATGTGGGATGAAGCAGAAATGTTTCTGTAACCCAATTTAGGTATGTATAGCAAGTCTTACGCAAGACAATAATAAAAACAGATAGAATTCGAGGGCGATTCTTGGAAGAAAAATTCATAGTATTTCTAAGGCAACACCGACCGGAGTGCTATAATTTTAGCATACATTTACAGGTTATAGGTCTAATGATAAATAGAAAGTGATTAAAATTTTAACTTCAATTTTCGTAAAATAGCTGAGATATGCCATCTTGCAGTAGCCTGAAATGAAATACCCGACAGGTTACCCATCACCTGATAGTCTGTGGTTCTCGCCGCTAGATGACGCTTCATACAAACGTCATCTGTCAAACGTTATGTGTATCATTGATAAGTGTGAGTTGTGTCTCTAAGCGCTAGATGGTGTCGATGTCGCACTGGTGTCGTAGAGTGACCCACATACAGGGGTCGATAGAAATTTTTGGGGCCCTACCGACGGGTCGATGAACCGACGGTATAACGTCAGATCGAAATAAGCTCCATTCACATGGGAGGTGTGTGTGGAATTGCTCGTGGGAGACACGGACCTTGTCGTATATAGCAAGACGTGTCCTAAAATGGTGATACCCATTGGTCGCTCAGCCATACAGGTCGGTCAGACAGAAGTTTTTGGGACCGGGGTGCTCTGATTGGTGGATCAGACGGCGGGAAATTTGAACGGTGTTGATGGTATAGCTGAATGGTGGACGGCGGGGTCGGGTACGTTGGTAATCACCTATGTCGCAAATGAGGTTAGATAGATAGTCGTTCAGTGAAGGTGTTGTCGTAGCGGTGATATGCAAGAAGTACTGCTCGCGGGGGTGTCAACGAGTTAATATTGGCCAACGATAACAGCGGTGACCCTGGAACACTGTTGTCACACGGTTGCAAAAGATGACAGGTTATCTCTTAATTTTCGTAAACAACGATTTTTCTAAAGTGGTAAAAACAGGTCGAAATTTTAAATACCTATGAATCACCGCAAATTATCTTGTCAGTTATCTGCTGCGAACAAAACATGCTCAGCTCAGACTTATCTAAAAAGTGGTGGGAAAATCGATATTATAAAAATATTTATGAATCACCGCAAATTCTCTTAGACGTGCTCTTATCAGTTCAGACTTAGTTAAAACTGGTGGGTAAAATCGAGATTATAAATACCTATGAATCACCGCAAATTACCTTGTCAGTTATCTGCAGTGAACAGACGTGCTCAGTTCACACTTAGCAATTCCCAACGCTCCTCCGTGGCCATTCCCCTTACCCTCTCGCGAGTGCGCGCATGCGCATGCGACTCGTTCTGGTCTATAGACATATGATCGCTAATGATCTTGAACAAAGATGTCCTGATACACGAACCGCCAGAGGTACATCAGAAGTAATGTTAGTATTGTGTGTGCGTGTTTTTTGAACACGCTAAGTCGTGATGTACATCACGTGACGTACGTCACGTGACCTACGTGACGTGCGTGTGACAGGTGACGTACGTGTGACAGGCGACGTGCGCACGAGTAAGTTTGTTTGTTGTGTACCATAGGATAGTGGTAAGAGAACAAGACCTACCCCCAACCCTTACCACAAACGCTATCTACGCCCGCGCCAGCACCAGCACCAGCAGAACGAGCCCCATGTGCATGCGCGCTACTAAGGGGAATGGTGACAAAAAAGGCGTTGAAAAACGGCGTTTTTTTTGTGCTTTGGTCTAGAGTGACTGGTCTAGAATGACTTTTGGTCTAGGTACGTTTTTTTTTTTGAACACGCTAAGTTTTTGAACCTCAACCACGCACTAACATTACTTCTGATGTTGTACCTCTGGCGGTTCGGGCTATCAAGACAGCTTTTTGGTATTTTTGAACAAAGTGTGCACGTCACGTGTCACGTGACGTACGCCACGTGCGTCAAGTGTCACGTGACGCACGTCACGTGCCACGTGCGTCACGTGTCACGTGACGCACGTCACCTGTCACACGTACGTCACCTGTCACACGCACGTCACGTAGGTCACGTGACGTACGTCACGTGATGTACATCACGACTTAGCGTGTTCAAAAAACACGCACACACAATACTAACATTACTTCTGATGTACCTCTGGCGGTTCGTGTATCAGGACATCTTTGTTCAAGATCATTAGCGATCATATGTCTATAGACCAGAACGAGTCGCATGCGCATGCGCGCACTCGCGAGAGGGTAAGGGGAATGGCCACGGAGGAGCGTTGGGAATTGCTAAGTGTGAACTGAGCACGTCTGTTCACTGCAGATAACTGACAAGGTAATTTGCGGTGATTCATAGGTATTTATAATCTCGATTTTACCCACCAGTTTTAACTAAGTCTGAACTGATAAGAGCACGTCTAAGAGAATTTGCGGTGATTCATAAATATTTTTATAATATCGATTTTCCCACCACTTTTTAGATAAGTCTGAGCTGAGCATGTTTTGTTCGCAGCAGATAACTGACAAGATAATTTGCGGTGATTCATAGGTATTTAAAATTTCGACCTGTTTTTACCACTTTAGAAAAATCGTTGTTTACGAAAATTAAGAGATAACCTGTCATCTTTTGCAACCGTGTGACAACAGTGTTCCAGGGTCACCGCTGTTATCGTTGGCCAATATTAACTCGTTGACACCCCCGCGAGCAGTACTTCTTGCATATCACCGCTACGACAACACCTTCACTGAACGACTATCTATCTAACCTCATTTGCGACATAGGTGATTACCAACGTACCCGACCCCGCCGTCCACCATTCAGCTATACCATCAACACCGTTCAAATTTCCCGCCGTCTGATCCACCAATCAGAGCACCCCGGTCCCAAAAACTTCTGTCTGACCGACCTGTATGGCTGAGCGACCAATGGGTATCACCATTTTAGGACACGTCTTGCTATATACGACAAGGTCCGTGTCTCCCACGAGCAATTCCACACACACCTCCCATGTGAATGGAGCTTATTTCGATCTGACGTTATACCGTCGGTTCATCGACCCGTCGGTAGGGCCCCAAAAATTTCTATCGACCCCTGTATGTGGGTCACTCTACGACACCAGTGCGACATCGACACCATCTAGCGCTTAGAGACACAACTCACACTTATCAATGATACACATAACGTTTGACAGATGACGTTTGTATGAAGCGTCATCTAGCGGCGAGAACCACAGACTATCAGGTGATGGGTAACCTGTCGGGTATTTCATTTCAGGCTACTGCAAGATGGCATATCTCAGCTATTTTACGAAAATTGAAGTTAAAATTTTAATCACTTTCTATTTATCATTAGACCTATAACCTGTAAATGTATGCTAAAATTATAGCACTCCGGTCGGTGTTGCCTTAGAAATACTATGAATTTTTCTTCCAAGAATCGCCCTCGAATTCTATCTGTTTTTATTATTGTCTTGCGTAAGACTTGCTATACATACCTAAATTGGGTTACAGAAACATTTCTGCTTCATCCCACATTCCCAGTTTATCGTAGTATTTAACTATTTTAAAAAAGTAAATGTCATAAATATTAATACTAATATAAACGTAACACTTTTCAACAGTTCATCTTCAAACGAAGACATTTGTGGTTTAATATTCACGAAGGAAAGATCAACTGCCAAAAATATTGCACCATGTACTGAAAGATTTGAGTGAACATGTACCAGAGTTCAGACATATAAAGCCGGATTTCGTTGTGGGATATAACGGAAACTCTTTTAATAGCACCGTAGAATCACTTCCGATTAATAAGAAGAACAGATAAGTACTTGATCGTTTTTAGAAACAAGGAGATTAACATTTTAGTGGCGCCAAATGTAAGAGAAGGTGTAGATATACCAACTTGTACTATGGCTGTCAGGTAATTTTATTCACTAGTTTCTCATTGATTCGCTTGAATAAATCAAGATATGCTAGAGGAAAGCTCGTCACCGATAAATTGCATATAATCACTAGCTCAAGCATTCTAGCCAGATCTTTGCATATCAATTAAAATTAAGTTTGAGTCACTGTTCGTAGGCTCTAGGGTACGAACGCAGCATCGGTTTCGACCGAATTTGCCCAAAAATGCCCCTTCGACGACACATTTGGTCGTAGGCTCATGAACCCTACGGGCAAAGGTTTGGAAAAGATCTGGTCGCGTACCAAGCGGACATAAACATGGTCAGCGTATGAAAAATACTTTTTCCTCAACAATTAAACAATTACATGGCTTCTACAATATCTGATTGTTACTTTCTACCATATTCTATCCGTAATTTCAACAAGAATATTAAGTGACTCTACTTTGTTGCATTTTGTTTTTTTTTGCTAGCGCCATAGTCTAACCTTTTACATGCACAAAAATAGAGGATCCACCGGTAAATTGTCGATACGGCTGACCAAAGAACTGAGGAGATTATAAGTAACTATTCTAAATTAAGTATATTTCGGTGTTTACCCTGTATCCCCTACCATTTATAATATATTATTTTGATTTTTTAATTGTATAATCTTAAAAATATCTGCATTTTAATAGTACATATGTTTTATTATCAACTTTGTAGATTAATGTATGGTCTTATCGTGAAACTGCTTTTGCAGTAACTATTATTTCCGTTATAACGGTGGGAAGCAAATATGTGTTTTCATATCCCAACGAATGTCAAAGGAAACAGTATTATCGGATACCAGCGCTGATAGATGTTATGCCTTTTCAGTATGTGTTTTTTTCTGTAGCCTTCGGTTGTCTCTGGTGCTGTTTCGAAGTTCTATGAGGTTATCGTGCTTCTCAATTTTTTCGGTGCTCATAAAAAATAGTATAGCTATTATCGAAAATATAGTTTTTATTTCTACTTTTCGTAATAACCATTTACGTAGTGATACGAAGTTCTACATGGTTATCATGCTTCTCAATTTTTCGTGCCCGTGCAGTACAGTGCTGTATTTTTTATTTTCCAAGATATGTTTTTTTGTGATTATACAAAGTTCCACATGGTTACACTGCTTCTCAATTTTTTTGGTGTATATTACTGCAGGCGTTTAATAATAACAATGCATACTTTTAAATATTTTATATGGAGTAAAAAGGCTGAACAATTTCGGGTGCAAAAATATTTTTCAATTAGGCGGGAAATAAAAAACAAAAAATCATTTGCATACATTTTATTTTACATGTTTATTAAAAAATATTTACATACATTAATAAATCAATACTTTATTTTCTTAAATCCAAATGGTACAGAGGTATGATCTTCATAGAATTTCCTTTTCATTGAAGTTATCTTGTATACCTTAGGAAACTCGACTGTTACTACTGCATGCTCTCTTGTACGTCGTAGCTGTCGAGAAAGTACAGAAACAGGATCAGATTTCTTCAGCACCATGTCTTTTATTTTCTCAAAATTGACTACTTGGGATGCCTTGTAGTTGAGTGATATGCCTTTTACTTTACATACGATCTGTTCCTCTCCAGACAAAGTAGTATATTTGTAGGCGTAGTTCTTAGGTCCTCCAGAAACAAACTCTGATATGAAACCCCCATTGAGCTCATCGGTCATATCACCTATGAAGTCGCCTGTAGATATGTCGTCTAATCCCTTACGAGAGATATAAATACATGAATCTGTATCTACGTAAACTGCCCTTTCTTCCACTTTCTCCAAGAATGAATATAATTTTAGTCTAGCTAGGGCCGTGACATATGAAGCCAATACAACGTTAACCGTTGAAGAAACGTCATAGGCCTCTTCTCTAAATTCCCAAGTTATGAGAAGGGTTTCTTCGTTTACCGGGAGAACTGTATTTACATGAATAGAAGGATTAGTCAGCATATCAAAGAATTCACCACAGTCTCTGACTATTGAGGTTTTGTTTTGGTTTTCTTTTTGAGCAAATTTACCCCAAAAGGAATTCAGCATAAGTTTAGCTAACGATCTCAAACAGGGGTTCTCTATAATTTTTGAAAATTCCAGCTTTATGTCTTCTCTATCCAAAAATGCATCAATATAACGGTTTTTTTCTTCATCCGTTAAGCAATGTTTGGGCCATCCTGAAGCTTGTTGTTTTATTTGTAGAAACTTGTTCATCATTCCGCTAAATAACCCCTCTTGGTCTTTACTGAGCTGAATTGTATCGTATTCCCATATTTCGTAAGTCTCTATAATCTGGTAACCTTTTTCAATAGCTTTGAGCACCTCTTCTATCACCCAAGTTCCTTTTAGGCTTCTTTCTTGAATAGAATGCTGACACTCTTCTCGAACGAAATCTTCACCACATTTTTGACAGTTAACAAACATCAATTTGTTGTTCATTTTTGACGGTAAAACGGGGTGATATAAGTTCTGGTTCGGTAGAATCTGGCATTTAATAAGTCCTGACATCTGCGACAGAGAGGCTGTAACACATTCTTCACCTACGTAAATTTTTTTTGGATGACCCACCGGAAATTTTCCATATTTACAGATGAAGGGGTACAGGGAACATATATCGACATATTTTATGCATTCATTTGTTTTGATCTTGTAGTATTCAACGATATTTTCTGTACGTCCCCCGTAGAGAGCGTCTCTGGGGTTAATCGGTAAATTGATTATCAATGGATGTGCTTCTGTGAAGGCTCTAATTTCATCGTTTAGCATTCCTCGAAATTGACATTCCCATATCTCAATTACTTCTAGTCCAAGGCTTCGGAGTCTCTCTACTTTGCTAACTGATTGTTCGTATCGACTTTCCAATGTATTCAACGGATCATTATGCAGAGGATTGCTTCTTTTGTATTTGAAACATCGAGGGCAACCGTGAAAATAGCATCCTTGGAATTCAAACACTTGATTTGTGTCGCTACAAAAACCGTCTACTTTATGTCCCTTAACTATGGTTTCTATACCCTTAGCGGCGTGTTGAATTTTGATTCCTCTTTGATGTTCCTCCCACAACAGCCATTGGATGGCAATTTTTGACTGATTTTCACGCCATCTATAGCCCCCTTTTGGAATTACCCCGATCGTCTCAGGTTTTAAAAAATTGCGTCTAAAGACTTTGTTACAGCATGATGCAATAGTGGTGCTTTCCTGGAAGGGATCGACTGTGGTTTCGGTTTTCATCAGGTCTCGAAATTTGAGACACGCCTGTGTCAATATTTCCACATCGGAGATACAGTATTCAACGATTTCTTTCTGAAAATCAAAAACGTATCCCTCCGCTTGTCTTTCGCCATGCCATTTTAATAATTTTTCCCGAGCGTCTTCCTTTAAATGGTCGGGATCGTAGAAGTCGAGCGCTGGAATTGGCCCTACATAATTCTGATGAGCCAAAGTGTTGAATAAATGTGGAAAGTATCCTTTCTTTAGCTCTTTCAAATCAAACGCCTTGGGTAGAGCAGTTAGAGGCATAGGAAAATAATTGAGAGAATCCAGAAATTTTACATTTCCTACCTCCATCAATATTAATTTTGTTCCTCTCATAATTACATTCGGGTACAGACTAGTCTTCTCTAAAATGTAACGAAGTAGAAACTGATGATCAAATCCTCCACCATTATGCGCCAGTACAATGACTTTCTTGAATTTTTTACGAAGTGTCAGAATATGATGCATAAATGGAGAAATGACGTCTTGACATCGAAGAATCTGTATTCGAAGGCCACATTTCTTGCATATAGGATTATCGGTACATGATTCACAACATTGTTTGAATACACATAGATTTGGCTCATGCAGTAAAGATCCATTGGGTAATTCCTTCTCCTGACGGGTTTCCAAATCGTAAAATATTAATAAGACATCATTTGATTTAGGAATACTTCTGTCAGGCTGTATATAGCACATATGTTCAATTGGTTGATTTTTATAACATGTTTTACAAAGTATATATCCGCAGATGTGATCATTACCGTTGTGAACTTTAAAACAGTCTACACATCTTTTAATTTTAGAACAGACCGATGGTAAATGAGCGTTAAAACATTCTTGTCCATAAAAGCTTCTATTACATTCTTTGCATTTGATGTGCTTCGTTTTCAGGCAGGCCGGAGATCTTTTACAAGCATAACATTGTTTATCACATCTATGAATTTGTTTAGTATTATACGGAATGTGGCAGTTCTCACAAAAAAAGCTGCAGCAAAAGGCAGCAGTGAGGGATGTTATGACGCTGTAGTGCCCCTCGTGATATATTAGGTTAAGCGTCGGACCAGCGGACACGCCTTCAAAAATGACGTCACGACCTTTGCACCCAAACTTGTATACAACAATTTTGTAGTTTTGCAGATATCGTTGTAGCTTTTGAAGTTCAGGTATTCCACACCCCTCCTCAGGGATAACAATATCAGCCTTTTCCACAAGTTGTACAGCTCTTTGTCCTTGTATTTTTCCTCGATCACGGCGGATTCTGCTATAATCTTTGTCTTTGTTCAAATGGGCCATGGCGATGACAAGGGCTCGTGGGAGACACAAATTATCGGTGTTTTTAACGGTGATAATGCCTTTTCTTTTGGCGCATTCCTCATCAAAGGTATTGAAATTCTGAGCTCTACCACGACCAGCAGGCAACCTTACGGACGTAATACCCAAGCAAAAAGTCTCGGTATTCAACCCCACAGAATTTGACTGATAGATGGAAGATATCTTCTCCCATATGTCCTCAGTTGAAACGTCGGAAAACAATTTAAAAGCTATCCATCCTTGACCGCGGGTAAAGTCTTTGGAACAGAAAGTGAATCCAACTTGATCACTGGGCTGGAGATGTTCAGTTCCTTTGGCTACTATTTCCTCCAGAGCGTCTTTGATCCATCCCACAGGTTCGACGTCTTTAGGGATAGGTCGTATTTTAAATTCCACTTCTCGCCCATATAGATTAAATTTTTTAATCTTCTTAGTAGAATCCTTAACGATGAAGAATTTTTCCATTTTTTAAAAACTAAAACGTTAACTAGCGACTAAATCTGAACTGAGCACGTCTGTTCGCTGCAGATAACTGACAAGATAATTTGCGGTGATTCTTAGGTATTTATAATCTCGATTTTACCCCCACCACTTTTTAACTGACCACAGTGTTTCAAGGTCACCGCTGTTATCGTTGGTCAGTATTAACTCGTTGACAGCCTGCGCTTCCTGCCCATTCACCCATGCTTAACAGCCCCGCCCGGTACTTGCATATCACCGCTACGACAACACCTGCCCTGAACCTAACCTCATTTGCGACGTAGGTGATTGCCTTGTTGAATTTATTAGATACACAATATAGACTGTACTATGTTTTCAATATTGTATCGATGTTAAAAATTAACTAACATTAACTGTATGCACCACATATATGAGCAATTCCATTTTTATATGCACACTGAATATGACGTGTTGATTATTGAGATCATCCTATACGCATTGTTTCCCGCGAATTTTATACGTTTTTCCATTTAAACTGAATCAGCAGAATTGCATCTATAAATATCATTATTCATGGGCTTTTATCGATCTATATGCAAATATTTACCGCAAAACATGAAATGAGTCACATCGCTTACGCATAGACGTTATACTACACCTTACTATCGTCGGCTGTCTGAATCACTTCCGGTCGGGTGCGCTATCTAACGGGGCCCGCCAATCAACATATACCATCAACCCGTTCAAACTTCCCGCCGTCTGATCCACCAATCAGAGCACGCGGTGGATCTAGCGGTTCCCGCCAATCAACATATACCATCAACCCCGTTCAAATTTCCCGCCGTTTGATCCGCCAATCAGAGCACGCGGTGGATGTGGTGGGCGTGGCCAAAAAGTGGAAGTGGTGGGGGGCGCCCAGAGTGCACCAGTATCTACTCATGGGTTATGTAGATAAACTAGACATGTTGAAGTCAATTTATGAATTAGATCGAAAATCTAAAAAGTGGTGGCTGCGCATTTTTTGGTATTTACTTGACATATCCCTAGTGAATGCATACATAATTTTCAAGAACCGAAATACTACGACTAAGTCCGGCAAATGTATGACATTGAAGGATTTCAAGCTAGCAGTATGCTTGGGACTTATTGGAGCAGACGAAAATATTCCAAAGAAAGGGCGGATATCATCAGTGCAACAAAATACCTTCAAAGCCAATGTGCCTCAGGAAATTCGATATGATTCTTGTGCACACATGCCAATCCATGGAAGTTCAAGAAGATGTGCTTATTGCAGCTCTACATCATCACCACGCCGGACAAAATGGATTTGTTCCAGGTAAAGAAAGTAATGCTTCATCTTATTTTTAGTTTTAGCAAAAACTTTTTTTTCAGATGCAACGTTGGATTATGCCTCAACGCAAATCAAAAATTGTTTCCTTCCGTATCACAGACGATAAATGGAAAATATCGGATTTGTCTTCTTTTATTACTTGAAATAAAATTTTGTTTAAAAAAATCATTAGTTCCTTTTACTACCTAGTGGTTTCATAATGAAACCATATTCTAAAGCATTTCAGGATTAAAAAAAATTAATAAAATGTGTAAAGTTATAACATATTGTTCACATTTACCCATATTAAAAGAAAAAGATTCGCAAATTCGAAAAAAAATTAAATCCGGCGTCAAAGGGTTAAGGCGGCACCTGCACGTGATGGGGGTGGCTGAGGATCCCTTATGCGAACGCTGCGGAGTAGAGGAAGAGACCTCGGCGCACGTTTTGTGTCGCTGTGAAGCTCTTAGCTACTATAGGCAGACTATACTGGGGTCCATTACTTTGGACCCTCAGGACGTAAAGGAGCTTGGACTCAAGGCGATTCTCAACTTCGCTAAAAGGGCGAGGCTTGTGATTTAAGTATTGTAGAGGTGCATAAGGGCCCGCTTAAGCGGCCTATGCACTGGCTCCTTATGGTGGCCGGGATGCCTCTAAAATTCAAGATTCATTCATTCAAGGACAGATCCCTAAATCTGGAACTTACAAAAACGGATGTAAATCTATTAACGCGAAGGCGAAGTCTACCCCAGATAACTTTTATGGTAGAAGGTGTTGAAGTAGTCCCACGAAAAGCCATCAAATACTTGGGCGTATGGCTTGATACCAAATTATCATGTGTGAAAAATCTCAGAAAACGACGGCAGCTGTATCAAGGTTAATACCAAATGTGGGACGACCTTCTAGCAAGAACGTGCCCTTTGCGGCTCTGCAGCTCTCTATGAAGCATTAGTGTGGCATGAGGCGCTACAAGTGCAACGAAATCGCAGAGCTCTAGAATCTGTCTTTAAAAAGTTAGCTATTAGAGTATCCAGGTTATACCGTACACTGCCTTTGGATGCTGTGATGGTCATAGATGGAATGCCTCTAAAAGACCTTATGACTAAAGAAAGGACAAACACATATGGCAACACAGGACATACAATTCGTCAAGAAGCAAGGTCCAGGCTCATTGACGAATGGCAGGTTAGGTGGACGATGTCAGATAGAGGTAGCTGGACGAGACGTCTAATACCTGACGTCAGGATTTGGTTAGAGAGGAGGCATGGAGAGGTAGACTTCTTCTTGACACAACTGCTCTCGGGACATAGCTGCTTTAGAGCATACCTTCATAGCTTTTGAATCGTGAACGAGCCTACCTGCCTATACTGTGGCAAAAATAATGATGCAGAAGACACCATGTTCGTTTGCAGAAGATGGGTAGATAAAGGGCAATCCCTCTTCAATGACATAGGAGAACTGAAAACAAGACCAACAAGAAACGAGGCAGTTGGGCACAGTGTTGCTGTTTTTGTTACGAACTTACTAACAAGGAAACGGAACGAAATGGCTGACTTGGAAGCACTTTTCTCTGACAACAAATAGAATATTAGCTTGAGACTGCCATAAGATAGACACTGACAGCAACGAAGTAATGCTTTAGTGGTTCCGCTGCTGTGCGTACAAGACGCAGTAGTAGAGGTTTTCTTTACTGGGTAGGAGCCCCAGTCACCGTAAAGATCGGTGCATGAAAGAAGATCAAGAAAATACATAAGAAGTTTTCCATCTGCACAAAAATGCTACTACTAGGCTTTAGACTATATTGGCGTCCTACATTGCTACTGACATAATTGCCAGATTTTTTTTAATCCAAATTTAGCTTACCTAAAATATAAAGTACGGCGTCAACAGCGTTATCTATTGCACCAATACCTCCTCGCTTCTCCGCTACTACAATACTTGATACAATCGCGGCCTCTTTCTGCCTCAGGAAAAGATTCAAAGCGTTGAGGCAACTAGAAATCTTCTGTTGCAAGGTACCGCTAATTTCTATTTCGAAATGCTCCTCTTGCATCTCAGCAACTAATCCTACCTGAAAGAAAAAACCTTCCGTCGATAAAACAAGCCTCTGATCCATGATCATAATGTAAGTACGCTAGAGAAAGCACTTGTCCGACAGACTCAACCCATTATGGAGATTCCATTTGTAAATATAAAAGCAATATTGAAATTAGTCGTGATAGGGGCTAGTGGATATAACATAATAATCGGAGCCTAGCTGTGTAACTAAATATCAAATATGTGTTTCAACTTACTTGTCCAATCGCTCCCCACTCAATAGCCAGAGCTGGATACCCGTCTTTTCTTCGCCTTTCACATATCCTTTCCATCACAGAGTTCGCCATTCCGTAATTAGTCTGACCAGCATTACCTCGACCGCAAGTTACCGATGAGAATATCACGAAGTCTCTGGAATTACAGATTTTTGCGTTATCTAAACCACATATGTATACGGATAGATCCTTTAAAAATAAATGTCCCATTATTTAACGTACGTAATATTTCTTCATATCAAACTCAGGTGATCGTGCCATATGAAAAACAGGAGCCAAGAGAGCTTACTCTAAACTACAAATAATACTAGAAGGCATCGCTCCATACCAAAATTATGATCAATAGATTTTGTGTGATTTTATGGTTTCTACCTATGGAGCTGTTCCAAGAATGGATCGTGATCAACGTTCTAATGAATTCATTCCGAATTTAGTAATTTTTCATACCGTAGGTCAGGGCACATCTCTCGTGTAACTTCATCCAGGTACTCTGTGGCTTTAGCTTTAGGTTTAAACGACGTCAGGAATGTATCTGGCGACTGGTTCTCGAATAGTGCATCAGCCAGTACTACAGCCAGGTTAAAGACGGCATGTACTGATCCAAATTGACTCGATTCTTTTATCAGCTTCTCGCAACCTTCCCTTGTCGTTATGTCGGCTTTTGATATGTGGACTAGAGCGCCATACGATCGCCATGTCCTGAAAAAGAGTGATTTATCATTTTGCTGGTTTCAAACAGATTTTTCATGCGGGGCCATCTACCTAATTTCTATTTTTTAAGCATTTTTTTGATATCCTAAGTCCTAACTGAGTTTACGAGGGATGTCTTTTAAGTTTTGCATATAGAAACATAGTAGGCCGCGCGGATCGAACGTCAGTACTGAATCTTAACCTCACTCTTTAGTAAACTTAAATTCAAAGTTTCACAACAATACGTGCAGTGTTCTCACTACAGTGTATTTTTAAATGTCACCAGGTCATTAGAAAAATGGAACTCAACCGAGAACATTTTTGCGCCATAATTTATTACAACTTTCAGAGACAATTATCGCAACAAGAATGCCTTGCTGAGTTACTGTCTGTTTTCGGCAACGAAGCGCCATATCAGTCGACAATTTCCCGTTGGTATGGAGAATTCAAACGTAGACGGGTGAGTCTTAGCGAGGATCCCAGGGTGGGTGCACCAAAAACGGCACTCACCCAGGAAAACGTCGATGCTCTGCGCAAACTCATCATTGAAAAAAATTTTACATGAAGAATTAGGAGTAAGGAAACTAGTTTCTCGTTGGATACCCCACCTGTTGACTGAAGAGCAGAAAGCAGCCAGGGTTAATTAGTGTCAAAAAACGCTTGACCGTTTCAATTCCGTAAACTCAAAAAATGTGTACAGCATTGTTAGTAGTGATGAATCGTGGATTTACTATTATCAACCATAAAATAAACGACAGGCGGCTGTTTGGGTGTTTCGAAAAAGATGGTCGCGACATTTGTGTCAAAAGCGGGTCATATTGCAACAATTCCACTTAATGAGCAAAGAATCATCCTCCACCAAGACAATGCAAGCTCGCACACAGCTCAAAAAACTAGGCAGTATTTAACGGAAGAAAACGTGGAATTATTGGGCCACCCTTCATATAGTCCCGATCTAAGTCCTAACGATTCCTTTACTTTCCCGAAAATTAAAAACAGACTGCGTGGTCAAAGATTCCAGTCACCAGAAGAAGCAGTTGACGCATTCAAAAATGCCGTTTTGGATCTGCCAGCAAACGAGTGG
Source organism: Acanthoscelides obtectus (assembly GCA_963669975.1). Classification (NCBI taxonomy): domain Eukaryota; kingdom Metazoa; phylum Arthropoda; class Insecta; order Coleoptera; family Chrysomelidae; genus Acanthoscelides; species Acanthoscelides obtectus. The sequence goes on along the minus strand of CAVLJG010000004.1, from coordinate 37,666,077 downwards.
AATAAGTGCTTCGAAAATTGGTTCGAGCGCATGCAAATGTGTATTAATCTTCGTGGAGAATACTTCGAAAAACAATAAAGTCATTTAAAACTACCTACCGTGTTGTTTTATTTCCATATGTAAAACTCAAAAGACATCCCTCGTATACTCTAAATAATGGATGCTGTGGTAGTGCTCAAAGGAAAACGGTTAATTTTAAATACAGTAGAACTGACGATACGAAATGCGACTTTATTACTTACTTTATCCTTAACCTCTGGTACCCCGTTTGTACACCTTTCCTGGATGTTAGTACTACTCTTCTTGCTCCTCTCAATATCAGCCAATCTGCCAGTTCAAGTCCAAAACCGCCAAGGCCACCAATAATTATGTATGTCTTCTCAGGGTAACAGAAGTATCTAAAAATCAAAATATGGGTTATTAAGGGTTATAGAAGAGGGCGATTTATAATTTCACTTCCCACTCCAGTTAGCTAAGAAGTATTGTAATAGCAAACAAATTATGAACTATATATTATGTTTTTTGGATGTTAGGTACATCACGAAAAACTATGTTAATCATTTCAGTCGCTCTGTATGTCTGTTTGTCTGTCGGTCAGTCGCTAATACTTAGCTCGTTTATAACTTGAAAAGTACTGCTCAGGTTTTGACATAAGGTTATTATCTTACTAGTCCAAGGACTAAAAAGCTTCATAGATTATGAAAAGCGATTTAGTGACGTCGGAACTGCGGACATGACAACGAGCGAAAAAGTAAAACTTGCTCAAACTTTGTAGATCTGTTAGATGTACATATAATTGTCACACATGATAACGATGGTAAAATTTAAACACGCTGCAAACTAATTTGTTTCAAATCTCCCATGCGATGATGACTGTTCACTTTGGCCCACCGGCACCGGTATTACGTAACTTGAAAAGTCACATTATGTCGTTTTTTACATCATATCGGTTTTTTGGACATGTAGGTTTTTTTGACATTATGTGTGTTTTCCTACAAGACATCAACTTGAAACTAGATGTGGTTCACTTCATGCTCACTTGTAGCAAGCTATGAATCAACTATTTGCACACTTGCCCACCTTGTCAATAAGTTGACATTTAAATTTTTGTTTTGACATGATATATATTCTTTAAGTAGGCCGAACATAGTTCAATTGATAAAAGGAGTGGGAAGTAGAGAGTCATTCTTGTCGACACGATTTTTGAATAACAACATTTAGTTACTAAATTGTTATGATTAACAGTTTAGGATAAAATGCCATATTTCTTTTGAAATAAAAGTGCTCTAAAAATACTTACAAACTTTTGAAAATACAAAGAGCATTCTTCCTCATAATTCTAAATAATGTTTTATGTTATTCTTGTAACATCTCCAGCTCACCTTGGGAAACCTTTGAAAGTTTTCACTGGCGGCAATGCTGTGATTTCTTTAGGATCTCGAACTTGTATCATTACCTTGCCCATGTGCTTGCCTGTCGCCATATACCTGAACGCCTGTTCTATTTCGTTATATTTGAATACTGTCCTGTTCAGAGGCTTCACTGCGTTTGACGCCATGGCTTTGTACAAGTAGTCAACCTAATCAACAATAAGTGTGTTAAAGTAACATCGTATGGAACCTATGAGAAGTTCGCGAAGCTCAGGCTATTGATCGCTTCGTCGGTAGCAGGAAACTGGTTTCCTGGCATCTCTGATTTTCAGCCTACTTCAATGAAGCGGAAGAGCGGCCAGCCACATAGGCATCTGATTAATCATGGGAGTGCCGACAGCGTTGTGTAAGGTTGGTTATGCTAACAGCAATGAAAAGCAAACAGATCATATTCAGCCTGTGTTTAGTTTATGCAACTTCTGTTTAGTATGCCGAAACTGGTATCACATGTAGAGTACTTAGTACTTCCTGTTCGATAAGACACGTATGTGGTTGAAACTTGTTATTTTCATTGAAGCGAGCTGTTAGTCACAAATTCCGGGAAACTATTTCCGGGTACTGATCTCTTTGATTTCCATCTCTGCTATCATAACCAACCATATACAACGTTGTTTCTAGTACGGTATAGGTCTCTTGTTAGCTTCCCGTCATCCGTCTTCAATGACTATACTTATATCGTACTGATGATTGCTGAAAACCATCAAACAACAATGTATGAGGTTGGTTATGCTCACAGAAATGGAAAGCAAAAAGCCATCGAATGAAGTACCTGAGACATAAATTAACAAAACAAGTGATCATCAAAACATATTTTCCATGAAAATGGAGTCCAATTAATCAATTCCAGTTGTTTCAGAACAAGAACAAGTTTAGTCCAGAAGAAGGAAATGACCCTTCGTTGGGTGCCTGGACACAGAGAGTACAGTAATGTTTAGTTATAACTTGTATGTGCACATAATTCGAAAAAAAAATGTATGAAATGATGAAAATTAATGTATCATTTTTAAGCAGATATTTCAGAGACCATATTCAGTCAATAATACTCACTATTTCCTTTTTGTTTTCCGGACTGGCTGAAAAGATTTTGTCCAACATAACTCCTATGAAGCTGGCCTCTTTCTTCAAAAACTCTAATTGGAGCGCATGATTGCTAGCAAGATCAAACTTTCCGATTTCCACGAATCGGCCGCCATGTGCTAGACACCTCACGCCAGCCAGAAGTTTGTCCTCTGCCAGACTATTTAGGACAATGTCCACACCTCGGCCCTTAGTCTCGCGGTAGATCATTTGTTCGAAGGTAGTGTCTCGAGAGTTTCCAATATTGTTATCTATTGGAACAAGGAACAACCGTCAACTCAGTTTCATCGACATCAAAAGTCTTAAATATTAAGTCTCTGAAGTGATATCTTGGACGTTTTGAGAAAACGATTATTTTTTAAGCTAAGGGTAATCACGTGTAAAGAGCCTGAATAAACAACAACTGAAAATGCCTGGGTACAACCAGCTAGATAGAATGCATCCTTTTCATATACTGCCGAATCGTTTAAATAGACCACTTTGGTCGTTGCTAACTGGATTACATCTAGTAACAGCTATAATGCTGCTCGTGAGCTTTCAATAGAGGCCTATAAAAGACTCGAAGAGTCACATATGGACATTTTTCTATTTATTTTGCGTACTTCAGTAAACAAAAAATGTGGAAGATCTAAGATATCGAATAGGTAATTGCTGATTTATTTGTAGCAGTTGTTGTAGACCAACAACATCTACATGTGTATTTTTTTGTAAGCTTTGCTTACACTGAACTCACTAAAGATTAAAGCTTTTCGAAAATTCTCAAAAACAAAATAGTCATATACGAATGGTGAGATCATATATGTTCATCCGTTTTTTAGTAGAAAAATATAAACTTTATTGAGAAACAATAAGACACTATTTATTCGCCGAAGTTATTACCATCACATTCAATCACCTTTTGCCAACGTGGACAATTCCAGTTGCTGTCCACCAAACACACAACAAAGCCTTGTGTGGTACCGAATCAGTAGGCGACAACGAACGCTTAGAATTCGTATACAAGATCCATTTTTCGTCGCACGTTAATAACTGATTAAGAAATGGTTCATTAGCGTTGCGTGAAATATTTGCTGAACAAATGGTAAGACGACTTAATTTGTTATCATTTGTCAGTTCATGTGGGACCCATTTTCTTAACTTCCACATCTTTCCTAGCTGATGAAGATGCAAACAAATAGTTTCAGGACTCACTCTGAACATTTCTGCAACTTCTTGGCACGTTGGCATGTGGAATTTACGTCCACAACCTATCGAAGATCCTATCGATCAACAACCCCCGTAGCAATGTGCGATATATAACAATCGCACGAACTTATTTGGTTACCTTATACTAATTAAATTTTGAGTTATTCTGGATCCTTGCAAATGTCTAATAATTGTCCCATGCTTAGATGCTTAGCAAACACCCTGGTACATAGAGCTAAAGTGATTTGCACTATAAAACCCTTATGCCCCTATGCATCCTATCATATATGTTTGTACAAACTTCACAGTTTTATTTAAAGGGTTTCTTGTCTGTGATCGCTGATATCTCTATAGACAAGGAAGTACCTTGGCATCCGCTCGGAAAAATATTCTGATTTCGGTATGTTTTGCATTATCTTATTTGAATTTGAATGAAGCAGGTTCAAAACAACATCAAAATTTTGCATTTCCATTTTGTTTAAACAAATTACGAAAATTAGTTTCTCCGTTCCGGGCAAAGTTTTTTCTCGCGAACTTTTCTCTAAAGTTGATAATTCAGTGATTTATTATTTTAAGTCTACAAAGTTCCCATGTATATTATTGATACCTCCGTAAACAAAATCTTAAAGTATTTTAAGGTAGGTATTTGCTACTAATGGGTGATTCTTTTGCTAGTATCTTTTTGGCAACAGTGTTTTTGACAGATGACGCGTGAATCGTGTCTTGTGTCATTGTCAAACATGTTTAGTTTGGTCTATAATTTAACCATGAATCAACTTACGAACGAACAACGCTTGCAAATTATTGAATTTTACTATCAAAATTCACGCTCGGTTAAAAGTGCATCGAGCACTGCTTCCAATTTATGGGCAATTTGGTCGGCCTACTGAGGGAGCTATTCGGAAGCTTATGACTAAATTTCGAACCCAGTTCACATTATTGGACATTAAACCACCAACACGCAGACGTAGAGTGAGAACTGAAGAAAATATTGCGGCTGTATCTGCCAGTGTTAGTGATGACCGGGAAATGTCGATTCGCCGCCGTTCGCAGCAATTGGGCCTCTGTTACTCCACTACGTGGAAAATTTTGCGACAGGATTTGGGTGTAAAACCTTATAAGATACAGCTGGTGCAAGAATTGAAGCCACACGACCTCCCACAACGTTTCCAATTTGGTGAATGGGCGCTGGCAAAGTTGGAGGAAGATCCACATTTTTATCGCAAAATTGTGTTCAGCGACGAAGCTCATTTCTGGTTGAATGGGTACGTTAACAAGCAAAATTGCCGCATCTGGAGTGAAGACCAGCCAGAAGCATTGCAAGAGCTACCAATGCATCCCGAAAAAATCACTGTTTGGTGTGGATTATGGGCCGGGGGCATCATCGGGCCGTACTTCTTCAAAGACGACAATGGCCGGAACGTAACTGTGAATGGCGAGCGCTACCGTGCGATGATAACAAACTTTTTCCTAGATCGTGTGATTTAACGCCGTTGGACTATTTCTTGTGGAGCCATGTTAATGCTAATGTCTACAGGGATAAACTAGCAACGATTGACGCACTGGAAGCCAATATCGAAGCATTTATTCGTGAGATACCGGCCGATATGTTCGAGAGAGTGTGCCAAAATTGGACCTTGCGCATGGGCCATCTAAAGCGGAGCCGCGGCCAACATTTACATGAAATAATCTTTAAACATTAAATTATATCGACCGTTCTATCGACTCAAATAAGGATTTAATCGTTTTTTTCAAATTTTTTGTGTTTTTTTTGAAAATCAAATCCTATACCTCTTAAAAAATCACCCGTTATAAGCCTTTACTTTCAATAATTGTTAAGCAATCAATGATTCTGCGTAAGTATACTATTTTAGCCACATTTATGATATAAAACCAACATTTCTAATCTAATTTGTTGTAAAAGTGCCACTAATACCATTATTGCAACTATGTTACAAACTTACGGGTGATACATTATTTGACCTATCCGAGTTACCAAAAATCTAAAAAACCTTATCTGGAGCGAAAACGGCGATTTTTGTAATTTGTTCAACCTTCCATCGAGCTCAGACGATCTGTTAGGCACAATTACGCCTTAGTTCATAGTTTTCCTCTCTTCCTCATCCCAATACCTTCCTGACGTTGAATGGTCATCGCTTAGTTTGTCCTCTATGCCTGACCGAGAAAGTAAATTCTGGTGTCCCACATGGGAGTGTTTTAGGCCTTGTACTATTTACATTTTACACATCAGATCTGACGGATTATACATATATCATCTGGTTGGAATGTACACTTGTATGCGGATGATGTACAAATATATAAGGCATCTACACCAGATGATGCAAATACCCTCATATAAAAAGGCAGTAAATACAAATATACTTTTAAATGGTACTACTATTCAAATTGTAGAGGAAACAAAAAGTTTGTGAATACTATTAGATACAAATTTAAGTTTTGAATGTCATGTTATGAATAAACTCAGATTGTGCTATTATAAATACTTATAAAACGCTTTGGAAATATGTATAAACACATACTGACATGTGATACTAAATTAATGCCTGTAAACTCGTTAATCCTTACACATTTGGTTATGGTGTCACAGTCTATTAAAACTTCCTTACAGAGGAAATAAAACAAAAAATTCAGATTTTGCAGAATCATTGCATAAGATTTTGTTATAATAATATAGGTAGAGAAGAACACATCACTGGCTACTATGTGAGAGAAGACATTTTAAAATATAACTACCGTTCATTGCTTTTTTATGGTGCTCTATTATACAGGGTGTCCGCAAAGTTGGGGTTTTCCTTTTCAGAAACAACTACCCTTGAAATAACAAAGGTAATGTGTAGTGAAACGAGGGCGAAGGAAAAAGTAATCACTCTCCAGTTGACGAGAAGGTCTAAGTACGTCTCTGCCCGAAATTATACCGCTCCAATAGAAAATGAAATCAGCTGATGCGCTTCCGAGCAGACGCCGGCGGTGGTGTAGACCACGAACAGAGGTCACAAATATGACGGCGTTGCTGCGTTTTCAGTTTTTAGGTAAACGTACTTTATATGTATTGTTCGAAGTTATCGCCGTTTGATTCAAAAACACAGGTGCGTGCACGACGTAGCCAAGCATCGGTGCAGGCTTTGAAAATGGAGTCCCTCCCTCGAATGAAAGCACCAGCTTGTTCAATTCTGAGACGAAGTTCGTCAACCGTATGCACTTCAGTTTTGTACACTAAGCGTTTCATTTCTTCCCAAAGAAAAAAATTACATGGTGTTAAGTCTGGAGGCCACGCTACGGGTCCCTTACGTCCGATCCACCTATTCGGAAATAATTCATTCAAAAACTCACGCACTTCGCGTCTAAAATGGGGCGGTGCACCATCGTGCAGAAACCACATTGATTGTCTTACACTTAATGGCACATCTTCTAACAAGGAAGGCAAAATGTTTCGTAAAAAGTCTAGGTATTGCATCCCGTCCAATCCATTTGGGAGAATAAATGGTCCAATGAGCATACCGTTCACCATGCCAGCCCAAACATTCACCGAAAATGTTTGTTGAAAATGTGCCCGACGGACAGCGTGCGGATTTTCTACTGACCAAACATTAGTGTTGCGAAAGTTATTCACCCCATTACGCGTGAACGTAGATTCGTCTGTCACCAATATGCACTTCAAAAAGTCTGGATTATTGTCAAGTTGATGCAACAACCACTCATAAAACCGCACTCTTGCTGGAAAATCGTCAGGTTGAAGGGCTTGAACACGTTGGACGTGAAACGGATACAGCCCCTCTTCACGCAGCGTTTGCCACACTTTAGTATTTGATACTTGCATGTCTCTAGCCACGTCTGTAGTGCTTGTTGTTTTTTGAAACGCAATGGATTATACAGGTTCGTTTACCTCTACATGCGTGACCGTAACCGTCGGTTGAAGGTCGCAAACTGACCTGACACACTGACCTCGACCCAGTTCTGTCGTCGGGTTGAGCTAGTGTCCTAGTACCAGTCGGGGATGTCGCGGGTCGCGGCTACAGGACGGTATTCAGATATTTTTGATGTTGCAGAGCCCTTTATCTCAGTTCCCTTAAGACATTGGTGTATATGGCACTAAGAAAAATTGCTTATGTTTTCAAGATCTACACGGCGTGTAAAGGAAAACCCCAACTTTTGCGGACACCCTGTATAAAGTTTTAACATATAAATCTCCAAATTATCTGTATAATATTTTAGAGAAAAGATCCTCTGTTCGACATGTTTTTGGAAGAAACGATAATTATTATAATATCCCAGGCCATGTGACATCTGAATTCAAAAAAGCTTTCACTTACACAGCACCTTGTTTGTTGAATAAATATTTAGAACTTTTCAAAATTACTTCCAGTAGTAGTTTCAGAAAGGCATTCAAGAAGGTGCTTCTCCAGTTACAAGCTTCTGAGGCTGAAGAACTTACGATTCAATATGGTATTCTATTTACAATGGTACCTCAATTTTATAAATTACATTATCTATGTAAAATTAGAGATAAGATGAATCGCATGTTTTTTAATTGTTTTAATTTACTGAATCTCTCTATAACTGCTGTAGGCGACGTTGAAAAATAACAATGCCAATCCATAGCCTTTTGGAATGTTTTTTTTAAATGTATATATATTCATTTTGTATAAGTGTTCCAATAAACATTATTATTATTATTATTCTGTATTTCACTCCTAGAGGAAGGGATGAGTTTGACCGGAACTCTGCCTGAGTTCTAAAGTCTTTAGTCGGAAAGGGTTTTCCGCAAGATGTGGGCTGTTCCTAGCAGTGCTATCTTTTGAATTTGTGTTGCAAAAACATCTCCGGGGAGTTCTTTTATGTTGTTCTTGAATAACATAGTGGCAGTCCCCAAAGCTCCGATGATCACGGGTACCGTTCTTGTCTTTGTCTTCCACATGCGCGATATATCGATTTCGAGGTCTTTGTATTTTCTGGCCTTTTCCGCTTCTTTGGTGTTGACGTTGTTGTCGTCTGGTACAGATACCTCATTAAGCAGGCATGTGTTCTGTGTTTTATTATGGTAAATAATATCAGGTCGGTTGACGGAAATCGTACGGTCGGTAATGACTCCTTTGACGTACATAATTGATGCTTCTTCAGGAGAATGATCATACCAGTTGTTGCTAACTGGTACTTGGTGCTGCTTGAGGATAGCCCAGTGTATGTATTTAGCGACGTTGTTGTGCCTTTCGGTCAATTCTGTTGGTGCCAGTGTTGAGCAGCCTGAAATAATGTGACTTATATGTTCCTCACATTGATGGCATATTCTGCATTTGCTGTCGACATTCTGTTTCAGGACCATTCTTCTATGGTAGCGCGTGTTAAGTGCCTGGTCCTGTGCAGCAATCAGTAGACTTTCAGTCTTCGCCTTCAGTCCTGTACTTTTCATCCAATCCAGGGACATGTGTTTATCTACATTGGTTTTGTGTAGGTTATTGTAGAACTGTCCATGAAGTGGTTTCGTTTTCAGGGCGTTGACTTTTTCTGTTCGCATGGCCTCCTTTAATCTGAGTCTCAAGTTGTCCGCTGACTGATCTTCGTTCAATTGGTATGCATATTGTCTTTTCATGGCTTCCCCGATCTTTGTAATGGAGTATTTAGCCTTTTGTTGCTCATGCAATAGCACTAACTTGATGAACTTGTCGTTGAAATGGAGTATGTACTCGTAAAGGCCGGCAATTGTCATCCTGTAGGCACTGCAGAGTTCAATTAAACCTCTGCCACCATCGCGCCTTGAAATATAGAGTCGGTCTTTGTCAGCTTTGGGGTGATGAAACTTATAGATGGTTAACAGTTTCCTGGTTTTTCTATCTATTTTTTCAATGTTTGATCCGCTCCAGTTCAATATTCCAAAGCTATACTGCATTACCGGTACAGCAAGACTGTTGACTGCCTTTATTTTATTTTCGGCGCTCAGTTCTGTTTTCAAGATTCGCCTTAACCGACCATAGTATTCCTTCTTCACATTTTCTTTCATAGATTCATGATGTACCTCGTCACTTTCATGAACGCCAAGATATTTATAGGTTTCACTTGGATCAAGGTAGTCAAATCCTGCATTATTTTCAGTTATTTGGTTTACGTTCATTGAGATCTTTCCTCTGGTAATCGTGATCCTTTTACATTTTTCCAGGCCAAACTGCATGCACATGTCCTCACTAAACCGCTTCACAATATCTAGCTCTCTATCTAGCTGCTTGTTGCTGGATGTGAATAACTTGAGGTCATCCATATATAATAGGTGACTTATATAGGAACCCTGCCTGACCTCGTATCCAAGTTTTCCAGAATTCAGAGCATTAGTCGTTGGAACCAGGAAGATGCAGAATAGCAGCGGTGACAAGGAATCTCCTTGGAATATCCCTCTGCGGATTCTTATTTTCTCAGTTTTTATACACCCTTCAGTGTGATGTAGCTGTAATTCGGTATTCTATTTCTTCATAGATGATTCGAGGAACTTCACAACAATCGGATTAACCACATATAAACTCAGAGCTTCAAGGATCCAACTATGAGGTATACTGTCGAATGCCTTGGCGTAGTCCCGTAGTCTATCCAGGCCATGCTTAGATTTCGTTTTCTCTTCTTGGCATCTTCAACTACCATTTTGTCTATGAGTAACTGATCCTTGCAGCCTTGAGTTAATCGACGGCAGCCTTTTTGTTCTGACGGTAGAATGTTGTTAGAGGACAGATGGTTATACAGGGTGACTTCGAAGTTGAGTCATTTATTTTAACAGTGAGTAGATATGATCAAAAGAAATGTTTTTTTCCTTTACCATTTTTCTGGTAAAATTAAAGTAACAAAGTTATAGCCCTTTGGAAGTTTGAGTACCGCCCTGTCTCAATAATATCATGTACTCGTGTTTGGCAACAACGGATATAATCCACCTTATCGGTTCATCGCATCGGAAACAAAAAAGCGAAAGAATTTGGAACGATGTTTATTTTATTCAGTTCAGTTATACTCGTACATACAGTCGCGTGTGAATAGTGTCTGTTGCGTGGCTCAAACGAAATAAAAAATGGCACATGTTTATGCGGATCGGTTTCCCAATCGAGTGCAACCAACCCCTCGTGCCTTTGTTAATGTAGTACAACGGGCTCGTGAATCAGGTGACTTCAGACCCCACAGGGGACCTCACGATCAAATACAGGTCCGCACTGAAATACTTGTCGGGAGGATACTTTATAAAACAAGGTAAAAATTTTTTTTTATATTTTTTTTATTTTTATACACATATTTTGGTTTATCTTCCTTCTACAATCATTATCTGAAAATTAATGACTCAACTTCAAAGTCACCCTGTATATTCTATTAGAAATAAGTGAAGTACGAACCTTATATAGTGTGGGTAAGCAGGTAATTGGACGATAATTTTTCACCTCTTTCGAATTTTTGCCTTTGTATAGCAAATATGTGATACCAGTTGTCAACCAATGCGGAGTGTTGTTAGGGTGTTTGGTCAAATTGCTCATAGCAACAGCCAGATGACAGTGGAGTGCATTGAAGGATTTTATTATTATTATTATTGAACGATTTTTTCCAACGGAAGTGAAGATACCTCCTAGATTGCTACCAATCAATGAATCAATCAGTCAAAAGTCCGTTGCACAACCACCACATTTTCAAATGCTTACCATTGAGTTGCGGGAACTCCTTTTTGAGGAACTCCCGTTTCTCTTGAGTTCCCACGGTGGTATAGACCGTACAACCTTCGTACAGTGCGATCCTTATAGCTGCTTGTCCAATTCCACCAGTTCCAGAATGAATTAGTAACGTGTCGCCACGCTTCATTTTTGCACGCTGAGAAAAAAAATTCAGTTAATACGACAGCAACTCATGTCAAGCTTAACGTGTTTACTTATTTCTGAATCGATACGGGAGAGCTTGGAAAAATGAAACTATTTTGCGTCCCCAGGTTTTTGTCGGGAACAGCGAGGCAGAGAACAAAAAAAGGGACCGTTCCGTTTAAAAAGACGCTTTAGGTCACGTTATTCATTCAGACGTCAGTGCTTAAATGGACAATTTCTAGATCCATTTTGAGAAGTAGACTTCATATGAGCGTATGTCCTAAACTTCTGAACCTTTGAGATGCAGTTTGGTAGTTTCCAAAAATTAATCATTTATTATTCATGTTTGTAAAACCCCATCAAATATTTCAATGAATTTTTGGCATACGTGCACTATGTATGAAGAGGCGTTTTTATGTACTACATTTTTTCAGCAAATTTGATCGTGTGATTTTTTCAATCCGATGCACGGTTTTTGTTTAAAAAAATAATAACCGTTTCTCTGAATGATCATAACAATATTACGAGGACTCTACCGATGGAACACGTATGCACGCAACACGCACACAGTCTGGCTCCGCCTTAGAGATGCACCGGGTGGTACCTCCACATTTGGCAGTCAATATCAATATCCTTGGGACGGGATTCGAACCCGCGCAGTGCAAGGCGACTGATTAGGAGACCCATAACGTTTGCCTACCAGATGTAATTGCTTCTGAAGAGCCGCTAGTGTTGGTGGACGATGATGCAGAGAAGTCACTTTTCGTTCCATCATATACCACACATGTTCAGTATGCGAAAGGTCTGTAGATCTAGGAAGCCAGCGGAGAAGACTGGCTTAAGCATTATTAAAACAGTTCATTGTAGCTCTAGCAATATCGAGGCTAGCATTATTTTGTTGGAAAAGAGGGTTGTTTTTTATCAGGAGTGTGTCAAGGAATGCATGGTAAACTCACACGAGTCAGAAGATGTAATGCAATTTTTCAGTTGAACATCTTATGCACCATACTGTAGTCATCTTCGTTCCTTGGCCTCCTAGATCTGCGAACCATTTGCCCATTCAACATGTTTGGGATATGATACGAAGAATAGTAACCTCTTTACCTCGTCCTGCACAGGCACAAGAAGACATAAATCACTACCTCAGAAGCATGTTTTGACGACTGGACAGGTATACAGCATCGGGGTGGCCCAATCCAGCTTTACAGCAAATGTTTTAGCTTCAAAATGCAATCACGACTTCCTCTAGAGCATGTCTAACTGTATATGAAATTTTATTTGACATCGATTATGATTGATTAAAAAATCTTTTAAGATAACTTGATCTAGTTTACCGCAGATAGTTTTTTGGACAATAGCTAGTCATGCAACACACAGCAAGAAGATCTCCACTGAAGTCTATATGATACAGAATAGTCTCTTTATTAAGAGAATTGTGACCCTGATATTCAATCACAGGTACTTTAAATGGAGTGATTTTGTTTCGAAGAAAGAAACTAATTTTGAGATTCAATACCTCTGTACCAAAATGCCCGTGTTATTGACATGCAGTTTCTTGTACCGAGGCTCCCACTTTTTTAAATTAAACTTATTAGGTTGTTGAATCGTATGAAATAAAGATCTATAGCCATGGTCTTTACCTACCAGTATAAGTGCAAAAATTATAGTTGAATAAACGACAGGTATCGTTGCCGCTTCCTCTAGTGTCATATTGTCTGGAATTTTCAAATTCAGGTAGGCGTCATTGAAGAACATCGTCGTCAGTGCTCCAGACGTAGACATTGCCATCACTCGGTTTCCACTAAAAGACAAAAATAAGTTCTATAATCAAGACAAATCTAAACAAAAGTTCTTTAATGTTAGAATGGAAATCATCCTTCCCGCTGCGTAGTATGTTGAGCTATAACTGCCCTTTGGGTAAATGAACTGCTCAACTTTGTTATCGCATTTTTGGGCCAATTGTATTCTCAGCTTTTCTCTATACGATAACCTGAAGCGTAGGGTGCTCAAATCAAGAGTGACTGCGCTAAGACACATGTCCCAAAACAAGAGTTGCAGAGATATTCACGTGAATTTTCCGCTATAATACAAAGCGTTACACAAAACCCTTATCGTTATTTTACTGTATTTTTGTGCCATAAAAGTTTCTCTAATCCAAAGGACGTCAAACTTATCGCTCACTTTGAGAATCAATTATTTTCTAGCGCCCTCCAAGGTTGTTCAAGAAAACTTCCGTCTCGGGGGGAATCTGCGATTAATTGAAAACTGAACAGTGGGAAGAGTAGTAGTAGTAGTAGAAAGATTTATTTAGCACATTTGGCTACATAAACAGAATAATTGTAAACAACTTAGAACTAGTAAATTCAAGCCATATGTACATATGTACATTGTTTTTTTCCGATTAACAAGGCTTTCGTTTTACTTGCATTTAATTTTAGTCTGTTAGATGCTAACCATTTTGAGACAAGCTTCAAGTCTTCATTTATATATGAGAGATACCAGACTGAATATTTTTAGTACTTATATAAATCATAGTGTCATCGGCGAAAATCTGAATTTTGCATTTTTTGACTATGGCAGGTAAATCATTTATGTATAAAATAAAAAGAAGTGGTCCCAAGATACTGCCCTGTGGAACACCCAACGTATTTTCAATTTTTGATGAAATAGTGTCATTAACTTTTGTAACTTGCATCCTTTTAGACAAATAATTTCTAAACCAATCTAAAACACTTCCTGTTATACCATATGCCTGAAGGCAGCAGGAAATTTACCTAACAAAATATCTCTATCAATCGTTTCAAATGCCCTCTTCAAATCTAAAAATACGGCTATGACAACTTCTTCTGAGTCTATGGCTCTTCTCCAATTCTCAGTTACCAACTGAGTGTGGGACAAAAATTATCCATTGCGTCATCCCCCAAATACATTTAACGCCCCAAAGTTTCCTTTTGGCACTTTATCGCGCGTTATCGCCCACTTTGAAAAACACTGCACTAATCGATATTTGGCCTGAATGACGTATCTGACGTCTAGGATTCCCTCGTACCCCTTTTCTTATTTCTCTCACCTTTACATTTCCAAGCTCATTCTGAACGTATAGAAGTTCACAATTAACTGATAAGTCGTTAATTCATCAGGTACAATGTTCTGGCCATTGCATCGATTAGAGGGAACATCAACACCAAAATATCATAAAATAACTATAAGAGTTTTTCGTAGTACAAAGTTTGAATTGTGGCGACAAATTCACTTGAAGACCTTTATTCGACTACGCTATGCGCTGTAAGGAACATTAAGACTACATTTTCTTCAAAACCGTAATAAAATTACCCAAGTAGTAGTGCTTAAATAGGTGGTCAATGAAAGTGACCTTTTAATTAAGCCGGGTACGCGTTATGCTAAGCTTACCTTTCATCAATTCCAGAAAATTCGAATCCTTGTACACATTCCTGTTCTATCCTGTCTTGTGTAACCACATCAGCGTTGATTTTTCCTGTAGCAGTCATAACGTCCCTAAAGTTCAGTGTCGCATAACAAACCTAAAAATAGAAAATAAGTAACATGACAGTTCTATTGGAGCAATTTTCTGTTCTTCAGGCAGATAAAATTCACAGCTCGCGGTATCTCAGATGATTTTTTTTTCATCAGTGTGTGGCAGTCGCGTATATGAGTCTCACTGCCTTCCCACTCCTCCCAACCGGACGATACAAAATACTGACAATAAGTAATTCGGATGTTTAAAGTTTGGGAATTGGGATGCATTAAATTTGAAGGGTACCAGGCCTCGAGTTTTGACATTATAATGTATTTGTAGTCCTCCAAATGAAGAACGACTGGAGGCATAGGTCCAAAAAATTACTCAAAAACGTTGTGTTATTTCTATGTTTATATTTCTATATCTTATTTATCAAAAAATTCATTTAACGATATTATGCCAATAATCTTATAAACTCGCAGATAATTGATTCAGACACTTGTTTTGAATGCTTTAATAGCTATTTATAAAACCAGCGTATCGAGAGATATATGTTTATTTTGTGTTGGGGCACAAAAATATACGAAAAAACGTTACTATACATCTTAAAAAGAGGAAAATGAACTTTTGCGATTTTCCCAGCGAGATAGATGGAATTTTATTTCTTTAAATACTATTCCAACACCAATTAAAATAAACTGAAACAACTTTTCGCTATACAAGGCTCAAAAGTAAAATCTTATGTGCCTTCCTCGGAAAAGCACACTGACGCTGTTTTTACACTGTTTATTTGATGAATAACTTATTTACGATATTTTCAAAACCCACCAAGAAAAGTAACTGAAGCTTTATTGTTCTCATTCTACAAGGTAAAGGTAAAAGACATTAATGTATATTATCTCGGAAAAGCACTAAATGCTTTTTACATTTATTTCAATATGTCTCGTGGATCACCACTCCAAAATTATGAAAAACATCGAAATTAAGAGTAAGACGTCATCGAATTGGCAATTTAATGCATACATATTTTTACGTTTTGTTAATCATCCAAGTGTACGAAAACCACGAAATTCGCACGTACGATCACCATGATTTTCAGGGATTATTTCCGTAAATATGTATAAAGTTAAAAATTTGAAAGTCCGTTACACTTTTTAGCCCTATAACCTGTTTAACTTTCCATGTCAAGTTTCCACAGGTACGTTTCACGGACATAATGAAGCATATCAGTGACCATTTCAACCGAGGACCATCGTTCATCATCATCAAGATATCATTGTAATGAGAGTTCTCAACCTTCTACACGTATCTACTTGCTAATTTAAGCTACGGGGGTTAGGCTTTGAAACCTCTCACCCTGACTACTATCTATGCCCGTAGTTGGTGACTGAACTGAACATCCATAAATGCCGTCAATTTCGAACAAAAATCGATGTTTTAAGCACATTACAAAAATACTTACATAAGCCATAACTTTCTCAGCTGGTGCTTTCTTCGTATGATCTAAAGGTCCCTCCAGCCACTTCAAGCTTGACAAGTCTCCTCTGAGAGTGACGTTTACGAAGAAGTGCTCGTTTTCAGTTTCTTCGGTGTTAGCTAAAAGCAAGTGTCGGTAAGTTCCCCACTTGCCTTCTTTTAAGATATTCACAGCCATGTCCTTGCTCAACTGATTAATGAAGAATGGATCATTTGAGTCAAATGTTTTGTCAGTATCCATTAGAAATAGACCCTTCACGTTACGGCTCTCTGGCTCCCTGTGAAAAAAAATAAAAAAGGGTTTTCCAAAAAATTATATAATAATGGGTGATTTTTTAAGAGGTATAGGATTTGATTTTCAAAAAAAAAACACAAAAAATTTGAAAAAACGAATAAATCTTTATTTAAGTCGATAGCACGGTCGATATAATTTAATGTTTAAAGATTATTTCATGTAAATGTTGACCGCGGCTCCGCTTTAGATGGCCCATGCGCCAAGGTCTAATTTTGGCACACTCTCTCCAACATATCGGCCGGTATCTCACGAATAAATGCTTCAATATTGGCTTCCAGTGCGTCAATCGTTGCTGGTCTATCCCTGTAGACATTAGCCTTAACATGGCCCCACAAGAAACAGTCCAACGGCGTTGAATCACACGATCTAGGCGGCCAATTGACTGGCCCCAAACGTGAGATAAACTGTTCACCCGACTCGTCTCTCAATAGGGCCATTGGTTCGTGTGCGGTGTGGCATGTGGCACCGTCTTGTTGAAACCACATGTCAACCAAGTCCAGCTCTTCCATTTTGGGCAAAAAAAAGTTTGTTATCATCGCACGGTAGCGCTCGCCATTCACAGTTACGTTCCGGCCATTGTGGTCTTTGAAGAAGTACGGCCCGATGATGCCACCGGCCCATAATCCACACCACAGTGATTTTTTTGGGATGCATTGGTAGCTCTTGCAATGCTTCTGGCTGGTCTTCACTCCAGCAGCTATTTTGCTTGTTAACGTACCCATTCAACCAGAAATGAGCTTCGTCGCTGAACACAATTTTTCGATAAAAATGTCTATCTTCCTCCAACTTTGCCAGCGCCCATTCACCAAATTGGAAACGTTGTGGGAGGTCGTATGGCTTCAATTCTTGCACCAGCTGTATCTTATAAGGTTTTACACCCAAATCCTGTCGCAAAATTTTCCACGTACTGGAGTAACAGAGGCCCAATTGCTGCGAACGCCGGCGAATCGACATTTCACGGTCATCACTAACACTGGCGGATACAGCCGCAATATTTTCTTCAGTCCTCACTCTACGTCTGCGTGTTGGTGGTTTAATGTCCAATAATGTGAACTGGGTTCGAAATTTAGTCACAACCTCCCGAATAGCTCCCTCAGTAGGCCGACCAAATTGCCCATAAATTGGAAGCAGTGCTCGATGCACTCTCTTAACCGAGCATGAATTTTGATAGTCAAATTCAATAATTTGCAAGCGTTGTTCGTTCGTAAGTCGATTCATGGTTAAATTATAGACTAAACCGAACAAGTTTGACAATGACACAAGACACGATTCACGCGTCATCTGTCAAAAACAGTGTTGCCAAAAAGATACCAGCAAAAAAATCACCCATTATAAGTGTATGTGTAAGTCTCTTTTATTGAAAGTCCTGTTTATACCATTATCTACGGAAGTTTATATTGTTCAAACGTCCGTCGCAGCTTCTCACAGTGGCTCGGATTCAAGTGTAATTTTGAAATTTTAATGGCTCTACTGCATAGACGTTCAAGTCGATTTGACCAATGGCTTAGATTCTATTATGTTTAGCACGTAGCATCTCGTTTGCAGCCTTACTCGGTCTTTACAAGGACCTATCCCAGAATCGTTCTAATTCGTCGGACTCCATTGTCTGGCCGAATCAAAATCACACAAATATTTAGATTTCTGTTTATTGAACGGCTTTAAATTGACCCCCTCTAAGTTTTATGTGGTCTAGTATGGAGTTTTTCATGTAACATTTTATTTTGTATATACTCGATATCAGAAAAATGCTATCGGATAGTGTTGTATTTTTTTAATTGGAATACTCAGTACATTTTAAGGGAAAATGGTAGCGCCTATGATTCAGAATATATATGGTTTATCATTCTCAGTTTCATTAGTTTGGCCAAAAATGTATGTATGCCACTTACTCATGTGTATCTGAGTTATGATAAAAATTTCAAAATGATTGCACTGCTTTAAAGCCCTTTGACCTTTAATAATGTGTGGATGCACCCTGATGTGCTACGCATTCTCCAACGCGCCTAGGCATGCTTCTGATCAGGAGGTCAATGTCCTCCTGTGGTATCTCATTCCGGGCAACCACCAACTCTTCTCGAAGTGCTTCTAGAGTCTGAGGAGGACGTTGCAAATTGAGCAATCTCCTACCCATCATATCCCACACGTGCTCAATTGGGGATATGTCGGGAGATCTTGGTGGCCATGGTAACAATGTGACATCATTATGTTGAAAGAAGTCTATTATGACTCTTGCAACATGTGGTCGGGCATTATCTTGCTGGAAAGTTGGATCTGCCAGGGTGTCAAGATAGGGTAAAAGTTGGGGTTCTAGAACTTCGTGGATATAACGCTGCGTGTTCATGTTACCTCTGATGAAGATTAAAGGTGACCTGGAACCATAAGCTATAGCACCCCAAACCATAACTCCAACAGTGTGATGAACATGTCTTTCAACAAAAAACTGTGGATTCCTCCTTTCACCACGTCGCCTTCTAACACTGGCACGACCATCGTGCATGCCTAAACAAAATCGAGACTCGTCACTAAAGACAATACTGTTCCATTCCTGATCCCAGAGTGACCGTTGTCTGCACCACTCAAGGCGATTACGTCGGTGTTCTTGAGTTAAAGGGGGACCCAGTGTGGCCGGTATGAAAACAAGCCAAAACTTCTCATTCGTCGGTAAACACTTCGCATGCCAATAGGTCTTCCGTGTTCTGCAAACCATTCATTTGCAATGGACCTGGTAGTGGAGAAACGGTCCCTTAAGGCCAATAATCTTAGGCGGCGATCTTCACGGTCTGTTGTTCTACGGCGGCGTCCAGTGCCCCTTGCTCTTTGCGTACGGCCTTCTCGAAGCCATGGCTGACAACACCTAACCACAGTGTCTACACTTCTTTGCACTCTAACTGCAATTGCCCGAAAAGAAAGGCCAGCTTCCCGAAGTCCCACTATACGGCCCCTATCAAACTCACTAAGTTGACGAAATCGTCCAGGTCTCCGTACTCTAGGCATCGTAACCGATCGTAAAGGATGTCAAGAACCAAAATCCTCCAACGTTGATTCTTTACTGCGGCTGAAATATTCATTTTTAGAGCGTTAGTGAATTAAAAAAAGCAGTATAAAAACCGGAAAATATTTCGAACAATATTTGATGTATAACAGTGAAAATTGGTGTGCAAGGGTTTTTTGACACGACAAAACGAACCGTTGACATAGTTTTACTATAGCCGCTAGAGGGCGCTCCCTACTGTACCTGTAGTGTATTAAAATGACCGAAAAATTTTTCTTAGTGCAATTTTTTGCTTTTTGAATAAAAAAACTGATTCTTCGCACTTTTCAACATAAAAAAGCTCTCTTGTAAATTTTCGTTATAGTTAGCCGTTTTTGAGATATTTCGATTTTTAAGGTTCGATGCATTTTTAATTATTTATGATAAAATAAAGTTAAAGTCAGTATCTCGATAATTTTTAGTAAAATATTTTTGAAATTGAAACCAGAATAAGGTTAAACGTCAATTAGTTGACAGTTAGTTTTGTTGTCTGTTGAAACCTGAAACGTTTTTTTGCAATTGTGAATGCACGAAATTTCGAAATTTCTTTTACCTGTTTTTTTTTGTAAGTTTTATAAAAATGCCATTTTTATTCTCCAATCAAGAGTTAGCGGATATTCATTTTGTGTATGGCTTTGTAAAAGGAAACGCAGCAGAAGCAGCCAGAGAATACGCACGAAGATTTCCAAACAGACGACATCCAACGCGCTCAGTATTTGTAAGAGTGTATCGCCAAATAATTGAAAATGGTTTTGGAAATCTCCAAAGGGATCAAAACATAAATGTTCGTCAACGCAGATTTACCCGTATGATTCTGCGTGAGTTTGATAGAGATCCGACCACAAGTGTTAGGAGAGTTTCTGGTGCCTTGGTAATTTCAGCAAGCCATGTTCACCGTGTTCTTAGAAATGATCATATAGGTCCTTACCAATTGCATCCTGTGCAAGGACTACAGCCAGGGGACGGAGAACGAAGAATCACATTTTGTCAGTGGATTCTTGATAGAACTGATAATAATAGGGAGTTTTTAAGTAACGTTTTATGGACCGATGAGTCATGCTTCACTAGACGTGGAGTGGTAAATTTTCATAATCAACATATTTGGTCGCATGAAAATCCGCATGCAGTTCGGGAAAGAAATTTTCAGCATGAATTTAGTGTGAACGTGTGGATTGGTATCTAACGTAATCGACTATTTGGACCCTACCTTTTGCCTGCAAGGTTAAATGCTGCGACCTTCTTGGAATTTTTAATGGCTGAACATGCAAATATGTGGGATGATGTTATGTTAGATTTAAGAAGATTGGCCTGGTTCCAGCTTGATGGTTGTCCAGCTCATTATTCGAGAATAGTTAGAAACTGGCTGGACGAAAATTATCCAGAAAGATGGATCGGCCGTGGAGGACCAGTCGCCTGGCCTCCACGATCCCCTGACCTAAATCCATTAGATTTCTTTGTGTGGGGATTTCTAAAAGAAAAAGTGTACCAGACTCCCGTAACCACAAGAGATATGCTAATAGACAGATTCAGGCATGCATGTGATGAAATAAGGCCTTATTTGAATAGTGCTAAACAAATTAATATTCCGTTTTTTTGTGTTTATTTGGAGTTAGGAATTATTGCTGTGTTTAAAAACACAATCTAAATGATCATCTTAATTACTTGTAATGCCCAAATCGAAAATATACTATTTTCCCATAAATAATTAAAAATGCATCGAACCTTAAAAATCGAAATATCTCAAAAACAGCTAACTACACAAGAGAGCTTTTTTATGTTGAAAAATGCGAAGAATTAGTTTTTTATCAAAAAAGCAAAAAATTGCACTAAGAAATTTTTTTCGGTCATCTTAATATACTACAGGTACAGTAGAGAGCGCTCTCTAGCGGCTACAGTAAAACTATGCCCATGGTTCGTTTTGTCGTACCAAAAAACCCTTGTATACCAATTTTCACTGTTATACATCAAATATTGTTCAAAATATTTAAAAAAACTTAGAAAGTAAATTTAAACACCCTGTAGTTCGGAAGCCACGCGTTTTTCGACCCATGTTTATATAGACCTTATGCATTAATTTTAAAAGTTCTATCGAATCTTAAAGTTATGCAACAATAAACTGAAACACCCTGTATATGACCTTGTTTTCCAGAATGCCATTAAAAAAGTTAAAGGGGATCAATTTATAACTACGTACACGTACCACAGTGGTTTTCGAAACGTCGTACAATTAACAGAAATTTAAATATACTGCGAAAGGTTGGGAAATCTGGAAACTGGAGATACTACTGACCAAAATATGTGAATTGACTCAAATATACCTCAGACCAAAAATTGAAAGTTACAATTTTATTTATTATTTTTCCTTATTGCTTGAGAAGTATTTCAGATTTTGGCATAGACCTCGGTATAGGGAGGTTTTCTAGAATGAGAAACAAGAATCCGTTATTTTTTATGCCCAAACTTCTAGATGGCGCCACTTACAGCACTATTTCGGTAAATAAGTTATCATAACTTTTTTGTGCTACCCTGTATACAACAACTGACCAAAAAATCTTATTTTCTCGTATTTCCAAAATAAAAAAGGTTTACTTGTTAGAAGTGTCTAAAGCTAATAGTTTTCGAGATATTTGTTTTTAAAAGTTCCAATGCATTATTTTTACCATGATGATACATTTTTATAACATAATAATCAAGTTACTTTGGATGATACTGAGTATATGTTTATTAACACCACAAAATAAGTTTCGTTCTAATTCCGCGCAATTAGTTATTTTGATTTCACTCCCTCTAAAAACTACAAGCGTACAATTAATTGTCAACATATTATTTCTCCATAATTTCCGGAAGGTGACACTTGCACTTGGTTACAAGCTATGGTATTGACACATGTTGCTCTCAAGTTTTAAAGCAATCTACCGGTTACTTTCTGACAGATCATATAACATCAACTTGGACTCTTATTAGAATCATGATATTCTCTAGTATTGTTTAAATTCTCATCAAAGACAAGTTTATTTAAATTTTTGTGGAATTGGTCGTATGAAACTAGGAAATTTGAACAATTTCCACCCTTCCATTTTAGAAATGGTTTCAAAAACTAACTGTATGAAGCTTTTTAATCACTTAGCAAGAAAGCTGATAAATTACAGTTTCTGTCGATTTCATTGCTAGTAGGCGTGTGCGGTGAGGTGGATTTTTTTTACCGTTGACTCTCGCGCTGGTAATACTTCAATCAAATGTGTCGAGATCCTCCCCGATAAGAAATTTGTAAGCTACTAACCGCCGTAGGCAGTTCACCAGTCCCATAATTCCACTCAAAGGTTCCTTTTCAGCATACAATACGATATCCTCGTAGGGCTTTAATTTGATCAGCTTCTGCAGTTTTTCAACCCAAGGGAAGGTATCTGTATCAGTTATTTGCACAATGTTCATCGGTTTTTCTTTAGGTTGCTTCTTGAAGAACACTAAACTCTCTGTCGGTGTTCTATGGAAGGTGCAGATGACTATGCCTGGATTTGAGATGGTTGAAAGATCGAAGTTAGCAGGTTCTCTGCTCATAACGTAACCGTTTTCGGCTACTGATACTAGAATGGTGTTCATGTCCTGAAAAAACAACATATTTATGAAAAGCAAAAGAGAAATGCAATTACTTTTACAATGAGATTTCATATGAACTTCTCCTAAAAGATGCAGGACCTCCAGACGTGTGGGAAGGAGGATAAGAAACATGCATGGTTTCTGGTACCAAAACCAGTAACAATAAATCAATAAAAAATAGGATATCGATTTTTCCATTTCGTTGTCCGACTGGAAGCTAGCGACTTTTAGGATGTCTATATCACTACCACATAGGTATTTGTACTTATGATACGTATTCCTATATTATTTGATAATACCGTTATTTCTATTTGCTACCGGATCAGATCTATGTTGTCATTTATTTACATGTTTTATAATCATTTCAGCGACATCGAGAACATTATAGAAACTTGTCTGATGGCTTGAGTTCAATGTGTACAAGAGAAAAGCGCGAGAAGTGTGTATGAACACATTACAAAGAGAGAGAAGCCGGCTGTAGAGCGGATATAATCACCACATTGCCTAGCAACAGTGACGCAGAAGGCCGTGCAATCTGCCGCGTCGCCAATATGTTAACCAGAAAATGATAGGTTACTATCAAACCCGAGAAGGTGGTCTGTTCAAACATTTAATTTAATCTTTTGTTTTCATTTTGATTGGAATCATTTATTTCAATTGTGATGCGACTTATTGTTTTAATTTATTTCAGAATTATCCCATGGTGATAAAATCACATATCCTGACAACGAGCGGTCGCAAAATGTAACAAATACCACTACGTAATACAAATTATCACTGCCTGCGAGTACGCAGATGAAAAGCATTTCTAAGCAGGACGACACTTCCTAATGAGCGCTAGATGGGTACTGACGAATCTCGCTCCACTATGATCATGGAAGTGGAAACATTTCCTTGGAATGACAAGATGCAGTGTTATCAAACTAACCAATGATGCAGAGTTGCAGAATTTGTGGCAATCCTGACCTTTGATTTCGACCTAAAATAAAGCGCTGTTAGGACCGATCCGGAATTGATCGTAAAAATTCACAATTCAAAAATGTGTACGCTCAAAATAAAACAATTACTATTCGTCGTTTATTTGTCAGGGCGGTCCGTAGGAACTTTTGTCATTAGTCTCTGGTTGCCCAGAAACCAGACAATATCAAAGGAAAAGAGAAAGGGAAAGAGAATAAAAAAGGAGAAGATCAAAGAAAAAAGAAGTGTTTAGTTTAAGAGGAAACCATTAGGCGTTTTGACTTCGTATACGGATCAATTTTGAGGTGAACTAAACAAAGTTTGATTCGGTTTTGTTAGAGTGTAATTTTAAGTTTACCAAAAACAGTTATTTGGGCATAGAGGATAATCTAACCCATATTTTCAACATGCATCTTAATTCCACGGACTGGTGTAACATATTGGCAACGCGGCAGACTGAAACGTCTGCGTTGCTAAACAACGCGGTGATGAGCTTCGTTATCCAGCGGGCGTCTATCTCTTTCTACCATGAGTTTTAGGTAGATGGCGCGCAAGTAAGATAGTACTGCATCTGTGGCCTCCGAAATAATTGACCCAAAAATTGAGTTTACAAATAGGTTTAATCGAAAAGTTGCGGTGCATCTTAAAGTTTTTACAATATCCCACAAAAATTGTGAAGAAATAAGTGCCTGAAACTACTGAAACAGTGAAAATCTTCATTATTCCTGAGAACTGTCAATAGCAACTAGTTAGTCGCCATTATGGGGTTATCGACAACCGATATGCGCGAAATCAAGTCAACAATCATCAATACCTTCAACGAAAAATTTTTACAAGAAATAGTGAGTAAAGTCGTACAACTGGTAGGAAAGCAGTTTGAAGAAAGACTTAACAGGAACGAGGAGGAAATACAGACTCTTTGTGACAGGGTCGAGAATTTGGAAAGGGATAATAGACGTCTTATCATGAAAATGGACGATCAAGAGCAAATGGAGAGATCCCAAAATGTCAGAATATTTGGGCTGAAGGAAGAGGAAGCGGAAGATTTGGGTAATGTTATAGTGGATCTGTTTCAAAACAAACTGAAAGTAAACATACAAGAAAAAGATATAGTCAAATACCATCGCATACCAAACAAAAACTCAAATAACAGTACGTCGGCCGTGCTGGTACGGTTCACCTCCAGCGATTCACGGGCATCGGTTTTGAAAAATCGAAAACTGTTGAAAAACACCGGGATTCGTATAAAAGAAGATCTGACTAAATCGCGACTGAAGTTATTTAAAAGATGTATTGATTTGTTTACGAAAAACAATGCGTGGATTCTAAGAGGAAATATTTACGTAAAACAAGACAATGAAGTTCATCGAATCGCCAGTGATGAGGACCTACACAAAATTAATGTTTAAGAGGTTTTTTTTTGTAAGGTTTTCAATAAACAATGCAGTGTTGTGAGGTATGTGGGGGGACGGGTGCTGCAGCATTCTAACATGAAGGTAACATTACTGTAGATGTTTTCAAAGTAGGCAGTGTTAGACGTTATTTCTAGTCGTAAAAAATGTATTAGTATTAACTACTTTGAATGTGGCTTAATCAGTACTCGTCTTTTCGCCTATTATTATTTTTCTTCTTACACTTTTAGGTTAAAAAAATAAGAAATAATTGTTTAATAATAATTAGTACGAATCACAATGTTGTTATGCAATAATTTTAAACGAATTTATTAGTCCATACACATATACTTTGCCAATTTACAGTAATTTTATGGACACTAAATAAAATAAAAAAGCCTAATTTCAAAATACATGTCAAGAATAATTAAATTAAGGGAATAAATAATGAATTTCTGTTTCATTTGTATACTCGTTGTTTTTTGGAAAAACCTCAAAAGATGTGGCAGTGTTTTCAGTTTTTATTTTTCGCAGCAAGTTATGGACTTAATTCTGTTAATTTTTCGGAAAAACATCAATTGTGTCTCTGGACCTGCTAATGCCACAGATAACGCATTGCTGTGAGGGTATGTATGCAAGTACGCATGTATACTTAAGAATGGCAATTATTTTTAGGTTGTTAGGTTTAGTCTCGTTTACAAAATTAAATAAGAACAAAATTGTAATAGTGTTACATAGAGGTTATATGTTGACGCGGGGGCATTGGGATGACGGGGATTGGTCTTCGGGGACTGGCAATAGTGAGGAAATAAGGGATAATGGATAATGATAACATGAGTCAGCGAGTGGAGAGTGTTAATGATGAATCAATATTTGATAGTCCACATCAAAACCATTTCACAGTCGGACATCTAAATATCAGATCCATAAGTTCTGGATTTGACGAGTTCTGTAATTATATGACAGAATACAATTTTGATATTTTTGGAGTTTCTGAAACATGGCTCAATCCAACTTTAAGAAGTGAGAGTTTTTGCTTGCCTGGGTACAAATTTATAAGGAATGATAGGCAGGGTCGAGGAGGAGGGGTAGCTTTATACATAAAAAGCGGGTTGAAATATTCAAGGGTAAATGTGGAAATTAACTGTGCAGAAACCATAGGTATAGAATTTAAGATAGGTGGAAAAATTTATCTTTTAGTTAATAGTTATCGTTCGCCTTCTGAGAGTGTCACTTATTTTTTAGACTCCTTAGAAAATTTTATCGGTTTTGTCAGTGTCAAATATGATTATTTATTACTGATAGGAGATCTAAATATTAACATTTTAAATAATTCTGCATACACAAATCGCCTCAAAAATATAATTCATTGTTTTAACTTATCACAAAGGATCAGTGAGCCAACAAGATTCAATTTTGCCACAAGAGAGGCTAGCCTCATTGATATAATCTGTGCTAGTGAGGATCTTATCTCTATCGATTCTAAATCATTGGCAGTTTCTCAAAATCTCTCAGATCATAACTTAATTTACTCAGCCTTTCGAAAGTCAAGAATAAATAAATCACAAAAGACTATTAAATATAGAGACTACAATAATATAGATAGAGAATCTTTCTTAAATGAAGAGTTTCTACTTGGGTGGGAGGATATTTACTATATAAACCAAATCGACCGAAAAATAGAAGTCTTTAATATAAATATAGTAACTGTTCTGAATAATCATGCTCCAATAAAAACAAAACAAATAACCGAAAAACCTCATAAAAAATTTCAAAAATCAAAATCACAGGCTCATTTTGAATATTATAAACAACTAAGGAACTATACAAAGCATGCAATTATCCAAGAAAAAAAATACATTCTTTAACTTACTCTCAACAAAGAAAGGTAAGGAATTTTGGGACACTACCAAAAAGCTCAACATAACATGCAAGAAAACTCACTCAACTATACCCGAACACTTACAAGATGTAAATGACATACACAATTACTTCCAGCAGACCGACAATTTACCAGACACTGCTTCCCAAGAATTAATCAATTTTTACAAAAACAATGTAAACATTAACGATTCTCTTAGCTTCCAACTGTTAGATAGGGCCAGTCTAATTAAAATTGTAACTAATATCTCATCAAATGCCATTGGAGAGGATGGTTTCTCTATGAGAGACCTAAAGTTATGTATCCCATTTTGTACGAATGCCTTGCTGAATATAATCAACACATGTATTTTGGGGGGATTATTTCCAGAAATATGGAAGAAAGCTATTGTTAAACCCTTACTAAAAATAGCAGAACCTAAAGAATTTACAGACTTGAGGCCTATTAGCATATTACCCGCTACATCCAAAATTTTAGAAAGGCATATTTATAATCAAATTAGATTTTTTTGTGACACAAACGATATCATACCAGACAGTCAATCCGGTTTTAGAAAAAACTTTAGCACAAGTACATCATTAGTTAATATCTTGGATGATATCAGACATC
Organism: Acanthoscelides obtectus; assembly: GCA_963669975.1. Classification (NCBI taxonomy): domain Eukaryota; kingdom Metazoa; phylum Arthropoda; class Insecta; order Coleoptera; family Chrysomelidae; genus Acanthoscelides; species Acanthoscelides obtectus. The sequence goes on along the minus strand of CAVLJG010000004.1, from coordinate 37,637,837 downwards.
ATCAAGAACAAAAAAATAGTACGTGCATGGTTCTTCTCGACTTTAGTAAAGCGTTCGACACTCTGAATCATGAAATGTTACTAGCTAAGTTACATTACCAGGGGTTTTCGCAGAACTCCGTAAATCTAATAAAAACATACTTAAGCAACCGTTCAAACTGTGTTATGTTAGCAAATGATTCTGCTATTTACAAAACCGATTTTAAACCTATAAAAAGAGGAGTTCCTCAAGGTTCAATTTTATCTCCTTTGCTCTTTTCAATCTACATATCTGACATGGTCAAATCGGTAAAATTCGCAAAGATAAAACAATATGCAGATGACTCACAAATATATCTCCCTGTCAATAAAACCACAATCCATATTGCACAACAACAACTAAATTCAGATCTCCAAAGAATTGACAGATTTGCAAAGCATCACAATCTTAAACTAAACCCCTCAAAATCGCAAGTAATGGTTATGAATAAAAACAGTACTGAAAGAGAACATTTTGAACAAAATTTAGTAATTTCTATTATCAATGACAGAATCCCCATAGTTCAGGAGGCAAAAAATCTAGGCATTATATTTAATAGCTCGCTTGGCTTCGGCAGTCATATAAAAAACAGAACAAATTTAGCTTACATGCGACTAAAAAATATAAACAAATTAAAAAAAACATTTATCAGTCAAACAAAAATATTATTTGTGTAATACCTTACTTTTATCACTTTTTGACTATGGAGATGTCGTCTATGGTGATTCGCTATCGTCGCGAACCAAAAAATGCATACAAAAAGTTCAAAATAGTTGCATGAGATTTGCATTTGGAATTCCATATCGAAACCATATCACTCCTTATCTGAATAACTACAACATATTAAACATGACGAATCGCAGAAAATATCACATGTATTCTTTTATCTATAGGATTATAAAAACAGGTCAACCGCTCTATTTAAGAGAAAGATTTGTGCCTTTGCGTAGTGCCCAGAGAAGTAGAAATAATCTCAATTTTATCGTACCTAGGCATAGAACGCGTTCCTTCCGACAATCGTTTGCCTATGTGGCGGTTCACTTATGGAATAATTTACCAACTTCAGTTAAAAGCTCATCGTCAAAAACATTCTCAAAACTGACAAAAACGTTGTTACAGAATTACCAGCTACTTTAGCAGCGTTTGTGTGAGCAAAAATATCGTTTTTACATTCCTACTCGATGACAGGTTGTATAGATTTGTTTTTCGCGTCCGTTGCCAGCTCCCGGGGGTTCTATCTTCGTTTTTGCCTTTTTTGTGTTTCACCGCCTCTTTATTGTATTTTTTATTTTGTTTAAGAACTTTTAGGGTATTCAGGGCTTTCTCGCATGGACTCTTTGTATTAGAGGGTCCAATGTATCGGTTTTATAATCGAGAGACTGTCCTTTTTCGTCATTACCCTATATGTAGAATTTCTTTTGTTTATGATGTTTATTCATGACGAAATAAATATTTTGAATTTGAATTTGAATATGTGTGTATACACATTGAACTCAAGCTGTCAGTCAAATTTGGTTTTCATTGTATACGTTGGAATTGGGTGGAGGTCAAAAACAAATTAACCGAAAAATGCATTGACAAAAACTACAAGCATCTGCTCTGATATGCCTAAAAATCTTCTGCATTAATCTCAAAACGGGTACCAGAATTTCCATTCTTCTTTGGCAGTATTACCGGATTGAGCATAAGAAAACAACTAATGTACCTATTCGTTAAAAAAATAACACTCAAAATAATGCGAAGATATGTACTTTACCTCAGGTTGAGATCTGGTGAATAACTTCGACGCTACAACGAGCAAACAGTCCTTTTCCGTGGTAACATTCTTATCTTCTACTGGTATCGGCCCATTTGCCCCTTCTTCAATCGGAGTTTTGCTTAGAATCTTCATGATAGGCGCAATCAGTGGCTGATCCTCTAGCACCGTATGTGCTATGGGAGTCACCAGTCCCGTATCTTTCTCAGTGTGAACATCTATGACCTCAACTGCTTTGATCTTGAACATCAAGGTGTTTTCTAAGATGATCTGAAGGTTGACTCTGACCGACTGCTGTAGGTCCAAAGTAGATGTAATGTTCGGGACGAATTCGTACTTCTCAAGCACTGGAACGCCGAGGTCTTTGCGTCTTGGAATGCTGCTTGCCAACAGACCTTTGATGGCTACGTCGCCACATCTAGAATACAGAAAGAAATCTAATAAGTAGAGAAACTACTATATATATTATATCACTCAGCAAATTATACATCCATACAACTTGGATGTGACAAGTATGCCCAGGCTCTCTCCAAAAGCTCTTCTGTGACCTGGCCTTAACGAAAGTCAGTAAGAGATCGCAAGCCCTACATATATACGCAGATTGTTAATTGTTAATGTTTTTTTTATACTGATGCAGCCGCACAGGGAGAAGCCGAAATACCGGGGCACTGCAATTGCTATAAGGGGCTTAAAGACACCTTGTTCATCCGATTCTTGAACTCCCAAGGGCAGCAGAACTGGCAGGTTATTATAAAATTTCGTCACCCTAGGTACAAGGGAGCGGCTGAACCGGCCAGTTGTGAATGTACGAAATTCTACAGGGTTAGGCAGGAAGGGTTTGTCTAGCTGGCTCAACCCGCGAACAGCATCTAGTGTGGTCGGGCTGGCAGCACCTTAAACATGTGACCAGTACTCAAGCCCTACCTGCGCCTTGCACAGAGTGGTGAGGATATGTGCACAAAAGTACTTCTTAGCCCTGAACAAACAGATTAACTTTTTCCCAGCAGATGTTGCAATAGACGAGATGTTTTTGTACCAAGTCAAGTCGTCTGAGATATCGACCCCAACCAACCGAAATAAATGCCTCTTTGGCAGAGCTCGGCCATCCATTAAAACCGGATGTGCGCTAGGGCATTTGTTAGTCAAGGTTCATTATACTGTGTTGTGGAAGCGTTAAATTATATTAGATTATTGCGCTCCCAAGCAGTGGTAACTTCCAGATCTCTCGTCTGAGAAAAAGTTGCTACTAGTATAATTTTCTCAAGTTTATCAACAGAGATGGGCTTGTGTGTGGAGCTGTGAATCTGATTGATCGTGCAGAAGGGGATGTGATCGGTATGAAACAATATTGAAGCCCTGGGAAGCACCCGCATTGACATTGGGGGATGAAGGCGAGAATTTGTCAATTACAATGTATATCTTGCAGCTGAAGAGGAAGTCAACCACACATCTGCAAAGCTGCTGTGGAACGCCATATGACGGAAGTTTACATAAGGAGGGCGACACAGCTGACCGACAGCTTTCTTAAATGAAGAGCAGTAAGATGAACCTCTCAATATGACTGGATAAGTTTCCTCCACAGTTGTGTAACGTAAGCTAGGAGGTCTCCGGTTTGATCTCTGGTGCCGGTAATCATACTGCCTGTCGAGATACTCCAGAACTTGCAGATCACAAGTCTGTAGATGTAAGGGTTGTAGATCTTGGCGTTCCATCTATATTACGATTTTAACCTTGAAACTTGTTGTTTACGTAATACTATTAACAACATAGAAGCTCTAGTAGGAAAATATGGACCCATATCTGAACATTGTCTTCACCTCATCCGAATATCTAGTTGTATGTATTCACATATCATTGATACTTAGATATTATGTTACATAGGATCTCAGGCTATAAGAATCTAATTTACTACTTTCGAGATAATACCTTAAGCATATTTGGAGATATGTAGTTTTACCTGATGATATCTGTGTCCTTATCACAGAAGACCGGCAAGTTGGGTGTCTTTTCCACATTGATGTAATCCCTGTTGACCCACTCTAGATGTACCTTTCCAGGGATGACCATCTCTCTGATGTAGGTTGGAACGTACAGCAACCTGGTGTCTGTCTGCAGAATCTTCATCTGCAACATGTTGTCCAGGAAGGTGACCCAGTTGTCATCCCATTTGATGTGCGCCCGTGTAGCATCCACGTCACAGTCTTGCATTGCACGGAATCCTTTGCTGTTTGGGGCGATTAGCTTATTTATTTGACTATTTACAATTTTGGAGTGCTAGCAACCGTATCCAATATACACTCACTATGGTACTGAATTCTGAGTAATCATGTGTATAACGTACGAGAAAAATATGAGGGTTAGAAAAAAAATGTTGGATACGAAAGGTCCCTAATATGGAGTGGTTATGAATATAAAATCGTTAAGCTTGAAATTAAAAATGCCAGTACAAGACATATTTTCTCCAGAAACTGATTACAGGAGCTCTGTGTCCTTACTATTGAAGAATCTATACCTAAGTTGATTATAATGGTAATTGTAGAAGCTATTAGATAATTCGTATCTATAGCAAACATCAAGAGTTATTCTTGTATTTATTAAACAATGATATACTGAATCTTTTCATGATCGAGCTATAATTACTTTGTATAATTAACGTGTAAAGTTCAATTCGATTTGGGGGACTGCGTGTAGCAGAGGCGGAAGACAACTATAAAATATAGGAGTGATACAATGAAAGGCAGGGTTCTTGGTTTTTCGAAAATTTCTTTTTGCCTATTGGCCCCATTTGAGGTTATTTCAGTATGACAATTAAAAGTTAGTTTCTCATCAATATAGAACCCTAAAATCAAGTAATCCTGTTGTATTGCTCAATTTATATTTGTAGATATTATATTCTGTTGATATTTTTAGGCCCACATAGTATTTACCAAAGTACTTGAAAGAGTATTAAGATTAAGATTACTGATTATATTATAGATATGTAAGATTACTTGAAAAAATATCTCACTGTATACGGAATTGAAGTGGAAATACATTTTAAGCTGCAGAGTTAGCTAGTTAGTCCATCAGTAAAATTGCATTTCTCTGATTATGAGAACAGACCCGACATTGATGATATAAAATCGCTATCGGAGCAATTTAGAAGAGGAGGTCTTGGGACCGCTCTTATACTCGATTTTCATTCACGACGTCCCCCATCCTAGCGACTGTGAAGTCTACCTCTATGCCGACGACATCGCATTAGTAGCGCAGTCATCTTCTAGTGACATAGTTCATGACAGGCTGCTAGAAGCGGTGGACGAGATTTTAGAGTGGGCGAATCGGTGGCTAATCAAAATTAATTTTTCAACACAGGCACAGGCTATTTATTTTACAAAAAAGCGCGTTGGTGCCCCGTCAGAGATTACTGTGGATCATGTTTCAATACCATGGGCTAACAAAGCCAAATATTTAGGTCTTACACTGGACAAGGGTATGACTTGGCAGTCATACTATGTACAACTGAAAATTAAATTCCAAATTACGTTTCGGCAATTGCATCATCTTTTATGTAGAACCTCAAAATTGAGTTTGGTCAATAAGATTCGGATATATAAAACCATCATCAGACATGCAATAACCTAAGCGTGTGCGGCTTGGTGCTTTTTAGCTAAGTCATATATGCGTAAACTACAAGTTCTGCAGAGTAGAACTCTCAGAACAATAACTAATGCCCCATGGTATGTATCAAACGATACCCTCCATAGAGATCTTGACATCCCCTACCTTAGGGATTACATCATAGGTATGGCACAACGGCGCTACCAGCAAGCGGAATCGCACAGCAAACCTTTGTTGCGTAAAGCAGTGGATTACCCAGTCGAGGAGATACGCAAGCATTTCAGGCCGCGACTCGCACTGTGAACAAAATTAAAATCATGTTCCGACCTTTAAAAATTATAGTTTTTAAAAACCAAAGACCCAAAATTCAGTTCAGGACAAGTCAAAAATTTATATAGTACAATGTAACAGTTCTTAGATCTATCACACCTCAAATATTTACATAACACAATTCCTTTTCTTCCTCTTTTCGCTACTACTTCCTTCCTTTCTTTCTCCCTATCCCCCTTTCTCCTCAAACTTGTCTGGTTTCTGAGCCACCAGACCTGACAGACTGACGACAGACACTGACATTACAGTGACTATGACCTAAAGGCTAAGGTCCTCCGGACCGCCTTGAGAAGCAACGACGAGTAGACAGCGGCAACTTCTGTTATCAGTAGCTTTTCCAGATTCCCAGTTTGTACTCCGTTTATAACCCTTCTGTTCTGTCATAGTACTTAGACGTCACTGGGTCCCTTATTCGTCCCCGTCAGGGGTTCATCAAGGCTGGCATATCAGCCACCTCTAGCTACTGAATAAGTGGTGATGTGACCCAGTGGAGTATCTTCTACATTCATAGTAGGCCAAAGCTCCCCAGAACGGATTCCCTTATGGACAGAACAACTGGGCAGTCTGAAAAAAGCTTCTTTACTCTCTCATCTTTCTGTTCCTGCATAAAGATTCATTTTTATATTTTGAAAAAGCAGTATACCTAACTGAAGCTGCTGTCTGGATACCGACAGATAATATAACGCAACATCTAACGGATAGGTCGCGCCAAATGAATGATGTCACATATTTAAGGAAACTTTGTAGGTGTACTTTCTCATTCATTACTTTGATAAAAAATGTTCGTCCTCAACATTCTGTGATTAATTTCCTTTGCCGGTTATTTTATAGATCTCTCGAAATGACATCCTTCCAATAATCATAAAATGGTTCTGACGTTTGTCCTTGCGCGAAGCTAAGATGTTTTACTTACGTATAGTTATATCCTCTAAGCCTCAGCTCCTTATAAATGTCCTTGGTCTTAAGACCTCCAGGAGGTAGGGAAAATTCCACATCTTGCCTTTTCTTAACATACTCATCCAGCAATTTAATCCTGCCAGTAACCACAGGCACGTCTCCTTCAACGACCTCGAACTCGCCAGTACCTGTTTGGACGGTCACGTACATGACAACGTGACCTTTCGGGGGCATGCTGGTGGCCCTGTGGAAGCGGCAGTCCTCGAAGACCACAGTCATAACGCTCATTGGCAGTTCCTTGATGATGGAGAGGGTCTCCCAGGCGAGGAAGAGGTAGCCAGTTGCAGGGAATAGGTTTCGACCTAAACAAGTCAAGTTAAGTAGTGAGTACACAAGATACTATACAAAGTAGGCAAAAATTGAAGGGTTGATCCTTTTTTATATACAGAAGCATATATGGCATCGATCTGGCACAACACATTATAAGAGGAGTCCAGCAATACAGCAAAGGCTTTCACTTCGGTACTTAATCACGGCTTCCTCTTACTTATGTTTAACTGTTTAGAAAATTCCAGTTTACTGATATGGTCCCTTGAACTTACCATCGATGACATGTCCATCTATGAAAGACCACTGCTGATCGGAAAGTTGAATCATCACGCTCCTCTGTCCATCTTGAGCTTGAGTTTGAGCCTCCAAGTTGTACTCTGGTACGAACCATTCTCTCTTGTGATTCCAACGCACATAAGGTGATATCATCCTGGTTCCTCTGCTCACAGGAAACTGCACTGATGGATACAGGTGTTGCACCTGGGGTTGGTGACCATGAACGTACAAGCTATGAGAAAATAATCATAATTAACGTCTTTCTTTATTGGTAATAATATTACAGGAGGCAAAATTTAGATACTGTATCTATTCTATCACCTAACCCCCAAGAATTTCAATGATACCTCAGTATTATCGTCTCTGTATATTAGTCTAGTAAGATCCAAACTAGAATATGGCTCACTCATATGGAGGCCTATACAGGGTGACTTCGAAGTTGAGTCATTTATTTTAACAGTGTGTAGATCTGATCAAAAGAAATGTTTTTTTCCTTTACCATTTTTCTGGTAAAATTAAAGTAACAAAGTTATAGCCCTTTGGAAGTTTGAGTACCGCCCTGTCTCAATAATATCATGTGTTCGTGTTTGGCAACAACGGTTCATCGCATCGGAAACAAAAAAGCGAAAGAATTTGGAACGATGTTTTTACGATTACAATTCAGTTCAGTTATACATATAGTCAGTTTCAGTCGCGTGTGAATAGTGCGTGGCTCAAACGAAATAAAAAATGGCACATGTTTATGCGGATCGGTTTCCCAATCGAGTGCAACCAACCCCTCGTGCCTTTGTTAATGTAGTACAACGGGCTCGTGAATCAGGTGACTTAAGACCTCACAGGGGACCTCACGATCAAATACAGGTCCGCACTGAAATACTTGTCGGGAGGATACTTTATAAAACAAGGTAAAATTTTTTTTTAATTTTTTTTTTATTTTTACACACATATTTTGGTTTATCTTTCTTCTACAATCATTATCTGAAAATTAATGACTCAACTTCAAAGTCACCCTGTATATAGCCAATACATCGTTGCTATTGAAAAAGCACAAAAGAATTTTTTGAAATTCATAGCTTTTAAAATCGATTGTGTGTCCACAAAGAGGCTGTAGTTATCCTGAGCTACTACATGGATTTGATTATCAGTCTTTGGATACCCGTAGATATCAGTTATCTGTACTTCTCTTGTACAAGCTTTTCAATGGAAAAGTAGATTGTCTTGTTAGCTCAAGTGGTTCCTAGAATAACATCTAGACAATTCAATACCACAAACGCTCCGATTAATTTTATGTGCCGAAATGCCAATAAAATTTCAAGTGTATGTGATATTTTTCACTGCAGTGGCTGTGAATGAAAGAATAAATCTCGAGCCCATCTATGATGGATTTTAGTGAAGTTTTTAATGTTTCGTCTATTTCTGTTTTTTTCTTTTTGTTTTTCTAAGATATTTTCATTTTGTGCTGTAACTACCATGTAAGCTATACTACTGCTTTTTGCTCTGTAAATGGTATTCACTGATGGGCAATAAACGCATTATTATTATTATTAACAATGTGAGATGTATATAAACTGAAAGTTTGTTGAAAATTAATATATGTGTACAATAACGACAAAAAAAGTGTAATCAATGTAAAGGCATAAAGAAAACAAGGTCGGTGAATGTTACAAATTTCTGTTGATTTTTAGGAAGTGTAATATGTATATCACAAGAGGTTAAACAGTGATCAGTAATCATATCAGCATTAATGGTGCCACTCCTAAGACAACTTTCAGGCTAGCTCAAATAAATAGGATCTAAGAGAGAGAGTGACGATTCGGTTTTCCTAGTCGGTTAGTCGGTTCATATATATATATATATATATATATATATATATATATATATATATATATATATATATCTTGAGACGTGGTCATTGTCGTCTAGACCAGTTAGGTGAAAAATTAAAGCTTCCGCCTTTTGTTGTCACACATTTGTGTGTATTTTATATAATTTTGACCATTGTACCATCTATCCAGCTTTCACCATATTACTGGGTGGTTCCCTCATCCTGAACGTAAACAACAATTAGCAACATCCTCACATACTACTGTAAGTTAAGTCAATTTAAATTCATTTTACACTATTGTTGGTACTGTTATCAATGTAATTGCAGCTCCTGATGATGATGGCAAAGTCCATTGAAAGCTAGAGAGAATTAAAAAAAGTATAAAGAGTCCTCTTTGCTTAAATTTTGTCGAAGTACCCAACAAAAGGCGGAAGCTTTAATTTTTCATATATATAAATATATATACAGTAGCGACTTGATAATCAGGATCAATTAAAACTAGGTGCAATCCGGACTAACGAAAAATCCGGATTAGTGGGAATCGTAAGGAAAACAAGTTCTTGATATTACAAACATGTTTATTTCATAAAAAATGACAACATAGCTAAAATAGGCAAAAACAAAATAAAAAAATGACAAAAAATTTTGTTATTAAGAAAAAACTGTTATTTTTGTTTGCCTTTTATGTTCAGAATGCAACTTAATAACAGCTTCTTCTCTCAAGTCTTTTAAAGCAAGGATTGAGGTAAGTGCAATATTGTTGTCTTCTGCCCATTTAATCCCTGCTGTAAAATGCGCAATTGCCTATTTATGTTTAACTTTTGGTACAGTAAATTGGTTTCCATTTTGTGTTTCTATGTCACTTAGTGAATTTTCACAGTAGTCATCTTGAAATTCGTCTTGAAGAGCATGTTCTTCAGTTTCTTCCACCCACTCCAAGATTTCCCCTTCTGTAAATTATTCAGATGATGCTTTTTCTAGCATTGTTGAAATGTCCTCAATAATCTCCATTTGCTGCTTTATTTGTACGCGCAATAAGCTTAATGGTATTAAATCTTCCGGGTCATAATCTAAGTTTTCAGCTAACAACTTTTTCCAACACTGTTCTAAAGCAGTTGCTGACACTTTCGTCCATGCATTATGTAATAAGCAAACTGCGTCTTTTTAAAGATTTACTGAGGTCATTGTTTTCGTGCTCCATAGTACAAAAAATGTGAGCCAATAAACTTTTTCTATAAAATAATTTGGTTAATTTTATCGCATTTTGGTATAACGGCTGAATCAATACGGTACAGTTGGGCGGTAAAAACATTGTGATTATTTTACCATCTTCAGAAACCAATTCCTTTTCACTGCAGTGGCTAGGTGCGTTATCAATGAGAAGTAAAGCTTTTTCGGGAATGTCTTTTTTCAAGAATTTCGAAACTTGCTTGCAAAATAATTTATGAAACCATTCTTTAAATAAATAAGAAGTCATCCATGCATTTTTACTAGACGTATACTCCACCGGTAAACTCGTGCCTCTGTTTTAAAAGCCCTTGGATTTCTAGATTTGCCGATTACCAAAAGTTTCAATTTGTACGAACCATTTCCATTTGTAGACGCCAGAAAAGTTATTCTCTCCTTACTTGTTTTTCGGCCTGGAGCTGGACTCATCAACGTTATAGATTTGGCTTGAAGATAGCCCTTTTTCTTTTATGATCCGAGTTAACTTTTGTATAAAAGGTTTAACAGCAGAATTATCATAAGAGTTTTTCGCCGCATATTTGAAGATGCCTGAGTCCATGACGTGCCTTGAATTTCAAAAGCCGCATCAAATGTATCTTTATTGTAACATTTTTTTAAAAAATATTGTGCTTTTTCTGTTAGAATATCGTAGCTTAGTGGTATGTGTCGATCACGCTGTTGCAGGATATTCAGCAGACCGTAAAGTTTTTCTGCTGGCCCAGAAACGCATTTCTTCATAAAACTAAAATATTAAATGCATTAAATATAAAAACATTTTTTTCAAAATTGTATAACTCTTACGCATCTCTTGCCTCTGTTTTTCTTAATACCTGATATGGTGGATGTTCCCACTCCATACATTGCAGCTAACTTTTTACCACTATCACCTCGTTTTAGTATATCTAAAATTTCAGCCTTCTTTTGTATCGACAAAGTAATGTGTTTTCCTGTAGGAACCATGGCGTTTGTTGTTGAATGACTAACCCGTGGAAAGGTTCTGCTTTATTTGCGTCCCAGTCACGTGTCGCTCATGGTGTGATATTTAACAAGAACTTGTTAAGAACTTAATATCTGATCCGGACTAGAGAATCATGACAATCCGGATTACAGAGTTTGCGAGACAGGTCCGAATTATTTCAACATCCGGATTATAGCAATTCGGATTATCTAGTCGCTACTATATATATATATATAGAATTAACATCAATATCCCCTGCAAGGATGATATTATCATATTCAGGCAACATATCATCAAATGTATTACCGGCTTGTGCAATAAAGCTATTGTGTGAGCCGATAGAATATACCAATAGCAATTTTTTGTTTTGACCATATATATTCAAGACTTGGGCTTTGCCGATTTGAAATTATAGAAGAGTTGTAGTGTTTTTTACAAAGATTGTAACCCCACCACCTCGCCCATATCTATCACAACGATAGTAGTTATACCCATTTGCTCTTATATGGTCATTAGGTCTATCTTTGTATAACCACGTTTCCGAAACTCCAACAATATCAAGAAATCCTGATAGAACTGATCTGCAGTTTATATGACCAAATTTTAAAACTTTGAATTTATCACTATCCAGATTCAGTTTTAGATTTCAATTTTTTCTAAATGTTCTCCAGCACATGAAGAACATGATACTTTTGAATTTTCGCATTTTTTCCATATGACCAAATCCTCCACATTTATAGCATCGTATAATTCGTACATAGTCCTGCATAGGGCATCGTTGTCAACCCATGTATATATAACTACTAACATTTTTCTAAATTTTAGTGCTAACATCAATGACGACATTTAAATTATACCAAATTAATTCTGGGAAAAGAACTCGATTAATTCCTCACATTATATTAGACGCTGAAGATTCAGTATCAGTTCTCAATTTTTGGTACTTCAAAAAAGCTCTCAAGCCTCCTCTTCGCATGGATAAGGTGTCATTGAACGATATCGTTTTTCATACCTGTTCTAACTTCTGCATATTGGTGTTGCCTCAATTGTCCCTTATTGCGGAGGAGGCTTCATTACTAAATAATTTCGATTGAGCTTACCTTCCGATAGTCTTGAGTAGCTCTTGTGTAGGGTCCTGTTTATCGTCTGTACCATAGTTGATAACTGTAACTTCATCATATTTGGTTGGAGAGACCCAACCTAGATTCAAAAGTAGTGAGTTCTCTTGAATTGCTGAAGTGGTTGAATGGACATTGTTAGTTAGTGCACTCAGGAAGTACTCGGGTGTGAAGACTTGGCCCTTTGTAGCCGGCAGGATTGAGCGTAGCTCCTTCAGAAGTTTTTCCTCTGAAAATTACAATCATGTTAACCAATATCGAGACATTGTCGGATGGATGTTTACTGGGACCTACTTGCCTAGCGCAACACTTACCACAAGGTCATACCGAGAGATGGAAGCGTTGAAGAGGATTTCCCTACCGCTAACATCTGACAATATTCCATAGCTTACGATGATATCTATAGCCAGCAGCCGAAAAATGCTGCGATATGTCAAGGGATACCGTAGGACCTTTGCCCATTAGTCACTGTCTAAGGCCCGTATCGTCAGTCGTCCCTACAATTGTAGGGCGCGTTTATGGCCTCCTTGATTGTCATACTCCTTTCTCTCCTTCAAAAATTTCTAGATTACACTTGTCCCGTGTCAGCGTCAGCGCTCTCCTGTTGTGAAGATATTTTTTCTTTTTAAATTGTAGGAAATTTCATGCTGATAAAACATGATATAACTCAAAAGCAAGCACAATTTGATGCAAATAGAGGTTTGTGACATAACCTCAAAATAGAGCGCTGACACGGAGAAGTAGAAAACTATGACAATCAAGGAGGCCATAAAGGCGCGCTACAATGGTAGGGACGACTGACGATACGGGCCTAATGTACGTTAGTCGAATCTGTCAGTCCTGGTTGCCCAGAAACCAGACAAAGTCAAGGAAAAAGAGAAAGGGAAAGAGAAGAAAAGAAAAAGGAGAAGAGCAAAGAAAAACAGATGTGCTTAGTTTAAGAAGAAACACCTAGGCTTTTTGACTTGGTGCACGGATTAATTTTGAGGTGAACTAAACAAATTTTTGATTCGGTTTTGTTAGAGTGAAATTTTGAGTTTACTAAAAATTCGCACTAACTTTTGATTACAGTGCGAGCCGTGGCCTTGAATGTTTACGAACTGGCTCCACTGTTTAGTCCACTGAGTCACGTAACAGAGGGTTGCTGTGCGATTCTGCTTGACTATAGCGCCTGAAGCTTGACATAATCCCTCAAGTAAGGAATGTCAAGGTCTCTGTGTAGTCTCTCATTTGAGATATACCATGGAGCGTTGCAAATTGTCCGCAAAGTTCTGCTTTGCAGAACTTGATGACTTTGCATGTGTGTCTTGGCAAGAAAACACCAAGCGGCACATGCATAAGTAATGGCTGGTCTGATAATCATTTTATATAGTCGAACTTTGTTTATCAAACTCAATTTGGAGGATCTACATAACAAAGGATATAGTTGCCGAAACGCAATTTGGAATTTTGTTTTTATGGATGCTGTATGTTTCTGCCAGGTCATGCCCTTATCAAGGGTGACACCGAGATACTTGACATAATTTGTCTATGGTACACGGTTTCCGTCTACAGAAACCTCCGCTGGGGGGTGGGGGGGCGACATTTTTTGGTACAATAAATAACCTGCGTTTTCGAATGATTAATTTTTATCACCCCACTCTAGAACTTCGTACACCGCATTCTGCAACCCATCATGAACCAGATCACCAGTACACGACTGGGCGACAAGTGCAGTGTCGTCAGCATAGAGGTAGACTTCACACAGTTGCTGGGGCAAGGGACATTATGGATAAAAAGCGAATAAAGAATTGGTCCTAGGACCGAACCCTGAGGAACACCGGTCCGTACTGGCCGTGTTATTGACAAAACATTGTTAATTTTGATCCGAAACTTCCTTTCTTCAAGAAAGGATTTCAGTAATTTTGAAGCAATAAAGGAAAACCCTTTTGGATTAGTTTATAGAGGAGGCCCGCATGCCACACCTTGTCAAAGGCTTTTGAGACATCCAAAAGCAAGATGCCAGTACTCATGCTGAGGGTGAACCCTCTGGTTACATGCTCCATCAGCCTGACTGCCTGTAGCTCGGTGCTATGCTCGGACCGAAAACCGAATTGGACGTCAGGAATCACATGGTGATTTGACGAAACATTCTTAAGGTGACGATAAATCACCTTTTCGGCGAGCTTAGAAGGAGCTGACAGCAGACTTATGGGACGGTAGTCCTGAGGAAATATCGAACCCACCTTCTTTAGAATCATAATGACCTCAGCAGTATTCCACCCAGCAGGGAAGTACTGGATTCTGAGAGTCGCATAGATTATTGTCACCAAATATGTCAGGGCTTTCTGCGAGAGCAGCTTCAATGCCTTGTTGGTGATTTGATCCTCCCAAGGTGCTTTACGCACCTTGAGGTCTTTAATATGACTTAGGGGCTCCGCTGGTGTGCAATGTGGAAACTCGGAGGGTTTCACTAATGTACTATGTGGAGCCCCAGACGAATCTTCTGAAGAACAGTCATCTGAAGAAGATTCAGTGCCTCCGCTAACGCCGTTGGCCCTAAAATATCTCCTGACGGATCATATGATGTGCTGTTCTTCGTCGAGGTCATTATCGAGATCATAGTTGGGAGAGAACTGTTGTTCCGTGGCATCAGCGAAAACCTCGACCTTATCCTCCGTTCTGAAGACTATGCCTTCAGGGCCGTGGATGTGTGGGAGTTGTTTTCGCTTTCCGTTTCTGAGTGACTTTGCGACCCTCCAGAGAGGAATACTTGAATCAAGCATTCCCGCCAGAAAGTCGCTCCATTGCTCGTTGCGGAGTTCGTGCAGTGCGTTTCTCACTTCATGGACAAGATTTGTAGCCCTACGAATGTCATCTGGATGACAAGTCCTTTGTGCCTGCTTAATAGCGGCTCTTTTGTCAGAGATTTTCTGACGAATGAAGAATTTTGATGAATGCAGGCTGTCTACTATTGTACCTAGAAATTTGCAGGAAATATCGCCTGCAACGCTTGGGTAGCGCTAATCAGTGGGCTTATTATTTGTTGTAAGGACCTTAGCGCGGTTGCCTGGTTCACATTTTGCGTGCTCAAGGGAGGTTGGGCAGAGGGGGCAGGCAAGGCTGCCTCCCTAGCTGCGTCCGCGTATGATAGATTGCGCCTTTGCGCTATAACTTGCAAGTTTATCCTTGGAGTGAACTGGTAAGTCCGGTTATTTGCGGGATGTCCCTCTCCACAGTTCGCGCACTTGCGCTCTTCCTCTTCTGTGAGTGGGCACAAATGCGTTATGTGGTCCTTTGCACATTTTAAGCATTTGGGCGGTGCAGTGCAAAATGACTGCGCATGCCCATACTTTTGGCAGCGGTGACACTGCCCAGTGAGTCGGAGTTCTTCTGAACCTCAACTCGAATGGCCAGTCCCAGCAGTTCGTGTTCGTTGAATACTTGCTGAGACTTTTCAGTCTTGGCCAGTATCACGACCACCAAAGGCATGGGCGTGCCGCCGCTGCGCTTTTCATCGAATGATATGCTGAGGGCTATATCCACTCTGCTCAAGTTCTCCCTTGATCTCAGTATCCGAAAAATTAACGGGAACTCCTCGAACCACCGCATGGATGTTCCGTTCCGAAGGGAGAAGAAAAGTGTGATGAGGAACTTCTTCCTCTCGGAACAGGCGAACGATCTTACGGTAGTCGTCTTCGGATTTAGGAATAATCCTTATTCCCGCATCGACGGCAACCGCGCGATCTATTTTAATACCTAGGAAAATAAACTTGTAGTTTAAAGTACGCTATCTCGTCCCGTCGCGTAAGACGGTCGGGGTTATGCGCCCTTGTCGTGAGGGCTGTGTTGATGCCACGACGGTTGGACGAGATGATGAAGGAGAAGTAACGTGGGCTGACGGAGTCACCTGACAGATAGATAACATGGTCCCTGGCTCGGTAGTAGAGGCATTAATGGTGTGAAATGGAATTGATCCTGTATTCGGAAGAGGAGGAAAGTCTTGGGTTGATCGATCAGCCTTGTCGCCTTTCCTCCTTCTTGATTTTGCTTTTACAAATCCTTCGGTCTGTACGTCTTCGTCTGTACGTCTTCGTCTGACGATGTGAGATGATCATCAGTAACGTTTCTCAGTGGTCTTTTTAGGGTGTTTGTCCGTTCTTTAGGGGATTCTTTTGAATTTACTAATATTGTTACCCGGGCGGTCAGGCTGTCAATTTTGGCTGTCTGGTCCTTGATTAGGTCTCGAATATGCCTCGCCTGGTTGTCTATAATCAGCATCAGTTTTTCGATCGTTTTCTGCTCCGATGACATCTGCGTCAGTGGGCCCATGTTTTCTGCTTCTGCTTGGTTTCCGCCACCGCTCAGCTCTTTCCTCATAATATGTGGAACTGCGTTGTCTGTTGATTCTCCTGGGTCAACTTCCATCTTTTAACAACTTTTTCTTGGCCACAAGTCTCAGAAAACTTATAGCTCGCAAATGTGACAATGTTGTCAAAACCCTTCTTACAGGGCGTATATCAATCTTATCATGGTGGATCAAATATATGACGGCAAGGCGCCATGGCAATGTCGTAATATGATAACGCTTCCTATCGGGGTATTACTCATCATACTCTCCAATAGCCCGGGAAGGAATATTCTCTCAGTTGGCATGGAAAAATATGCTTTACAATCGCGCAGCTGGAGTCACCACCTAATTTTTCTCTGGCGGCATCGGAAAGCTGGCTGTGGGATCCCGCGATGGAGGACGACAACATGACGAACAATAGATATCGTCGTATTCTTTCACCAGCGAGCGTTGTTAAGAGGAACATAATTTTCGCTACCCGACTATTCTATATTTAGCAAATAATTCCATTTTTGAAAGACTGCAAATATTACAAAATAAGTGCATGAGAATAATACTAAATAAAGATAAATATACTCCAACTAGGCAAATGCTTAGCAAATTAAAATGGCTCAATGTGAAAAATTTTATCAAATATCTTGTAATGATATTCAGTTATAAAGTAAAAAATAATATATTTCCATCAAGTCTAACTAATTTAACATCATCAAATGTCAACCATCATTTACATGATACCAGAAATAAAGATGACTTCCATTTAATGACCTAAAAGTATAACATATGCTGCAAATCTGTATTCTATCAACGGTTGATTGAATATAATAAATTATACTCAGATATAAAAGACCAGAACACTTTGACAAAATTTAAAGTAAAATTGAGAAATCACTTGTTAAATCTACAATTATAGGTTGCCCAGCATTTACATCATACACCATATGGCTTGAATTTACCAGTTCTACACTTATTCTGTTTATGTAGCCAAATATGCTAAATAAATCTTTCTACTACTACTTTTCTGACGTCTTGCGGTATGCGCTTGTATTTACGGTCCTATATTTGTAATTGCATTTTCTACCATCGCTGGAAATAGAGCTGGGTAACTTTAGTAGTTTTGTAATGGTCATACTATATCTGTATTAGATTTAAAGATACTGAAGGAAGGCTTATACCTTCTTAAAAAACTACAAATGCAGTATGTAGAAGAAATGCAATACTCACTAATAGGGGTTTGTTGATTGGACTTAAAACTTTTCCTCAACTGCTCCACAATGTATCCATCACCATTGTTGTTGTCACTGTGACCGTTATATCCATTGCTCAGGCCTTTGGTGGATCCATTGACTCCATTACTATGTCCGTTGCTCGTTCCGTTTGTGAAAACACAAACTTTGCTGAAGGCCTCGTTTATAGAAACTGCACAATTGAGCATGTCTTTCAGGCTCAGTTTGCCATCTAGATGGGCTGCTAACAATTCACCGTAGGAGTAGCCAAAGTACTTTTCGGGTTTGACTTCGAGTTGCCTGAAAATGAGCATTAAAATACAGGTAAATACAGTTAAATATCCTACTGTCTATCGAACATCGTATCTACGAGGACAAGGGGAGAAGTTCACGGACTGACACAAATGTGGTGCTCCAGTTGGTAATCCGTACATGGGTGAACATGTAGTTTGTTCGTACGACAAGATTCATCTTGTTATTTCAAGTAGTTCTGCCAAGAGTTGGGGATGAGAAGGCTCTACGCGGGGTAGGTTCCGCATTTGCTGATTGCCGATCAAACGCGGATGTGCAAACGATTTCCTCAGCAATGTTTCGACCAGTTCATTAGGGATTCAACCAATTTTATGCGATGCTTCATTACCATGGATGAGGCATGGGTCAATCACGAAACGCCGAAAACGAAACAACAGTTGAAGCAGTCATGGCTAGTGTGTTTCGGGATGCGAATGGGATGGTGTGATGTGATTACCTTAAAAATAGTAAAATCATTACGGACTTATGCTATTTCAACCTCCTTGATCAACTGAATTCCAAAGATGTGTTAACAACCGGAAAACCACAGGATTTGTTCGGCCATCCTCCTCATTTTCTTGATTTGGCATCTTGAGATTTTTCCATTTGATCAAATTTCTTTCTGGAAAACGCTTTGGATCCTATGAAGAAGTTGAGAGGGCAGTTGAATAGTTTGGCAGTCTTTCGCTGCCGAGAAGAATTTCTAATGCTGGAGAAACGATGGGCCAATGAACTCATGTTTAACCTTAAAACCTCAGTCTTTCATTGTCAAGCCGAGAAATTTTCACAATACCCTCGTAATTACATTATCGAAAAGAATCAATTCGATAGTTGACAAAACTTGTTAAAAGCTAAATAACTATATAAATCTGTTAAATAGCTATATTTCTATTTATTATATAGAAAGTGTTTCTTAGGTTTTGGAATATGCCAGATATTTTATTCCCGATTTTTGCAAAAAACTGTTGGGGAACTGCACCGTTACTCAGTGCCTCAAACTTATTGAAAAAGAATGTAATTTTGATGCTCTGGTGTATTAGGTATATGTATGAGTTAGTTAGCTAAGACTGGACAGTTTTGGCTGTCGGCTAGAAGCAGGGTCTTATGCCATGTACGGCCCTTGGGAACTCGGGGCAGACGGCTGAGAGGGATCATTTCAAAGTCAATAGCTTAAAAGCAAAGCTTCTACTCAGACATGTTTTGTAAAGTTTTGAGTTTCAGGGGCTTCGGGGCTCTCATCAAGCCAGAATAAAGACTGAATAGGCTAGGAGATGTTTTTACCACTTTACAGTTCAAAAATGGGATCGGCAAGCGGATCTTCTTTCATGTTTATGCTGGGCCTCCGCGCCGCCCAAAATATTTTTTGCTAAAAGCATCTGGAAGGTTTCTTGTCGATACGTTCATTAATATCTCTATATTATGGGTTAAGAAGACATGCACATAAAAAATTTTCGATTAAAAGAAAGAAAATTTTTCGCCTCTTGGAGAACTAAACTGAAGTGTTATGACAGGGCTATGATGCTGGGTGTATGCTCAATGAGTACATAAAATGTATTGTTAGTTTTCAAAAATATTGATGAAGAAACATAGCTGTACTGTATACACAGGCTGATTCAAAGAGCAGTGGTAATATTTCTAGGGCCATGAAGTAGATCAAAACATAACATGAAAAGTCCATATAGACATGGGCCTTGTAATGCCTCGTTGCCGAGATACTGGCCGTTGAAGTTATACTTTCGAAATCGAGAAGAATTGTATCCTTGGAGTGGACTGAGATACTTATTGAAAATCTTGTACATGTAGCACTAACAGTATAGCCAATACATTCAGAAATTTTCGTGAATGATACCACACCAGTGGTGTAAAACTTGGGAAATTTTGACCCCTACAGAAGAAAAAATAAATTTACTTTCTTCGCCACTGACTTTCTTTTCTTGAGATATTGTCAGATTATTCGTTTTACAGAAAAATTGGTTTGAATATTAGACGTAAGAAATTTTGAAAATATGCTCTAATAGTGTTGTTTGAAATTATGAAAGAAGATAAAATTATTATCTCAAATGAGTTACATGGTGTTTCGATTGATAATGTATCATCAATACGCCTGAAGACGATTGACTATATAGTGGCGACAGTCGTATGGTCAATATTACTTAGCAACGGTCATTAAAGACATATACTAAGTGACATATAAATCCGAACACCCAGTTTAAATGGTTTTATTTTAATAAAAGTTGGTGAATGTATTTATCTTACTGTAAATAACAAGTGAAAAAATGTTCAGCCTTATCAGTTGGACATTCCGGTTTTTATACTGCTTTTTTTTAATTCACTAACGCTCTAAAAATGAATATTTCAGCCGCAGTAAAGAATCAACGTTGGCGGATTTTGGTTCTTGACATCCTTTACGATCGGTTACGATGCCTAGAGTACGGAGACCTGTACGATTTCGTCAACTTAGTGAGTTTGACAGGGGCCGTATAGTGGGACTTCGGGAAGCTGGACTTTCTTTTCGGGCAATTGAAGTTAGAGTGCAAAGAAGTGTAGACACTGTGGTTAGGTGTTGTCAGGCATGGCTTCGAGAAGGCCGAACGCAAAGAGCAAGGGGCATTGGACGCCGCCGTAGAACAACAGACCGTGAAGATCGCCGCCTAAGATTATTGGCCTTAAGGGACCGTTTCTCCACTACTAGGTCCATTGCAAATGAATGGTTTGCAGAACACGGAAGACCTTTTGGCATGCGAAGTGTTTACCGACGAATGAGAAGTTTTGGCTTGTTTTCATACCGGCCCTTTAACTCGAGAACACCGACGTAATCGCCTTGAGTGGTGCAGACAACGGTCACTCTGGGATCAGGAATGGAACAGTATTGTATTTAGTGACGAGTCTAGATTTTGTTTAGGCATGCACGATGGTCGTGCCAGGGTTAGAAGGCGACGTGGTGAAAGGAGGAATCCACAGTTTTTTGTTGAAAGACATGTTCATCACACTGTTGGAGTTATGATTTGGGGTGCTATAGCTTATTGTTCCAGGTCACCTTTAATCTTCATCAGAGGTAACATGAACGCGCAGCGTTATATCCACGAAGTTCTAGAACCCCATCTTTTGCCCTATCTTGACACCCTGGCAGATCCAACTTTCCAACAAGATAATGCCCGACCACATATTGCAAGAGTCACAATAGACTTCTTTCAACATAATGTCACATTGTTACCATGGCCACCAAGATCTCCCGACTTATCCCCAATTGAGCACGTGTGGGATATGATGGATAGGAGATTGCTCAATTTGCAACGACCTCCTCAGACTCTAGAAGCACTTCGAGAGGAGTTGGTGGTTGCCTGGAATGAGATACCACAGGAGGACATTGACCACCTGATCAGAAGCATGCCTAGGCGCGTTGGAGAATGCGTAGCACATCAGGGTGCATCCACACATTATTAAAGGTCAAAGGGCTTTAAAGCAGTGCAATCATTTACTCATTAAGTACTTATACAAAATTTTATTAAAATAAAACCATTTAAACTGGCTGTTCGGATTTATATGTCACTTAGTATATAACCGAGAAGGTGCTTTCTTTGACAGCTCGTCTTGCTTATTGGGGTGCGAGGCGCGGTACGCTTGTGATATCAAGTAGTGAATATTATACAGTCAGTACATATAGTCAAATTAGGTGAATTTATTGCTATGTCGGTATCGAAACAATACGATTCCTTTTAGATTCGCTGCGTTCAAAGGTGGTATTATACGGAACTACGGGTGCTTTTTACATTATTGCTCATTGCTCAAATGTTTAATTTATATAGGTGAACTAGCTTTAATTAATATTTAGACCTGTATCATATAATCACTATACTATACGCGTGTCGTAACCATAAAGAAGCAGAAGAAAATTAAACAGACACAATATCTCTGTTATCCACTATACCTTATTAATAGACGTCATGCAACTCAAATCGGTTCTAGTTAATCGATTTCGAAATAAATCTAGATCACCATAGCGTTATTTAACCATTATCGATGTTTTGTTTTTATTCAGTCTCATCAATTTACCACACTCTGAGAAATCGAATATTTTATGACAGAACTTTTTTTGTTATTACTTGTTAGTTTAGGATGTACTTTCTGCCCTAGAAACATGTTTTCTGAATCACCCCATCACCCCATATAGGAAAGGGAAAGAAAACTCGATTTTATCGTCTTGACAAGCAAATGAAGAACAATATAATTACACTAGCATAGGACGGATATCTATACAATTAAGGTAGCAAGTTCTCCACTTCATTTTTGAAGCAATGTTTCCATACCTTAGAACATCCACAATTCCCAGTTGTACAGCTATATTCCCCAGAACGCTGTACGAGTCCCTATTGGCTGGCTTCTTCATAATATCGATAATGTTAATACGATTCTCCAGGAGATATTTCTGAGTCCTGAAAAACGTCAATATCAAACATATTTTAATTTAGAGCATCACGCTCAAGCTTTCTTGACACAAACCTCTGGAAAGAATCTGCGAATACTGGAATCTCCAAAAGCTTTCTTCCTATAGTTATCCAATCAGTGAGTTCACCGAAAGTTACAAACAACGGAGTTCCCTTTCCATGGAAGCGATCATAATATCGACATGTTTCTCCTGACTTGGAAACAACATTGTACCCTCTGTAGATATGGTTTCTTATATTTTTCCTGAAAATATGTTTAAGGAAATGTGTCAAAACGATCATGACTTAAACTGCTAATTTTACGTTCCTAATAATGGCATGCCATGATGGCGAAGTAGTGACGCATACGATATGACCTTTTTGTAGCTAATAAGCTGGAAGACCAACATAGGGAAAAGAACACCCAGTAATAATGCATCTATTACTAAGATTTTTTAGGTATTTATGTTTGTTTAGGTTAGGGGAAAAAATCAATATCGATAAAGTGGTATTTGTGCTATCGTCTGTTCTCAAAAATGTAAGTAAGCGAACGTTCTGTTTTCTAGCTCCAATTGGCATTTGATCATCATTCAATTGGTCATTAGCGAGCACAGAAGTCTAAAAAAGGTGGTGGTTGTCGGCCATGGGATCGGGAAGCCCTTCACAAAGAGTTAGGGGTACGGGCGTGTCAGTAGCACACCAAGATCGCCAAATTAGGTTTTTGGCTTTATGGGACTGCTTTTCGTCGATAAGGTCAATTGCGGACTAATAGTTTGGAGAGCACTGGTGGATTGTTTTTCACCGGATCAACAATTCTGGACTTACATTATACCAGCCTCCTAGGCATCAAAGTGATCGAGTGGCTTAGTGCAGAGATTGGCTGATCTGTCACCTCGAATGAAATACCATGCCTTTCTGTTTGGGAATGCATGACGAGTTGAAAGACACTATTATCAATTTTCTATGGTAACGCGTGTGTACCACACTGTTGGAATCATGGTAAGTGGGGCTATTGCATATAGAAGCACGTTACCTTTAGTGTTCATCACATAACCGCCATGCATTACATGTAGCAGGTGATATCCCTAAGAGACGTGTATAATAAGAATTATTAGTGGGTCATCTTGTTTCGTATATTATGACACGTATTCCTTGTCCACTGTTGGATCGGCACGCAAATCTCAAACCGTAGGGAATGTTAAATTAGCTATTGCATCAAACATTTTCGTTTTATGTTTCATTAATTTGTAACAAGTTTGGCAGTACCTGAATATGTTATGTAATAGAGCAACATGCTCGGCATCCAACTGATTATCTTTGAGTTCATTTAGTAACGTTTGCACGGCTTCTGCTGTTCTACCACTGACAAACACCAATCTCGGTAGATTATCCGAAGGCAGGCCTTTGTTGATCTTCTTCTTCTTATTAGTTCGTAACAAAATGTGACAATTGCCTCCTCCAAATCCAAAGCTATTTATACCTTGAATGATAAATTGGGATAATTGAATATTAATTAACAGAGCCCACTAAATAGCAAGTAACATGATTAGATCCATCAAAACATCCTATCTGGATATGACGTACTGATGGCTGCAAAGTAAAAATCGAATCATTAGGAGTCGCGCTGATAGAAGTGCGTTGGCGAGAACCTCACGTTCACATTTCCAAAGAAACATTTATTGTTGAACCATATGGAACTCTGTTCATAAGACTGAACAAATTTAAAATGCAAATAACCATAGAGCTTTCGCATAGATGACGCTAAAGCCAACATTTTCCAGATGAGATTTTTCATGAATCGAAGTAAAAAAACGTTTCAGATAGTTTTATAAATGCAGAGCATTCGCCATAAAAAATTTGTATTACCAAAAAGTCCCTTTTCTTCATCAAAAGGCATTTTTTCGGTGACAACAGACATTCTTCCTTCACACAAAGCTTTAATTTCTGGTCTTGGTTCAGAGTAATGCAAGTTTGGTGGAATGAGACCTGTCTCCATCCCGATTATACACTGAAACAGAAAAATGTTGTATAATCCTTGGTAAGTATAAATTAACCACTACATATAGCAAGTATCGCAAGCTTTTTCTTTTCAAATCACCTTTGTTATTGAGCATAATCCAGATCCAGGTTCAGAATGTCCAATATTTGATTTGACAGAGCCAATTAGCAGGGGTATAGATCGGTTTTTCGCTAGTACCGCGTCCATTGCACCACACTCCTCGGGATCGCCCACGAAAGTGCCTTGAATATACAAGAAATTTGGATTATTCAACATGGATACGATGGTGTCTTAAGCTGTATTTCCAACGTGCACCGTGCTGAAGTGGCTTATAAATTTTAACGAACAGTAACAGTAATATGTTTAGCAGAAGCCAGAGATTATCAAGATATTTCAATGTCAATGATCATTTTTTAGCCAAGCTGCAGTAAGAAGTTAGACATAGACCTACGAGAGCAGACGCCTTTAGACGTGAATACAGTGGGCTCAGTGAATTGGGTATGTACTCCGTGGCCTCAGTGCTAGCCTTTTTGCCGATTCTGTCGTGTTGAAATATATGAGCATATTTCGAACATTAGCGTGTTATTCAGCTCATTAGTCTGAGAAGATACATATACATTTTTAGCTAATTTTAGATTTTGATTTTTGGAATTATTTTTCCTCGTGGCATTTCAGGAATATCAGTGAAATGTCCATGGACATGCTGAAATGGCGCACAGAACTTTGTAGTTTGTCTTTAAGCCTGCGCCAACACGCTTTCTGTGACTCGAATTGAATATAACGGACTAGTGGAGTGCATTACGTTTATACTACAGAAATTGCTGAAGCTTCACTTAATAATTGTATCCATTAAAGATTTACAAGAAAATGGCATCAAATTTTGTTTAATAAAGGGTCTTTACGCCATTTTTGTCTGAGTTTAACCTCTAGACTTTAAAAGGTATCTTAAATGTTCCGTTGTTATACTTATTACATTTTCTGCCTGAGCTCCACTCCAGCCCGCTACTTCAATGGAGATTTCAGTAGCAACTTCGAAATAAAACTTCAAAAGAGGTGATAATGACTCAACCCTCTTTTTCCTTTTTTGTAAAGCTTTTAAACGTTTTGCAGCAAAAAAATCTAGTAATACTCTGACTGACTTTCAATACGGCTATCGAATGTGGTTATCGTCCAGGGCTATCCACTGAAACTGCTTTCAATTGTGTACAACCTATCTGTGACCCGACTGATGTTGGTGGCTATACCGTCGCCATATTCTTTGGTTTGAGTACAGCCTTTGATACGGTTACTACCAATTTTGAATAAAAAAAGTCCATGATGGTTATACATGGCTGCATAAACTCCTGGTTAACAGGTTGCCTATATGGCAGACTGTCTTAGGTGAACCTTTGTGATGCAAAGTCGGAGAAGATTGGGTCAACCCCAGCAATTCTTGGACCACTAATTTTGCTACTACTTGATAATGACATACCTTACTTAAGTGTGGGGAAAACATTTTTAAATGTCAACGATACTGGTGCCAAAAAAAGATTTGAATAATTATCAACTTTAACAAAACAATGTTAACTCACAATATTATAAGAGTCAACTGAAGCCTTTTTGACTATGAATGAGTAGTCCTCAATATAAATGAAACTTCTTCTAATTGAATTAGATTCATATTTAGCGTGGGATAGACAAATAAGATATGCTCTTAAATAAGCAAGATTTACTATTTGATTAATAATCTGAAATCCATATCAGAGACTAAATTTCTTGTAAATGTTTGTTATACGACAGCGTATTGAAATTTCATATAGTATTGTTGGCTAGGGGGCAAACTGGAGAGAAGCAGTGCATTTTTATATTGCCGAAAAGCCTTATTCGCTTGCTCAAATTAGCCCATCAGCACTCATGGCGTGGAATTTTCAAACACTATAAATAATTCACAAAAGCCAATATTTACACCGCTAAAGATATATTTCACACTTATTATAACAGAAATAAGTTAGATAGACACTGCAGGACGTTTTGAAAAAGAAGTTAAGGGAGTTTTTACCATATGAATTTTACGTTCGTGACTTTTTCCATGAATCGGAGGAACGATATAACTATATTGTATCTTTACTATATTGTATCTTGTGTTTTAACTTTATATATTTTTTACCTGATGCATTCAATATCATATTACGCTGAGTTGGCGAGTAAACAGTAGATATGTGCACAAATATTTGTCATCTGTACTGCCATCTTTTCTAAATTAAACAATTCTTACCTGTTCCGTGAGCCTCTAAAAAACTGAGATCAGCTTGTTTGACATCACAGTCCTCGTAAAACTCGCTCAGCAGATGCATTTGCGCTTTTCCTGAAGGATAAGTGATCCCTTGCTCTTTGTAACCATCGCAACTGGTCTTGGCGTAAATTACATCACCATATACTCGGTTAGCATCTTTTGCTTTTTGAAGTACTACCACACCTACGCATTCTGAACGTGCATAGCCATTTCCAGCTTTATCGAAAGCTTTGCAGCTACCGTCTTTGCTCAGCACACCTAACCTAACAAATATTCTTTGATATTATCACTTTTTTCTCTCACTCATTATGTGTGAATGAGTATATTTCCGTCCGTTTTCAGACTCGTATGCACCTACGGGTGTGAGACATGGATTATAAACCGCTTACAAAACAGACTGCAGAGAGGAATTTTTTAAGGAAGGTAAAACAAATAACACCCAAGGATCGAAGAAGGAATGAAAAGGTAGAGAATAACTTGGGAGTACAGTCCATCTTCCAATTTATTCAACAAGGGCAATTAGGATAGTTACAAAAAATAGGCGATGAAATAACAGTAAAATAGGTATGGAAAGCGGAGATACAACTCAAGTTTAAAATAGGAAGAGCGAAAGCAATATGGGATAATATTCTGGAGAAAGCACTGAGGAGCCAATGGAAATCTTGCAGCGAAGCAGTAGTGATAGAAAAGAATCGAAAGCACTGATACAAGTTTATGTCTGAACATTCAACTTTAATTAAACCCGGCGTCATATTTAGAAAAAAGAGTATCTGATTATATATCTCACATTATTTTTTAATTTCAATGGCTATCCTTGGGTTGTAATTGAGAGAATGGCACCTTTAGCCAATTAGATGGATGGAGATAAGGACACAAGTAAACACCAAATAGTCATTATAAACTGTGTAACATTACATTGCTATAGGGTGCATCTTAGAAACCAGAATACTGCTCATGCAAAAGCTCTGAGTACTTTTTCTACGTATTGAGATATAAAACACTACATTTTTATATTGATGACAAATATTAACTTAGATGGTGTCCCTGTTTTTTATCCATGATTCAAGTACTTTTAAACTAAATTCTATACAGTTTTTTCTTTACTTTTGCTTGGGTTTGCTCTTACCTAGAAAACTGAAGCGATACAAAGGGATGACAACAAATGTTAACACCTCCAACGAGTGCCGTATCGATCTCCCCGCTTCTGATTGCTTTGAATGCATTTTCAAGCGCGAAAAGAGAACTACTGCAAGCTGTGTCCACGGTGATGGATGGACCTCTCAGTTTTAAGTATTGAGACAGGCGATGCGCTATCATGGATCTTGAAGCTCTGCAACAAGTTTTCTACATTAATTTCAATCAGAAATGTATAGTTGGACTTTATATAATTTTCGCAGTGTCGAGATCGTCCATAAGTTTGACCAAAAGGGACGTAGTCAAAAGTCCAAATTCTAAGGCTACAACGAAATTTCAGCAAAGCAGTCAGTCACTTTATACTAGCCAATCCTAGATCTGACCACACTTTGAACTTTGGCTATAATATGGAGCTACTATAACATGTCAGAAAAAACTTACCCAGTCCACGCAAAATTATCAGACGCCTTATTCTCCCAAAACCAACATTTCTCACTTTCACTGAAACAGACTCCAACGTATACTCCCGTTTTTGATCCTTCCATGTCTGTGGGATTTATACCAGCGTCCATGATAGCTTCTATAGCTTTCTCCTGGATCATTCTTCCCATAGTATCAAAAGAATGGCCCTGTCTTTCATGTGTCCCTGGAAGTATACGTCACTGAGTGAACTATCAATAACGTATTTTTGTAATTTTTTTTCGATAAAAAATTCAATAAGATTCTTTTCTTGGACCAAGGATAGCTGTCGTGAATCCTATGTAAAACATGTTTCTTTTACCCGTATGGGCCTCAAAACTTACATATCTATCTTTGTATACAATTTTGTAGATTTTCAGAATCCAGTCTCCTTGAGAAAATTTGCTATTCCCGCTCTTCTAAAATTCTTGGGGGTACTTTTACACAAGTCATCTCTTGCAAATGATCTGCCCCTTGAGAAAAATGTCTGCGGTCGCTCTTGACCACTTTGAATAAGTTTAAAGAAGTAGGGCTCTCAACACAAGGAATTGGACTTTCTAGGTCATATCAGGAACGTGGAAATATAGGTTCAAGGTATCGAAACTCAGAACGGAGTTTTTTGGAATCAGGACATATTACAAAGAAATCCATTTCACATGTGCGAAAGACGTCATTATCGGCCAAAATCTTAAGCCAATATATTCAATGTACTATCCCTTTTACTCACCAAAGAACCCAGCATCATATCTGTTGATCTCTGGCAGGGTTCCAGAGCAGTCAGGTATTTCAGGGTGATTGAAAGTCCACCTTCTGTTTGGTAACACCATGTTCACCTTTTGGAAGAGGTTATCTCGAAACTCGTATACATTCTTCGACATTGGAAAAGCTCCAGACAACCCTGAGGAGAAAATGTAAGGTTTGCATGAAGTTTTAAAACAATGGCGTTAGATAAATTCTTATAACTAAGATAACTTTAAATATGTATAGGTCCATTCACCGTAGTCCTTCCAGGACGTGATAGGGAGCCTAAAATGCAACAAATTCCATTCTATTTAGGTGCAAATAAAAAGTTTTCGGGATTTTTCAATTTTATGATTTCTCAAGTATCACCCGAAATCCAAATAATATAGACAATTTAAGATAAAAGTGAGTCTGCAATTGTTTTTCCTAGTTTGTAATACAAATGAGTGAAAACAATCATAAAAAGTGTTAAAATACTACACGCAATAACATAACAGCTATTTTAAAAGACAAAATAATTTTCCTCTTTAGTTTTCCTTGTGTCTAGCTCTGAAGCTTACTAGTACAAGTTACCTGCCCGTATTGTCAGATAATGTTCAATTCTTAACAAATATTTGGTCAAACCGAATTACGTTAAGTAATAATTTTAATGATTATTTCAAATAAATATAATAATTTTCCACAAATCTTGCTGAGTTTGAGCCTCTTAGTTGAGAATAAGATCTGCATTTAGTTTCTAGCTCCTGCTTTCGTCGCCATTAAGAAAATTGGCACTTAGTTATTTTGACGTATTCACGATGCACTAAAGAAATTGCTCCAGCATTTGAGTTCTCTGACGCCTGATTACTGCCCGCGTTACGTGTTTTTGATATCGAGTTTCCCAATTGCTCTCAAAGACATGTAAAATCCGGAAAATACGAGATTTTTGTTGAGCTTCAGCAGCTACTATAAAAAACAATAAGGGGCTGTAATCCATCATTGATTACTGCGCTAAATTCTATTTGAAGCTTCTAAGGTGCTACAAATCAAAATCTCCCATCATGAGCAGCGATCAGATTTCAGAAAGTTCATAATATTGAAGCAGCTTATTTGCTTATTTGCAAATAATTATACTTTCTCATAGTGATGTTCAATACCATTTTGAAGAGCTGATAATAGGGGTAAGTTTTTTCTAGTAATTTGTCCGCACAACATACTAGCATTTTTTCAAGCTGGCACAACTTTTTTATAAGAGAAACTGAAAACGAAAACTCATTACTTTTAAGATTACCTGTTATTTTATTTTGTATTGTATTTTGTGCATTTTTCAAGGAGGCTAACGGAAATATTCAGACAACACAGTATTTTGAAAGGTGTGTTACCACTTTTAGTTCATAGAAAATATAATATTCATTGACATTTTGACTCTCAAAAATCTTTATTGTCATGTAATCAAGATGGTGTTTGATTATTTTTCGAACCTGATATAACGATTTGCTCTTCAGGTGGTGAGGCACATAGAACTCTGCCCATCTCGAGATTAATTCTCCTCTCTTCCGATCTAGCATCGGAAGATTTTGTATCCACTTCCATGACTTGAATCTGCAAAAAAAAACTTCAAATACATTCTGGAGACTCACAAAATTTATCCAAAATCAGAAATATTCGAAAAGTTCTGACGAAACCCTTCTTGTATCATTAGCTTTCGATGCTCTATCATTTAAATTTTTACTCACAATTTTCTTCAACAGTTTATCTATCTTATTATTTTTGTGCAAAGTGTGACCAAATTCACATTTTTTACAAAATTTCATACATAGCTAAAATATACTGAAAAGTACTGTTTCGTCAATACATCATAGGTATACGATAGAGGACAGAGGCAGTGAAATCATCATCGACAGCATAGAACATTGTAACCTTTTGTGTATCAATCACTAACCGGATTTTTCAGATTTTTAGAGAAATGCTTTTAGATTACTGAATAGTCGACAGTTTACTTAACAAAAGCGAGTGCTTCCATAAACATACACTGAAAATCAAATACCACTGACGCCGCAGTGTGTATGAGAAAAAAGCGCGAGGAGCGTGCAATACATGTGTTAAAAAGAGGTAGAAGCAGCTCGTTGTAACCCGAGTACGAGGTCACGGATGCCATCGGCGCACTCTTTCTAACCTACATATTGCAGGCTTCTCGCGCTTTTCTCTCGTACAGATAATCACCGAAGTGTAAAATGTTCCTAAACCGCTGTAGTTTTATCCATCGGAACTCATGGGAAATGGCGTGACGTAAGTTATCTCTACACTTCCTACGCAATGCTGTCATCGGTTCATACAGGACACACATTAGACTCTCAGAGATAAAAAGTTAACTTCAAATATGTATAACGAAAGAAAATAAATCAGGTTAGTCAATCAGGCCTGTACAGTTAGTCCATAGTGCCCACCACTAAGCACATTGCGATCTCGAAATTTCTTCCCTATCTTTCTGACAGTTCCGACAATCTGGCAAGGCTGCTATGACTAACCTCGCCACTCTCAAGCCGCGCATCTCAATCTATCAGGACACGATTCAGACATCGATCGGACCTCGAAGCAAGTTTTAAAGCCAAATGTACCTACTGGAAAATCTATGAGTTTAAAATGTGCCTCACAGGAGGGCAGAGTTACTAGAGTTGAAAGCGTAATATTATACCAGCGTGAGAAAATCAGATATACCCTGCCCCACTCCTCATAACCCCCAATTTCTAACCCCTACAATAATCTTTGTGAGAACGAGCGGTAGTACCTGAAACGTCAAAAACAGTATTATTGCGGCTTGTTTTTTTTCTTTTTTGCCTCTGGCTCCACTGCTACCGAATCCATTTTCGAAAACAACAAAGCCTTTTTATACTTGGCTCAGTAGTAACCTTATGTGAATATGTCATCAGAATCTGAGGGGTACGGACCAGGGATTAGTAGGCAGACAGACAGATCGAGGGGAATGAGTGACATAGTTTTTCGTGACGTACATGTCATATAAGATCCAAAAAACATAATATCTCATTTTCGAAATTTTTCGCTACCACAGTAGTTCCTCGCCAGTGGCGTAGCAAGTAAAAATGATTCAATTTGCAGATTTTGATCTGTATGAACTCAATGTATCCCAGTATTTGTACTTCAATGAAAACTGTTGGTTCTCTCGTCCCTTGATGAACAAATTTATAACCATCCAGGGGCATTCCCACATTTCTGCTTAATTCTAGAATATTTATGATTTTTTTAGTTACACACTCTCAAGCTATTCGTTCTTCGACTCCGCTGACAGAGAAATCAGTGGCGTGCATAGTGATCGCGCCATCTCTGGGTTAATTGATTGGGATATAACCAATACAGATTAAGTATCTTAATGCTTAGCGCTGCGTTACAAAGCTTTATCACTCAAGTAATTTAAGAGAAATTAAAAATATCAATATTAAAAGAAATTAACTAACTCCCGATATCTCAGCAAGAAAGATATAAAATATATAAGTTGACCTGGCCTAAGTTATTCAGCTTAATGAGATCTACTATCTGATATGTGTATAATAATCGTATATGTTTATAGAAAATTTTATTATGTATAAGAAATTAAAGGCAAATGAAACTAAAAGCACATACAATATTAATAGGTATTTTTTTTATTTTCGATTTTTATATCTTACAGTCCTCCCAAAAAATTAATATATCATTTTCGAAACTTTTCGTAATTACAATATACTTCCTCGACAGGCATGTAAGGTAAAAGAGTTTCTATTGGGAAAAACCTGTCTGATTACGATGTTGTTTACCCTAGACCTTATAAGATTAACATGTATATGAGAAGCAAATTAATACCAATAGCTACGTCAAATAACGGTTGTAGAAGTACAGTATCGTCATTGAACAGAAATATAATCGAAAGTCGAAAATTATAGAAAGCAAACAGTCTGCTTTCAATATTCATTATAACCAATCTGAATGCTAAGTTACTTCCAAAAAATGTATTTACTATTCATGAGTTTGAATGAATTCCAAATTGCTTTTAAAGTAGCAAAAATTTAATGCGTGTGGCAAAGTGTAGCATGGTAATTTCACTAGTGACTATACACAATGCAGGTGTTTCCAGTTACACTTATCAATAAAACATGTTTTGTTTCCGTGGACAAGCCCTTCAAAAGATATAGTAGTAGTTGTTGTTGTATTTGATATTTCCTGACAGGAACACGCATGAAACAGTACACAAAAGATCCGAACAAGAAAATTTGACCAGAATTGTGGTTCGACCAGTTAGGGTAAAGGTAAGCAAACGTTCAATGAGCAGTCCATGGTTGATCTCCCTTATTTTGTATAACAGAAGAGGCTACGCCCCGGTTCTGCAGAGACCATGATTCAATTCCAGTGCACCTCTTGTATTACAACAAAGGCCTGACGATGCTAAGGGTTCAGATATTTCGAATCAAGTCCAAAAGTGTAAAGCTAAAGTGATCTATCGACGCTATAGAATCTGATTACAGTATCAAAGTTGAATACGATTCCTCAGACCATAGGTTCCCAATTTTAGTTGGTCTTGAAACCGTAATTAATCATACTTTTTCTTTAACAGAGCCCCAGCAGGCTATTTTGATATCAAAGTAGTAGTAGTTTGAATATTTTCATATTAGACTCGAATAAAGAACACACTATAAATCGGACCTCCAGCGCCTTTGATCGGGCGGACGCGTCGACGCGGCGCGGTAATAAGTCCTTTTCACGAACATTTTCACTCTCAGACAGATCTCAGGACTCCGGTGACCCTTCCGCGGGACCCCTGGGTTCCACGAACCGCCTTTTAGAAATCGCTGCCTTAGACGATGCACAACTTTAGATATGTGGGGCTACTCACAGATACATGTAGTACATAGCGCCGTTTAGGTTCGCATACTGTAATCTGTACTATTTCCTTTTGATTGATATCGTCAAATTACTAAGAATCATGGAAATAAGTAGTAGCAACACAAAAAACTGAACTCTGAAATCATTCCTGATGTATTTTTTTCTGGGATCTCCATGTACCGCCATTAAGTTATGAACGCAAACTCGGCAGTGAATATATAACTTGATGATAGTCACAGTGAAGTACGTGACAACGATAGTTCATAATTCATCTAGTAGGACCTGTTTGACGTTAAGAGGAGGTCAAAACCAACAAATAGCAATTCACATCCGTAAAAAACGGCTTTTACTCGCGACATTCCATACTGAAAATTATTATAGATATTGATATTTTAATCGCCTTCTGAAATTTGCATTTATTTAGAATGTTTTATATTGGTTATTAAACGAAAGTAGTATGTAGTGTCCATTGACCTCATGGTAGGTGCATATATGACATAGTGAACTATTTTAGGGCCTCTGCACTCATTGTTTATGACATGTTCGGTACTGCCTGTCCAGCTTTCTACTTTAGTAAACCTGTAGACGGGGTTCAATTTTCAATGCCAAGGATGTAGTCACGATTGCCATTTGCAGTCTTTGCGGCGCTTGAGCTAGTGAGTTGAAAGCTAGTGGTACCTAATGTAATGTTAACCAATGTTTCTCTCCATTCTAAAATAATCAGCTTAGATTAAGTGTTTTGTACTTGAATCACTACGAAGGCGAGGGAACACGTGTGCGACATGCACACATTTTGACTCTGCTTTAGAGATCCATCCGTTGGCGACAATTTGAGACCATCTACCACCTACGGACAACTATAACATCTCTTCTTCTCTTGGGATGCGATTCGGATCCGCGCAGCTCACGGCAACTAATTAGCGTCTTCCAGAACGCTACCGCGACGGACGTGTAAGTGAAATATCAAAAATACAAGAATTACATTTTTTTCGCAGAACGGCCAACGATGAAAAAGGTTTTTTACTTAAAACACTTAATTTTTATGTTTTTTAGGGTGCTGAAACTAATATGATACTTAAAAAGCCGTACCACCCACCATTTCTTCACTTTTCAATATTTTATAGTTAAATTTATTAAACTAAGCGATTTTTTAAGAACTGGACAAATGTTATATAGTTAAAATAATTGAAAAACTAGGTCTAAATGGATGCAGAAGACGTTGGTGGCACCGCTGAAACACATTTTCCCACTTTCACAGTAGGGCTAGGGAACAACATTGGTGCAGAAAGAAATAGCCTTTGAGGGAGTCTTTGACACCTGTTGAGAAGAAAATTCTCTGCAAAAATCTTGTAGATCCAAAAATATGCTCCTACCACCTCTACATATAAAGTTACGACTGATGAAACAGTTTGTAAAGGCTCTGCCTGAAGATGGACCATGTTTCAGGTATCTCTGCCAAAAGTTTCCACACCTTTCAGAAGCAAAACTGGTGTCTTTGTTGGACCTGGCATTAGAAAAATGATGTTTGACGTTAACTTTGAATCCACAATGACCTTAAATGAGAAAATAGTGCATGGGCATCTTTCAAGGAAGTCGTTAAAAAGTTTTTGCGAAATAAAAAAGGACCCAGAATATGTTACTATTGTAGCTAACATGTAACATGATCCTTGAAATTCAGTTTTTAAACAGTCGCCTTGATTACTTCCCGAACAAGTTGGGAGTCGTTAGTGAGGAGCAAGGTGAGCGTTTTCTTTTAACTTATGGAAAAACGCTACCAGCGCCGATGGAATACCAGCATGATGGTGGATTATGGTTGATCCCTTCACAGAGAAGTTCAGCAAGCAACTCATTGAAGAGAAAGCTACACAAGAAGCTTCAAAGAAAAAAGAGAAAGACAGTATAAGCCAGTGTCAGCTGACAATTAAATCCAGTATTATATCCTTGTTTTAAGTACCCTACTGTAAATACAAACCATGCCAATTCAATGTAACATAGCGTGTTCATTAATTCCACCATATACGAGTACAGTATGAATATTTTATACTATATAATGAAAAGCAAATTGCTCAAAAATTATGGGTGATACAAAAAAACTAAGGCGATATTTAGATTAAGCTCACAAAAAACTATAAAAAGCAGCCTTCAAAGTAAAAAAAGTTTTCAAAAATATTTTTTTTTTGTTTGCCTGTGGTTACTGTTCGCTTATTTTTAATTTCAATCGATTGACATTGAATTCCACCGTTCTATTACAAAAAAAGATATTTTATATGTTATGATAAATAATCAGGTCCTAATTCATGGTGAGGCTGCAGCGGTGGCCGCAGTAGTAGACTCTTCGGTCTCTTGATCAGTCGCAGTGCGCTGTGCGGGTTCGAATCCCGTCCCAGGAGAAATGTTTCTCTTGGCTATGGATGTTGTGATCGTCCCTACATGCTCATGTGTTCCCTCGCTAGAGTCTGTGTGGCGTTCCCCCTTTCCCCTGTATCTCCCTATAGCCCCACGGTACCCCATGGGTGTTTAGGCCTTAGGCCTTCTGGTAGTTGGAGTATAAAAAAAAACATGAAAACGGCGATGGCGTCATATCTCAAATTATGATGACGTCACATTGGAAACAGTCGTGCCAGCCGGACTCAACGTATTAAAGCTTTCAACTTCTATGTGCACATATTACACACTATTGGAGCATAGATTATATTAAGATATGGTAGAGAATGGAGGTCTGCGTAAACGAAAAATAAGCAGCTATCGCGTGTTCACCGCCTATCAAAGGCTACAATTTTGTGAGCCTTGCATCCTGTTACTCAATGATTAAAGCCTCTCCAAGCATCTCACAGACTCTGAAGAGAAATAAGGGCTGATGCGTTCGGGTTCACCTAAGATTATCCTAATCACAAAATCTATTACGGATTCGCAATACGAACACCCATATAATCACAAACATCGCCACTATTTTCACTGTCTTACCTTATTAGCACGAGCTACGCCAATATATCACAAAGCTGAGGGTGTTAGTCCAAGAAAAATCCAACCGAAACCCCGATAACGTCTATCCAGACCATAAATGGAATAACTTCACGCACCACACCTCAAACAATTCACTGCAAATAAGTTCGGACTTACAAATGACACTTATTTATAACATCCAATGGCGAATCGATTGATTATTAAAATTTTCACCCTAGCCGTGACCTCTTTAAAGTTGGTGCTGTCGATTTTTTTGTTCACTCGAAGCCGGCGCGGATGGGTCATGTTTTCGTCAGTATTTTCGACAATTTTTGCATAAACAAACAGAACTCTCTTCCCGGTTCATTTGTTTATGCCACGTTTTTGAATTTCTAATTTCCAGTTGATATTAAGCAATTGTAATTTTTCCCAATGCCACCAGTAGTAACACCTTCCGGATGTGTCTCTTCAGTGGCACTACATCCTAAATTTATCATTGGCCTTGAATTCATCCGATCTGATGCTGTTCTTTTCCACGTTGTGTTCTTCTGAAACTTGCTTTTCTCCAACATTTTCTTGGCCATCCTTTCGGTTGTTTGCCCTGCATTCCAATGTTCATTGCTCTTACTCTCCACGTCAACTGGCGAGGAAGTCCAAAAGTGTAAAGCTGAAGTGATCTATCGACGCTATAGAATCTGATTACAGTATCAAAGTTGAATACGATTCCTCAGACCACAGGTCTTGAAACCGTAATTAATCATACTTTTTCTTTAACAGAGCCTCAGCAGGCTATCTTGATATCAAAGTAGTAGTAGTTTGAATATTTTCATATTAGACTCGAATAAAGAACTAACTATAAATCGGACCTCCAGCGCCTTTGATCGGGTGGACGCGTCGACGCGGCGCGGTAATGAGTCCTTTTCACGAACATTTTCACTCTCGGACAGATCTCAGAACTCCGGTGACCCTTCCGCGGGACCCCTGGGTTCCACGAACCGCCTTTTAGACATCGCTGCCTTAGACGATGCACAACTTAGATATGTGGGGCTACTCACAGATACATGTAGTACATAGCGCCGTTTAGGTTCGCATACTGTAATCTGTACTATACTAAGTGACATATAAATCCGAACACCCAGTTTAAATGGTTTTATTTTAATACAAGTTGGTGAATGTTTTTATCTTACTGTAAATAACAAGTGAAAAAATTTCCAGCCTTATCAGTTGGACATTCCGGTTTTTATACTGCTTTTTTTTAATTTACTAACGCTCTAAAAATGAATATTTCAGCCGCAGTAAAGAATCAACGTTGGCGGATTTTGGTTCTTGACATCCTTTACGATCGGTTACGATGCCTAGAGTACGGAGACCTGTACGATTTCGTCAACTTAGTGAGTTTGATAGGGGCCGTATAGTGGGACTTCGGGAAGCTAGAACTTTCTTTTCGGGCAATTGCAGTTAGAGTGCAAAGAAGTGTAGACACTGTGGTTAGGTGTTGTCAGGCATGGCTTCGAGATGGCCGTACGCAAAGAGCAAGGGGCACTGGACGCCGCCGTAGAACAACAGACCGTGAAGATCGCCGCCTAAGATTATTGGCCTTAAGGGACCGTTTCTCCACTACCAGGTCCATTGCAAATGAATGGTTTGCAGAACACGGAAGACCTATTGGCATGCGAAGTGTTTACCGACGAATGAGAAGTTTTGGCTTGTTTTCATACCGGCCACACTGGGTCCTCCCTCGAGAACACCGAGTGGTGCAGACAACGGTCACTCTGGGATCAGGAATGGAACAGTATTGTCTTTGGTGACGAGTCTCGATTTTGTTTAGGCATGCACGATGGTCGTGCCAGGGTTAGAAGGCGACGTGGTGAAAGGAGGAATCCACAGTTTTTTGTTGAAAGACATGTTCATCACACTGTTGGAGTTATGGTTTGGGGTGGCGAGGAAGTGTTGTAAATGCGAAATGTTTCGACAATAATATATTTCGTTCTTTTGGGTACTGGTGTAAAAAAAGATGTCACTAATTTTCGTCGGTCTGGCTATCAGTCTGTCGATCTGTCGGTCTATTAGTCTATAGGCCTGTCTAGCTATCTGTCGGTCTGTATGTTGGTCTATTCGCTAATCCTTGGTCCATCCATAACTTGGAAAGTACTGCTCGGAATTGGATGAAATTTTTACACAAGATTACTGCTATTCCAAGGACGTAAAATCTTTGTAGTGTTTCATAAAACGATTCTATGGCGACGGCGAAGGAATCAAAAATGAAAAAACAAAAATCGCTCAAACTCCTTTTTATGACGTTTCCTGTTCATTTTCGGGTGTGTCATGCAATCAGGTATCGGAGAGAGACGACGTTGCCATATAGACGGACTACCGCTAGGGCAGTGAAAGAATGGCGATGAACTAATTATATGGGACTGTTTGACTGACTTAATGCGTTCAATTTCTCTGCTTTACATGTTCGTAACTAATATTCTTCTCGGAGTGTCTAACTTAAGCTTGCTGCTTTTGTCAGCCCCACTAAAGACAGTCAACCATGGACAGCTATTTCGTGCTTTTTTGGTAATTCATCAGCATAGTCTAGATTCTAGACAGGGTCTAACTTGTGCTGAACATAATCCTTTATGACCTGATATCAGCGGTGTGCGGGAAGTGCATCTGCATGTCCCGTTCATCACAACCGTTGTAGTTTAGCAAAGTCGGATATCAGTGGTCGTATAATTGATAGAGTTCAGGATTGTACCTAAGTCTCCATTGTAGAATTTCATTTACTGGTCTAAATGTTTGTATTAGTATTTTTTGCTCCAATATATCTTCCTGCTACTTGGAAAAAAATAGTTTCGGTCGAAGGCTTTCTTCGCCATTTAAATTATATCAAATATTATATAGCAATATAATTATATCAAATATACTCATTGCTATTTCCTTTTCCTTCAGTTCAGCATGCTGCCCTGTTGAGGAAACTTTCATACTGTTGGTCCTCAGAGAAGCTTCTCGAAGGGATATCATACATTTTTCCGATCTTTACGAGCTATTTAAAATACTACTCTCTCTTTATATCTGCTCTAACTTTATCGAAAGCCTTGAACATATCCGTGATATAAGGTATGTAGCAGCCTCGGGTTATACATGAAGTTGAGAGCCATTGACTAAGGGACATACTTTGTGGAGATCGTCAAATGTTTCGCCTACCTTCTCAGTCTTTTGAAATTTTCAAACGACCATATCCACTTTGTTTGCTTTCTTTTCATCTGACTCCAGGACTACTAGATCTATACCGCAATGATGGCTGAGAGCAAGCATGTTGATTTCAATCGTGTATATTTATGCATATACGCATAGAAAGCCATTGTTCATCGTACGAGATGAGGATGAAGATCAACTTGGCAAAGTATTGGTAGGTGGAGATCATCAGATTTTTTGACTACTTCCGCACACTTACTCTGCCGTTTGGAAAAATTGAAGAACATTTTTTGAAATTTTGTTTGATTTTTGGACATTTGGGGCCCCTCATCAAGCCAGTGCCCTGGGCGCGGACCCCGTGTACTTATATGGTAAATGCTAGTCTAGTTATGAGTTTCATCTTTACTCATGAAGTCGCTGCAAGCTATTATGTTAAAACAGTTGATCCTAATATTGTTGCTACAGGAAACCGAGAAATGTTCTTAGTACAGTGGGACGTTTGATTCAGTCAATCCATTTACATCATATTTTTGTGGCACGCTTACTCACGTGACCAGGGATATACGAACGGAAAATCTAAAATCCAAAACAAAATAATGTCATTGTTACGTTTTGCGTTACTTTCGTGCTATTCTAAATTAACATAGCTGCGACATGAATGATTGTTTTTCTTGTCGACTGTGTGAACTTTATTTTTGCTAACCTTTTCGACACCTTTGTGATTCATTTAATAACCATTTCCGATAAGGCATATGCAAAACGTGAAATTCGAGAGGTCGGTGCTTGGAAAAAAAGCGGCACAAATCCGAAAGATTTAAATAATAATAATAATAATAGACGTCTTTATTCATCCACAATTACATTGTAGTATAGCCAAATGTCAGACTTATATGGCGAAGTTTAGCATGCTGCTACTCTTACACTTAACCATATAGTCTCTAGCAGATGTTCAAAAGAATACAATATCCACAAACAGATTTGGTTCATTACATCGAAAGTAAAATTTAAAAAAAGAGAAAAAGGCATACTTTCCAAACCCAAATGCACCAAAAAATTATTAATCTGAATTAAAGATGAAATAAAAAAGAAATGAATGAGTGATTAGGTAAATTATATGTTTGGAGGGTTAAGTAATAATGTTTTAACTTTTTGTCGAAAGACAGTTAATGAAAATTCTTTATATACTTTAGGAAGGTCATTATAAATAATAGCAACATTGTAAGAAAAACTGCGTTTAAAAAGTGAAGACGTATGCAGGGGTATTCTAATATTATTTTCTATGAGAGTTCTACAGTGAACATCATTATTAAATGAAATTTTTTCCTTCAAGTAATAAGGTTTAGACGTGAGCAGCAATTTGTGAACAAAAACTGAATGGTGATACTTGACCATGTCATTAATTTTAAACCAGTTTAGAACGGGATATTTCGCTGATACATGATCAAATTTACGTAAGCCTATAACAAAACAAAATTATCGTGAACAAAGAATTCCAAATTGTTCAGCATAAAGCCATATCCGAATATTTACCCACTTCAAATAGCTTCCAAACGGGGTGATGTGATATCATGACAATTCAAATGCTCATTCCAGGTTGCAACCTGCAAGACAAGTTAGGGTCAGTATTCATGCTGATGAGTACATCTTAGTGAGAATGTTTTATACTATGAAAAAAATGACGTCAAGCAGGTTGGCTCTGCACTTCCCACGCAACGCTGTCATCAGCTTATATAGGATAATGTTCGACACAAGTTAGACCCTCTGAGAAAAAGGTTCGCTATGAACATGTAATAAAGATGAATCCATTAAGTCAAACAGGTCCATACAAATAGTCCATAGACATCTTTCCCCTGCCCATCTTATGCTCATCTTATAACGTCCCCCTTCCCCCATACCTTATAGCTCAGACTCGGCTCTGCTGAAACGACACTGATGGGGATAATCCTCCATCATACTGTTTTAAGGACAAATGTATGGAAAAACATATGTCTAAAATACGTTCAACAGGTACGTAGAAGAGATTTACCCTTCCCTACTCCAACAACCTCCAATTCAACCACAATTTTCTTCTGAAAATGATCAGGAGCCTCTGAAACGTCAAAAAATTAAGTTTAAGCTAACTTTATTTTTTTTGTTTTTTTTCCTTAGCTATGCTGCCACTGGACCGATTTTCAAAAACACACTATGTGGTTTCTTAGTGCTCCCTTATCATGAAAATTCTTTATCTACCTTATGACTTGGGAGTGTCGGCAGCATTAGCAAATATCTTCTTTGTAGAGAAATTGCTTTTCTCGACCTCAGGCCTCTTTTTTACCTTTACTAGTTCTTTAACTGCATGGCAAGTTAACACGGAGGCCTTATATCGAAAAGGCCGACTTGTTTTATGAGAAAGACGTGCATAAGCAAAAACTACATCATGAAATTCATACTTTATGTTCCTTTGATTCTTGCCAAGCCTTGGGCCGAATAATTTATTGTGAGAACATGCAGTTAGATTTTTATCACATCTGCAAACGATATGGTCAAATTAATCCCGTAAGCATTGTTAGAGTCTAGAGTCTAGATAATCACTGGCGTTCGTTATATTCAATTTAATTTTTCCAATTTAAAACGTCATGCTTTAAGAAAATGCGATTTATATGTATAATTAACTTCACTTTCTGTCAGATATTTAGAGAAAAACAGCGTTGATTAGACTTTTAATTATACTCAGAGTTGAGTAATATGTGGTATCAGCTAATCCTTGTTTGTTAATGATTGTATAAATCAACCAGGC
Organism: Acanthoscelides obtectus; assembly: GCA_963669975.1. Taxonomy (NCBI): domain Eukaryota; kingdom Metazoa; phylum Arthropoda; class Insecta; order Coleoptera; family Chrysomelidae; genus Acanthoscelides; species Acanthoscelides obtectus. The sequence continues at coordinate 37,594,876 of CAVLJG010000004.1, read as the reverse complement.
ACAGTGATGGATTGCAAATCTGATGAAATTTATAACATTTTTCTAAATGTTGACTACGATTCTTTGTCGAATGTATACCGGGTATTCCAGAAAAGCGTAATATTTCCGGAGTAGAAAGTATGTCCCAAAATAACAAAGAAAATAATAGGTGTATACTCAGAGAGGTCCTAAAATGACTCATTACCAAGATGGAACTGAATACGAACAAAAATTAAATAGTGCAAATGACGCTATTTTTTTGACATTAGAAATAGGTGTTCAGGCAGCCAGTCCCTAGGCATTATATGAATGATGGATCATCGGTTTGATTTTGAATTCATCTTTTTTCCAAATTGGAAGTATTTACTGTTATAGTAGTGTGCTGCTAAGGAACTTGACAGAGGACACTTCACGTCTCAGGAGTCGGTCAGCCACTTGTAACGCTTGCACAGGTAGACCAAGAAATATAACAAATAGGAAAGGAACAAAGGTACGTAAGGTGAGCATAGGTTTACTTTGATTAAATGGGTAAATTCAGCCAACAGTCGTCGATCTCTTTCCTGTGTAAGCATGATAGATGCATGACGTTAAAGGAGTCGGTACATTTAAATCTTCTTCTGTTCTTCTGTTCAAATAACGCTTTGGTAAATCAGGATTACTCTCCTGATAAACTACATACAATTTTCAATGTCAAACTTCGCTAACTTCAGAGCATTTTCAATTCAATATAATGTCATACACTTTTTCGTGTTAATTTTTTACTTACCTTAGAAATATTTCCACGTTTTTCTGAATCACCCTGTCTAAATGTTAATTAAAAACTAGATAAATTAAGGAATGTTCCATAAATATTGTCGGTTTGATCAATAAGATAAGATTACGGAAATCACTCAAACATTGTGCCATCAAAAGTTATTCTAGTGCGATCTTATCAGAAAAGATTGTTTGATACCTCTAGACTAGTCTGTTTCCGAATTGTTGCTCCAATATGGTGGATTTCTAAAACGTTTAGAATTTTATAAGTTTCACAAAAGTTATATGCGCCACTTTATTAAAAGTTTCTGCAAAGCCCAGAATACTATATTCCTTTTACGTGGTCCCCTGGGATTCCTTAGAGCAGGAGCGCCACTCAGCGGAATTTTTCTTATATTAGCTGTAGAAGAGCTGCGATATTCCAGATTGGATTCTCGTATTGATATGACAGCTAGGCAGTTTTTATAGTCATACAGCCTTGTAGGCAGAAACCTAAATACAGTGGCGCGGTAACTGCTGTAAGGCGCTTAAAGACACATTGTTAATCCGATCCTATGCCAAAGGAGCGACCATACTAGCCAGTTCTGTAGGTACGAAGCTCGACAGATTTAGGATAGGAGGTAGAAAACCTGCGATTCCATTTGGCATTCTCAACGGACAGCGGGATGCCGTCATGAAGAAGAGCTCTAAGGCGCAAAGCCCGTTGACAGAATGGTAGAAGAGAGCCAGATCGCAGACAGCTCGTCGATGCGAAATGGTACCGAGCATAGACAATGTAATCGGGGTGGCAGCACCCCAAACATATAAACAGTACTCGAGGCTAGGTTTTATATAGACTTTGCATGGACTGAGGAGATTATGTGAAGAAAAGTACTTTTTAACCCTAAACAAATGACCCAACTTTTTTCCAGAAGCTGGTCCCATTGACGAGGTGTATTTGTGACAAATCAAATTAGCGATCTGGACAACAACTAGCCAAAACAATGGCCCTATGGCAGAACTATATCGAAACCGGATGAATACCCGCATTGACAGTAGCAGCAAGAATTTTGTTCAGTGAACCCTTTGCTAATACTTTTGGACTGCTTCTCGCGTTCTGGATAAAGAAACAATCGAGCAAAAAGCAACATGTATCAAAGCATTACATTGTAGCTATTGAGGAACTCACTAGTGCGAAATTATTATATACATTGTACTGATCTTGTTGATAATTTGCAGCACTTGACAGTTAGTACTGCGTAGTCTGCTATCAATGAATATCCTAGTATTTGTTTTCGTAATATTTATATTGGCTTATCTTATTCGCAACTAGGGCTATGCCAGATAATTTTACCTACGTGCTATTATTTGGGCTAATCCATTACTGTTTTTAACTGAAAAGCTAATGATTGCCTGATTTCCGATCTAATTCTGCTTAATGGAATTCCCCAACTAAGCCAGCTATAAACATAACCTGGTATCACTGACTCATGCAGACATACGCAGATTTATAAAAAAATCTCATTTGAATGAATGGGAGGATTTAAGCCTAATTAATGAGAATGAGAAAAAAGATGGTAAATCATGCAAGCAATCAAATTACACTTTCCGCGATCTTTAAAGAGCGCGTCCGTTAACAGGTACGAACTTCCTTAAGCGGGCTCTACACCAGATACTTGCAATCCTATCCTATTAACGCTGGTTTCTCCTGTAGTAAAAATGTAAACGGTCTGTAAATACGTTCAAACTCTGTTTTTAATCTCTCGGATTCATGTAGTGAAAAAGTAGTAATGTATGAACTTGTTACAAAAAATACACCGAAAGGGCTCTCGTATGGAGATCAGGGCACTGAAGGGCGCAAACAGGTATGGTACTTTGAAACGTGACTATAAGCTTTAACAAAAAGGGCTATTTTAGTTAGGTTCTCAGGAATGTACTGGTCCATGCCGCTTCAAACTTAACGGGAATTGCGAATGGAAGTTATTTTCGAGTAGCAGGGATTAATAAATTGTAGATTTTCATGTTTTATTTTTCACTGAAAAAGTTCAAGCCTTTGTAGTGAACAACATAACTTGAAATCAAGTCAGGCTCAAGTCAAGTATTAGATATAAGCAATTTAAATCAAGTCACACAGTTTTTTCGTCACGTGCTTGAACAAGTTGTCTTGATATTGCTTGATAATTTTTGTAATTTAACCCTTAACCGGAAAGGTGCCGTCTGTGAGACTGCGGCGTTTCTATACCTGAGCGTATCTTTTTTTATTGCACCTCTAACAGACGTAAAAACCCATCTAATCCATAAGCTATTAGTGACCATCGCCCACCCCCATTCACACGAGTCTAGCCAAAACGTGCCTTAAAATATGGACCAATTTTAGTTTGTTGCAGTCTGTCAGACGGCACGTTTCCGTTCCCGTTTGCTATTTGTGTTGCATAGGTGCGTTTGCGAGTATGGCGGGACCTTCTAAACGTGTACGATACGATGATCCGGAGTTCGAAGAAACCGTTCTAAAATGGTTTGAGGATGAAGGAAGTAACTTTAGTGATATAGACAGTGCCTCAGAAGACGAATACATGGAATCAGATCATACAAGTGAAAGTGAGTTATCAGAAGACGGAGCCGAAGGAAATGAAGAGGATTTACCAGCTCAGAATTATTTCTATGGAAAAAATCGTCATAGGTGGAATATTTCGGAAGTTGTACCATCATCACGTACAAGGAAGCACAATATAGTCATTAAAGTACCAACTCTAAGAGGAAAAGCTCATGAATATGGAGAAGAAGCAGCTCCGTTGACGGTTTGGCAGCTTTTGTTCACTGACGACATGTTGGTACATATCGTTAAGTGGACCAATCACAAGCTCAAAGAAATGCGAAAGAGATACAAAAATCAAACCAGCAACCTAAACGACACTGATTTAGTCGAAATAAAGGCACTATTGGGTCTCTTAGTATATACATCGGTGTTCAACAGCAACCACGAGAACATTGAAACACTTTTTGCCACCGATGGCTCTGGAAGAGATATATTCAGAGCTGTCATGAGCATAAAACGATTTGGTATTCTCCTGTTAGCCTTAAGGTTTGATAACCCAGATGACAGGAATGAAAGAAAGAAGCTAGATCCAGTAGCACCAATATCTTTCATTTTTAATAGTTTTATAAAGAACTGTCAAGATGTGTACGGAGTTGGCCAGTCTGTCACTGTCGATGAAATGCTCGTGAGTTTCAGAGGAAGATGTCGATTTAAAATGTATATGCCTGCGAAACCTTGCAAATATGGCATAAAAATTATGGCATTGACGGATGCAAGGAATAGCTACCTCTATAACGCATATATATACTGCGGTAAAGATTCCGATAGTTTCGAACTTCCTGAGGAACACAAGCGGTATTCCAAACCCACACAATCAGTTCTACGTCTCGCGAAGCCTCTGTTTGGAACTAATCGCAACATTACAGCGGACAACTGGTTTACGTCAATAGAATTAATGGATGTCCTATTGAAGAACAAACTGTCCTATGTGGGTACAATGAAGAAAAATAAAAGAGAAATTCCTCCTGCATTTTTACCCAACAAATCAAGAGAAGTCGGATCAACAATGTACGGATTTCGAGAAGATTCCACTATTGTGTCTCATGTAAGCAAAAAAAATAAAGCCACAATACCCATATCTTCTATGCACCACAGAAAATATTGTGATCCGGAAACACAGAAACCGGAAATAATAGCCTATTACAATGCTAATAAAGGTGGAGTTGATTCTCTTGATGAAAAATGTTCGAAGAGTACCTCAAGTCGCCGTTCGCGTAGGTGGCCACTGGTTATTTTCTACCGACTATTGGATATATCGGTAGTGAACTCGTATATTTTACACCAGTGCTATAAGAAAAATGAATTGCAGAAGGAAAAATCGGTATTTGCTAAGATGTTGGCCGCTAACCTGGTCCGTGAGCATATGGAAAAGCGACTAGAGAGTCCCCGTTTACCTCGGGATTTGCGACTTACGATAAATCGCATCCTTGGCAAATGTGAACATCCAGCAACAGAAGCTGAAAATTTGGTTTTGGAAAAAAGGAAAGCCTGCTTTTTATGTCACCGAACGACCCATCGGATGACCAAATTTTTGTGTGTACAATGTAGGAAGCGTGTATGTCTTCAATGCTCCAAACCCAAATGTATTAGCTGCATAAATATAGGCAATGTTTGAGACTTGCAGTGAATTTTGATTGTGTTCTTTTTGTATTTATTGACTATAATATACTTTCCTTGTTCATTACTTAACTAGAAAATAGAAAAATATTGAGACTTTTCCATAGTTTTAATTTAGTTTCTGAATGTTGCAACAACAGCGTTATTTTTGTATGGTTTTAGCATAGTTAATAAAAATGTTTCTTTTATGTTCTTGTATCATTTTGAAATGAGCATTTTACGTATTAAACACATAAAATAAACATCCAGTATCAGTTTCAGCGAAGTTATTGCTTGCTTTTCGCCTTACTCTAATTTTTTGAACATCTTGAAGTTCGCAGTCTGAGAGACGGCATGTTTCCTTTTGTGTTCCAAAAATTCACGTTTCCTGTTAAGGGTTAAATACTAGTAGACTATAAGTATACGTAATAAAAATACCATAGATACAGAAGGCTTGATGAATATTTATTATGCGTTAGGATACTCTGCTAAAAAAGGCTCACCTGTTTAATTTTTAAAATTCACTATCAGTCATCTTGCAGAAATATTCAAACGTTATCATATTTTTACTGAGGCATGTATTTATATTTTCAAGCTATCAGCGTATTTTTCCCTAAATAAAAACAAGTTTAAGAGAAATTCCAGTATGCATGATTACAATATTCGTAACAAAGAAAATTTCATTAACAATCAATTTTATCACATGTACTATAAAACGTCTCCAGCTTATGCTGGACGTATGCTTCTTAACCTGATTCCAGCCGACATGCGTGAGGTTACGACATTGAATAGCTTTAAGAAAAAGGTAAAGCACATTTTTTGGAAGGCTGCTTAAACAGTGTTGACGAGTTTTTCGTTTATTTTAAAAACTAATATGCACTTTTTGTATATGTTTATCCTAGTGTCGTTCTTTTTTATGCTTGTACATTCTGCCAGTTCTCATTTCTTTTTCCTATGCCGCATTCCATACTTGATGATCCATTGAATGAAGGAACATTATTATTATTATCATTTGTCAAAAGCTAGGGAGGAAACAATGCATATTGAATGAAACAATTTATTCATCGTGTACAACGCATTTGAATAGAGTAGGAGCCAAGCCTATATATTTATATTGCATTGCTTGTCGCCAAAATTGCATAGTTTTGGTGCATACTTTTGACTCATTTGTCTACCAATGCCTACCAAAGTGACATAATAATAATAATAATATTTATCAATGGAAACATCTACTTTCATTAGATTTGTGCAGCTCTTTGCAAATTATGCACAAAGTAGTACGTCTAGAAATCTGACACCATAATTATCTGCAAAAACTCTCTTTTTAAAAAAAAACTTTGAACTACGATTTCAATGACAAAACTGTCACTGATTTATGTTAAGTGCATTTTGATCCTCACTACAGACTATGATAATAAAGAGACAAACAAATCTTTCACTAGCCCCTTCTACGTAGTCTGAATTCATTGATCGCATAACATATAATAGAACGATAAAACTGTAAACTCAAATAGGAAAAAACCTTTCTTCGTTAGCTTTGAAAAATTCCGTAATGATTACTGCAGCCCTAGAAAATTTCCTTTCAATGGGCTCTGATATTGAAAGTATCGATAAAATATCTCTTGCTATTAAAACTAGGTTTGGGAATACATTTTAACGCCTTTTCCACCACTCGTGATTGTTTGCATTAAAATACAAAGCACGGCTCATCGGTTGTGCAAATAAATATTACTGGATGTCTTCAGTAGAACAAAAATATAATTTTCCATCCAAGTATCAAGAGGTTTGAAAATGCTTGAACAATGAAAAAAAGTCGAGTCAAGCATTAAGGTTTTAAGCGATTTTATTTTCAAGTCTAGGCAAGTAGCTTACAGAAATATCAAGCTACTTTGCTTGACATAAAACAGTGACATGCAGCAGTAGACGGCTTGGTAATTCATAGTTTTTAAACTTTGAAGACCTTTTGACAAAGCAGCATACGGCGTTAATTTTGAAGCGAGTTGTAACGTAATGCTGTACTCTCTCCTCTGTTCATAATATGTGCTAGCTGTAGACATGCACGTTTGTGTAAGCTCAGTCTTACATTTTCATACCCAATTAACTATGCTAAACGTCCCACCGTCCGTGGCCAACAATGATCGCACCTCAGATATGAAAAACAGATAAAAAAATCTGTATAAAACAAGTCGGAAACCAAGACGTCAGTTCAGTTGATCCGCCGCGATTCTTTTCGCAATGATAGACCCGCGAGGTCGTCGAGGCACTTCTTGGGATGCTCCTTTCTTATTTTTGGTGGTGATTCATGCGGCAAGTGGTCCTGGATGTTTTGCAGCGGATGCACCAAATATCGTTTTTGTTATTGCAGATGATCTTGTAAGCAATTTTTGTCTGTAGTTCAAGGAATAAGGACATAGCATTAGCTTATGACTGAAATTTTAAACTAACGGGCGTTGAGGAAAAATTGTTCAAATTATTGTCCCTTAGACAATTTTCTATAGAAATCGCTTTCATTCGTGGTAGTCGGTTAAGCTTCAGGATCGACAATATGAACATATGGAAAATAGTACATCGGAATTGCACATCAATCGTCTCTTGCGTGTACCAGTACACTACACAGTTAAGCAAACTCACAAACTTGCAGTTCGCGCTATGAACAAAATAAAAAAGTGCAATTTTAGATCCAACTGAATACAGATTTTTCTATGTGAAATCTTAAAATTTATTTTCTAGATAATGGATTCCAGAATCGTAGGTAACAATGTCAGGGCACTCCTTGAACTGACGCACTTCCTCCTATCTGCTGATACTATGATTTTTTTCCTGACTTTGTTATTTGGGCTACAAAATCTGATAGTCCTGCAGAGGGACAAGGCATTAAAAGACTAGTGGTCGAATGGATTGGATTCTGTTCAAAATGTATTGGACAAAAATCTACAAAGACGTATTCATGTCATTGTACGTCATACAGATTCACATGTTTCCGTCAGAAATCGGCCGATGTGACATGACCATCAAAGGTTTGGTGTGTATTAAATGTCATATTGCCTGTTGTGATGGATCTTGCGAAACTACTGAAATTCAATTCAAAAACCCTTTATGTAGTATAGTTGTAGTCACCGTTCTTGGAGGGTCAAAGTAAGACTACCAGTATCTCTTTATGTATCTCCATCTCCCTCATACATACACATGCAACCTACCCCTGTGTGTGAACGTTTGTTCGGTAAGCTCAAAGGCAAACGATTTTTTAGTTGTGTACCTCCGTGTCGAAAACTTTGTCGTTACGTATGAGTGCCCTTCAGTCATATTTGTCGTAGTGACAACTTACTTGTCATCGGCGTGCAATTTAGGTTGTCCTGTTATAAATATTCAATATAAAATTGTATAATGCCCGGAAATACGGTCAATGGACTGGATCTGTTTACTTATTTCATATGGCGTTGATGACGTAACCGCCAAGAACGGTAACTGCAACTATATAGCTGATATACATTATTACTAACGTCACATAATGCTCATAATAAATAGAGTTTGCAGCGTAGTGGGTGGATCATAACATTGCGAGAAATCTGAAGACATAATGCGTTTTCGTCAAACTGATTTCGAACAAAGACAGATCCAATAATACGAGTATCCTGTAAAAGTTTCACGCTTATTGCTTACGTGATACGCAGTCCAAATACTAACTTTTGAATTTTGTGATTAGTGCTAAGCTTTAACTCTTTCAACTAATCACATACTCGTATGTCTAGAAAAACCAGGTTACATTTCCAAGCAGTCGATATTCATATTTAGGAAAGGTGAAAAACTAGTTTCATTGCAATGATTCTTTATGAAGAACATAAGAATTTCATTCAGACAGGGAGTACGCTTACATCCCCTCCAAAAGACTTGCTGCCCATAAAAAATGTGTTTTGTAGGTTCAGTTTAAGTAAACCAAATCTCCTAAAGATCTCATAATCACCACTCTCATCTTATTTCCTTTCTACAATTGAAAATCGTCGAAATTTACGTTTAATGGCTGAGATCTGTTGTTTCACAAGAGGCGCTATTGAACCTTCATGGAGTGTATTTGACAAGTATCGATTATGTCAAACGTGAGATCAAATAACAGCTGATTATCTAGTAACCCATGCCTGCAAATTAAACACAAGTCTGATGCACCTGTCGACGCTAGATCATTAGACAGAGTCGAATTTTGCTGTGGTCCTTTGTATGTTATGGATTCATTTACGTAGGAACAAAACAAGATAAACGGTTTCTGTATATCTTTAGTATAAACAGTTCTAGATACGCTCCTGAATTTCAGACGATTCACACCCGATTCATTCTTACAAACGCTACAGGCTTTAATACAAAGATGCCACCTACTGGTGAGCTGCTCACCCCAATAAATGTCAAAACGTAATGGTTGCTCATCAAAAAGACCACAGTAGTGGAATATGATGCATTTAGAGCCATGGGTAACTATCCAAACCTGTAATATCAACGAGATTAAGCTACAGCACTGACTTCAAGGGAGTAATTAGCAGTTAAGGAGATGTTTGTGGACTACGTTATTCGGCGCAGGATCAATTTAAATTAACCTAACATGTCTAAAGTATATTTAGAAAATTGTTTCATTTTGATTACTATTCGAATAAAAAAGTTATGAGGAATATGAACCATATATTGCACTTTGCGGTACCCTGTACTAACAACCGCAACTTCCACTTCAAAGATTCCAACTAAATGTTGTCCCTTAAAATTAATTTCGACGTCGCACTGACGTCATGATCCGCCTGTGATCATCTCTACACTGTCATGATAATTTAGATATACAAATCAATTAGAATCAGGGGGCAAAATAATCATGGGGGTTATTTATGACGGCAAGTCGACATCGAAATTAATTTCAATGATTGATATTCATATAGAATCAGCTCCCTGCTCTAGTGTAAATTGAAAAGTTAGCTGCGTCTTTCCATATATTCCAAGACTAACTGGTCTTTCGCACCCATATTTTATTTTGCTGGAAATAAACTAGTTACCAAGCTCCAGCCTTCCTCTATAGACCTTCTGATTGTACTGTTACAAGATTTGGTGTCTGTTTTTCAGGGATGGAACGATGTAGGTTTCCATGGAAGCAACCAAGTACCAACTCCCAATATCGACGCACTAGCTTACAATGGAATTATCCTTAACAGTCATTACGTTCAACCTACAAGTAGTCCATCAAGAGCGTCTCTGTTTACTGGAAAGTACGCAATCAAATTAGGTAACACATTTGTTGTTCGAATAACAATACAGCTTAAGAAGCACATTTAGGTATGCTAGGTGACATAGAAAAAAGAGCACCCAGTAAAACGAATTTTTAGGCATATTTTTGTTTAGGTTAGGACATAAAATCGTCTGTTCTTACAAAAAAAAAGTAATTTTGCGATAGTTGTGTTTTGAGCTACAATTGGCATTTGATCATCGCACAAAAGGTTATAAGGACTACTGCAATCTGTATATTATGCCTAGAATGAGAATCCAAGAAAATTTTCAACAGCTTGGCGATTTTGATAGCGAGCGAAAGTAACCATCTGATTTCGAGTCTGCCCAGACGTGTTTCTGAGTACATAAGACATCGTGGAGACCCCCAGTAAACTATTCATTTTCACATTTTTTCAACGGTTACTGAAATTTTGATCAATTACTCAAAAAACACTAAGAGATATGTGTACAAAAAACGTAGAGAAGATCGAACTTGTGATCAGTATAAAAAACAAAAGGACGGGGACATTGGGCTTGTTGAAAAACGACAGATACCTTCGTTAAAAGTTAAAAAATTATATCAATACACCCGAACAAGTTAAAAAAATTACTTCCCCCTCTCCACGTGTAGCGGTAGTAGAAGATTAGGGACTCCATTCCGATTGTTTCAACAAAATGTCTCCTCACGTGTAATATTTTTAACTTGTACAGGTGTATTGATATAATTTTTAACTTTTAACGAAGGTATCTGTCGTTTTTCAACAAGCCCAATGTCCCCGTCCTTTTGTTTTTATACTGATCACAAGTTCGACCTTCTCTACGTTCGTTCTGAAACACCTTTCCAAAAACATGGCATGCCTAGAACATTAACCGGATAATCAAACTTGTCAACATCTGTTATTTTCGTGGAATATTTTTGTAATTATTATTTTTTATTTATATTATTATAATTATTTAAATAATTTGAAACATTGTATATTTCAGGTATGCAAGGTTCGTCATTACTGCCCGGAGAAAAACGATCGCTTCCGGAAGGAAAACTAATGCCTGAATACTTCAAAGTGAGTAATCCATAATACTATGTATCATCATTTATTCATAGATCGCAATTGTAGTTGAATAAAAAAAGTGCATTTGCAAGTTCCAAAGTCAACAAAGGCATGAGTAAGATTTGCGTCAGCACGTGCCATTCATAATTCGTAAATGCAGCTGTTCGAAGGCAGATCCCACAAAAGTATATTTAAATTCTAGTCAGTGGTGGTTCTACCTTGGAATATTAACTCGCGTACTCCACGGGAAGAAAGTGTTAATGCTCTAGGGGTGCGTACATCGATGGGTGGTAGGGGCAAGCGTCGAAGTGGATTTTCCTACGGGCCGCTTACACACTGATGGAAAATCATTTTCGATTCCGCAAACATCCGTCGGCATTCCGTGGCAGTAGGGTCCGATTGTAGCTCCGGCATCTGCTTCGGCTTGGGCTCCGGCTAAATTAGGCCAAAAAATTCACCTTCGGTCACATATTGGTCCTTCAAGAAAGGGTGAAAGTTAAGCCGAAAAATACGAAAAATCTGCACACACGACACGATTTGCGGAAATATTGTATACTATTGAAGTAAAAATGTACAACAATCAGTCAACGAATTAGGAAACAATTGAAATACTTTTCAAAGGGGTCTAGGAAACGTTAACATATAATACCAATTTGGAATTTGCTTCATTCTTCTCTGTTGATAACGATTAGGTACTCTGAAATATATTTTAGCTTCCAGTTAGCATTAGCTTTTATCCTTATCTACGCCCATAAAGAAGTCACTTCGATTATTGTTGCGAGGCACAATTTTAAAAATGTTTCACGAAACCTTATGTTTCATAAATAGCTCTATGCATGTGTGTGTGTTCAAATTTCTATTTCAAGTAATGTTTTTTTTAATTTCAAATGTCTCCTTGAAGAACAGATCGTTGAGGATTGCATTGCTATTATTACGAGAAGAGTACGTGCGTTGGCGAGTTTTCAGATTAATTCTATTGATGCTAATAGGGAAATACCTAAATGAAAATACTATTACAGTTAAAATAAATGGCGAAATAGTTGAAAATGTTGAATCTATTAAATATTTGAGTATATATACTGATAGTAAACTAGAGTTGGAGGATCACTATGAATACATGATTTCAAAAATTGCCAGAAAAACAAATTACTCTTATAGAGCTTCTCATAGTCTTGGTATATATTCCAAGAAAATAGTTTATAATACAATTATTCTACCGCATTTACTATATTTTTCAACTATCTTGTTCATTACCAATGAAGATGTATTCTCAAATTTTACAAGTCCTGCAAAATAAAGCTATGATAATAATATTGAATAAAAATAAGTACACCAAAATAAAATCTATGTTACAAGAATTGCAGTGGTTGAATATAAAAAATTCCATATTATATTTGGTTCTTAATTTTATATTTAAAGTAAAAAATCATTTTTTTCCACAACACTCAGAACACTACATAGAATTGAATAATCATTACCACAATTATTATACAAGAGGAAATATAGATATTCATTTACAAAATTGCAATAGTAATCAATGTCAAAATCAGTATTTCAGACAATATTACTTGAATTTAATAAACTGAGTAATGATATAAAGTCTACTAGTAATTTAAATATGTTTAAAAGAAAATTGAAGGAATATTTCGTATACAGTGAACATTCTTAGAGATGCAAATTTTGTTTTTTCCTAAATATCTGCATGTTATGTAATTGCTTAGTTTTTTAGAAGACTGTAATTGTAGCAATCATGCTAAATGAGTCTTAAACAAAAAACAAACAAAATGCTCCTACCTAGATCCCGCCAACATGTTCGTATATGTTAATGTAATCATAAACTTGTTCTTTGATATTGACATACCCAAATACAAATCTTTTAGTTATAAGTACCTTTCGTGGTTCATCAGTGAAATTGTTAGGGACGTCAAGCAAGTTATATTGGAAGTACAAAAAGAGTCCCAATAACTATACTTGAACAGTACGAAAGTCTTAGATTTGAGGTAAACATGTGACCTGTAAAAATTATATACATAATGTTAAGAATTCGATCACTCAAGATCATAAACATTTTTGGAGTTTCATGTACACAAGAAATCTGACTACTAGGAGTCCTGATAAACAGAAGTAGAATGACGTCTCACTGAACAATCCTTAGAGAACTGTCAGTGAATTTACAGATTTTTTTAATAATGTTTTTTTGTATCAAACTATTCGTAATGATCTTACTGATGGCAAAGTTATTGCTCAAGAATAAAGCAAGGCCGGTCCAGATAACATCCCCTCGTTACTATAGCAACAATACATTTCCTGATATTTGGAGCGACCCCTGTTTTTAAATCATTGCATAACACTGATGAAGAACTACAAAGCGGGGGCAATATTATCAAAATTCTCCAAATTGCTGAAGATCATATTGCATAATAGAATTTACACCGCAGTTCATAGATCTATGTCTCATTTTCAGCATGAGTTTCTTACTAAGAGACCCACAGTAAATAATTTATCAATCTTTGCTCAGTTGGTATTGAACGTATCGATTGACAAGGTCAACTAGACGTAAAGTATATTCAGATAAGAGATAGACCGGACATAAACAAGACCACGTGATCATCGAACGCTGTAACATTCGGCAGGGACGTATTAAGAGTCACGCATTACATATTTTAGATAGTAGATGCTGCTTTGCGTAACTTTGTAGTAAATTAGCACAATTCGATGTGTATACGATTGGTGATGGATATAGGATCATGTGGGGGTGGGGTAAGAAATATATAATGATGTAAATATACATAAGGGTTTCAAAATTTTCGCATCGATTTCCAGCTTCGGATGCCGCCTCATGTTTGGTGAAATACAGTCGAATATAATCTCAAAATGGCGCTTAAATTAGCCTAAATTAAAAATATTCGTATATCTCTTAAAATTGCTTTTAGAATATTGATTAGTATATTTTTTGATTTCTAGGTAAATATGTAACCAAATTAAAACGTTCCAAACGTAAAAAAATGTGCATGGTTGAACATTGTCAGAAAGTAGATTCTTGAATAGGTTTTGCGAAAATGGGTTCAAAAATGTCAATAATTAATTAAAAAATACAGTAGCTTTATAATTACTTATAACTTACCGAATTTGATGAACGACATCTTTTATTGGAAAGATGAGCTTGAAGAGCTTTCATCATCGCTACTGCCTAAAGCACCAACGTCAATAATGAATGGCTCGACTTGTTCCTCTAAAATATTGTCCAGTTCCCACATTCTCTTTTCAACTTTGTCTTTCACGTGCTTAATACAGTTTTCCCATTTTTGCGCTGTTATTAATTCTAGTGCTTCTTTGAAAAGTCCTTTGAGGTCACAAAATTTAAAAGTTGTATTGTGCTTAGCTATATAATTTTTAACCTCTGCCCATATGAGCTCAATGGGATTGAGCTCGCAATGGTATGGAGGTAAACGGAGCACAGTTTTATTTTGACTTGCTGCCATTTCGTCAATGGCGTATTTTTGATATTCCGCCTTGTGATCCTTGACAATTCTTAATAATTGTACTTTCAGCATTGCTTCTTCAAAGTTGATATTTTTCGAGCGGAGCCAATTTTGAACATCAACTTTCCTTGAAACCGTTGTTGGGACCTTCTCCATTCTTCGAGAATGATAAGGCGCATTATCCAACACAATTACTGCGTTTTCCTCTAAGTTCGGTAAAATTTTTGAAAACCACTGTTCAAACGATTCGCCATTCATTTCCTCGTGGTAATCTCCAGTTTTCTTAGACTCAAAGCACCACAGACCGTCAACAACAAATCCATCCTCACTGCCAATATGGCAGATAATGAGCCTTTTCCCTTTACCTGGAAATCGAAGTACTAACTGGTGTAGATTTATTTCAATAAGCGAACCTTTTTCAAATGTTTTCATCACATTCAGCGAAAAAACATTGAGACATGAGTATCAGATTGCTATAATTGGGATTATTTAGTCAAATTGAAAGAAAGAATATTGAACGTCGTATGATTACTCAGCGCTTCACAATTTAATTTAAAGTTATAAACCTTTAAAAAATGAATGATCAGGAACCTGAAATACGCGCAAATATTAATATTAACAAATTATAACGTTATAAAGCTTAAAGTATGAATTAAAATGATTAGAAATATTAGGAACGGTACACAATATAAAACTTAGTAACTTTTTTTAAGTTTATAATATTCGACATATTTTAAGATTATATTAAAAAATTATTGAAATATCGAAAACACATAAAAACATGGCTTAAAAAAGTTCTAACAAATGAAAATGACAATAAAACATCCACGCATTTTATCGAAAGTTATAAAAGTTTTGTTACTTGTAATATGTTTTATCTGCCCCCTGGAATTAATGTTTAGAACCTTGTTCCCAAGGTTTGAAAAACATCCGATTGTTGTCTATTACTCGTATTTACCTGCTGGATTTTTTAATCCGGTGGACAGTCCATCTAGAAAGGCCCTCCTGGATGAAGTTACAGAATCATCAACCCATACTTTACTTGTAGTGTGTCCTGCGTTTACCCACGTTTCATCAAGGTAATAAATCTTCCTGTTTTGATTTCTATATTTCCCAATTTTTGTTAAATAATCCCTCCTCCATAGCACAATTTCTTCTCTATCCAGTAGTAAACTATTACGACCCCGTTTTTTCCATTTGAAATTTAAATGCTTCAGTAACGCATGGAAAGTTGATCGTTTGAAATTTGGCAACGTTGTATCTCCATTTACCTCCTGCAGTACTTTATCTATAGTAGGTATTTCATTCCTAAAGAAGAATTCATGCACTTTCCTCCTAATCGCATGCTTATCAGCTTCATCCAATGATTTAACAATACTTTTGCGATGTTTACTGGTCATTGGCTCAGAAAAGGTGTGATTTTTTTTGTATTGTCTTAACACATTAAACACTGATGCGCAACACACCCCAACTTTGTGAGAAACTTTCACAACAATTTCTTTGATGGTTGATGCCTCGTTCTCCTCGCGCTCGATCTTATATATATTCAAAATGACCTCTTTCATTTCTGCACTCAGGTGTCTTTTTTTAGAGCGTTTCCTAGGTGGACTACAGGAGTTTACAACTTCATCGGCAGTATCTGTACTACTGGGCATTTTGCGCAAGCAGTTGATAACAATAACAATCAATAACAAGGTATAACAATAACAACGACAAACTCAACAACTTAATAAGATAACAAACGAAAACGTCCAAAGAAATATCAAATTGCAATGATGCACACGACATACGTAACACGTCTGAACCTGATTGTGACTCTGCCTTGATACGACTGCTCTGCCGCTCGGCATAGGCATTTAATTGCGAATTGACCAATGAGGGCTCCTGGTTTACGTCGAGACGGCGGCGTTAGCGTGAAAATCACCCGAACCTTTTGTTTACATCCGGTCTATCTCTTATCTGAATATACTGTAGTATATACTGATTTTGCTAAAGCGTTCGATATGATGGACCATGGCATACTTTTAAATAGCTTTAGCAATCTTCAAAGTTATCAAAGTAAAAGAAAGCAATACGTTACTTTCAATAGCTTCAAGTCGTACCAGTATGAAACTAAATAGGGAGTTCCTTAGGGCTCAAACCTTGATCCTTTGTTGTTTACCTTATTTATTGATGATATTGCACAATATTTAAGTTGTAATAAACTCTTCTTTCCGGATGATCTTAAATTATTCAAGATTATTGATTCTGAAATTGATTGTATTGCACTTCAACGGAATATTGATACTTTAGTAGCTTGGTGTGATGAGGATAATTTATTTCTTGATGCATCTAAGTGTAGTGTAGTCAGCTTTTCCAGGAAAACGACTGTTTTTAAATTTAATGATAAGATTGGGGATGTTTGACTCATTGTTGCTTTGATGATCTTTGACTATACGTATACACATATATTGAATGAAAATACATCAGTCAGTCAAGTCATCGTTGATTGTCAGAGCGGTCCTTAGCTCATGAGTCACAGTGTTAGTTTGTAAGTCTGTCAGGGCTGGTAACCCAGAAACCAGACAATTTTAAAGAAAAAAAGAGAAGGAAAGGAGAGAAGAAAGAACGAGAGCAAATGGGAAGAAGAGAATCTTTTAGGATAGGCAGCGTTTAGGCATTGTTAAAATCACTTCACAGATTTTGATATGGTCTAAAAATATTCGATAATTTCAAAATTGTCAAAAGGTTCCAATTTTGGTTGTTCTAAGTTCACGAATTAATTTCGATTACAGTGCGAGCCGCGGCCTTCTGTGCTTGCGAACTTGCTCGACTGTGTAGTCCGCTGACTCACGCAGCAGAGGGTTGCTGTGCGATTCCGCTTAATTTAGTCCTTTAGGTAAGGGACGTCGAGGTCTCTATCTAGAGTTTCGTTAGAGACATACCATGGGGCGTCAGCAATAGTGCGCAACGTCCTGCTTTGCAGAACCTGCAGATTTCGCATATGTGTTTTAGCAATAAAACACCAAGCCGCACATGCGTAAGTCATCGCTGATCTTATGACCACCTTATAGAGTCGAATCTTGTTAGTCAAACTTAATTTTGAACGTTTACATAATAATGGGTAAAGCTGTCGAAACGTAATTTGGAATTTAGTTTTTAGCGCTTCTACTCGAATATGATTCCGCCAAGTCATCCCTTTGTCCAGAATGACACCGAGATACTTAGAGGAGGATTCCCATGGTATACGAAGTCCATTCATTGAAACTTCAGACGGAACGCCGCGACGTCTTTTTGTACAGTAGATTGCCTGCGTTTTCGAATGGTTAATTTTAGTTAGCCACCGATCCGCCCAATCTAACACTTCCTCCACCGCACTTTGTGGCCTGTCGCGGATTAGGTCACCAGACCAAGACTGAGCCACCAGTGCAGTATCGTCAGCATCGAGATAGACTTCACAATTGCTGAGACTAGGTACGTCATGGATGTACAGTGAGTAAAGGATAGGTCCAACGACCGAACCCTGACGGACGCCGGCTGTAATCAGTCGTGTTGTCAACATTGTCAATTTGGTCCAAAATTTCCTACCTTCAAGAAAGGATTTCAGTAGTTTTACAAGCCAAAAAGGGAAGCCCTTTTGGATTAGTTTATACACGAGGCCCGCGTGCCACACCTTGTCAAATGCTTTTGAGACATCCAAAAGCAAGATGCCAGTACTTTTGTTAAGGGTGAATCCTCTGGTTACTCGTTCCACCAGCCTAACCGAATATAGCTCCGTACTATGTTCAGATCGAAAACGGAATTGCACGTCAGGAATCACATGGTGATCTAACGAGAAATTCTCAAGGTGGCGTAGATCACCTTCACAGCAAGCTTAGACGGAGCTGACAGCAGGCTAGTAGGACGATAATCCTGGGAAATCGAACACACCTTCTCTGGAATCATTATAACTTCAGCGGTCTTCCACGCGGATGGGAAGTACTGGATCCTTAGCATAGCATTGACTATTGCCACGAGATAAGTTAAGGACTTCCGCTCTGGATCTCAGCGTTTGTGCTTCTGTGGTAGTCAATACCGCGTTTCACTAGCACTGCCAAGCCGCCACCCCGTCCAGTCAATCTATCAGCTCGGATAACATCGTAATTCGGGAAAGCTAGACGATCTCCCGGATTAAGTAATGTTTCCTGCAGCAAGGCCACATCTATACTTTCGTCCACAAGAGCTTGATGAAATTCCCGTTTTTTGGGAATGTCCCTTAGACCCAAACAATTCCGAAAAAGATTTTGATAAATGCAGGCTGTCGTCTATTGTACCTAGCCATTTGCAGGAAAGATCGCCTGCAAAGCCTGTGTTGCGCTAATCAGAGGACCTATGATCTGCTGTAAGGAGCTTAGCGCGGTTGCCAGGTCCACATTTTGCGTGTTCGCCGGAGACCCCACAGAGGGGGCAGCCCGGGTTGCATTACATTGCGCCTTTGCGCTATCACTTGCAGATTTTTCCTAGGGGCAAATCTGCAAGTTCGTCTATTTGCTGGGTGCCCCCCTCCACAGTTCGCGCACTTTCGTTCCTCTTGTTCTGTTTGAGGGCATAAGTAGGTCATGTGGTCAGAAGCACATTTTAGACATTTAGGTGGTGCAGTGCAGTAAGATTGCGCATGCCCATATTTTTGGCAGCGAAATGTTTCTCTTGGCCATGGATGTTGTGATTGTCCGTAGGTGGTAGATGGTCTCTGACTGTCGAACGCGGAGGTACCACCCGGCGGTTCTCGTAGGCGGAGCTAGAATGTGTGCATGTTGCATGCACACGTGTTCCCTCGCCAGAGTCCGTGTGGCGGCCCGCCTTTCCCATGTATCCCCCATAGCCCCACGGTACCCAATGGGTGCTTAGGCCTTAGGCCTTCGTGGTAGTTGGAGTATAAAAAAAAAAAAAAAAAAAAGGATGAAGCTGTAAGTGATGGCGCTGCCAAGGCACATGCATAGCAAAGTGATAGGCCAAGCAATGCAAAGTCAAAGACAAAGGAAGGCAAAGTCAAAGACAAAGGCAAAGGCAAAGGCAAAGGACAAAGGCAAAGGCAAAGGGAAAGGCAAAGTCAAAGACAAAGGGAAAGGGGGTGGCCCAAATCATTTTATCCTATTTGGACACACATTTTACAAAATGCTAGCACATGGTGCTATATGACCTCATGCTACAGAGAACAAAATTCTCAGCTCTTGTTAGATCGACGGCTCAAGTGAAAAGGAAGCTCCAAGCGGAAATGTTTCCAAGTAAAAAAACTAGAGATGGGATAAGCTAGAGATTGGATTAATGAGTTGCGATTCTGAAATGAAAATCGAGAAGTGATTTAATAAATACAATCGGACGGTGAAACCGTTACAGCTTCTGGTGAACCATCTCCAATTCGACTCTCAACTCCTCTACGGTCTGCTCCTTCGACTCCGTCTCGATTGCCATGGTGAAAGCGCCATTTCCTGACCCCCTTGGGTCAGTTTCCATAGTAAATACCTCAGTTATCTCGATTTTTATCTCAAAAATTTTAAAGATCGAAATTACGGGACAGCTGCTATCAGTGCCCTATACAGGCGATTAATACATCAGTCGTAATATCAGATATTAACTTGGAAGTCAAACTTTCTTCATCTGTCCAATCAACCACTATGATGCCATTTTATTCTCATTAGGAGTCATGAAAACAGTGCAGGTATTACAAGGATCGAAGGCTAGGTAACAATAATCTACATATACGGAAGATGCTGTGAAGATGGAAGTTCTTTCCTTCATCTTGCCTTTACAGTATCTCAGTTGCCGACCCTGGCACTAGTGTATCCAGTTACTTCCAATATTACCTCTGCTAGGGATTTCTACTGTACTTTCGTTTTTTGTGCCCCGTGTAAAGTATTGATGATTTATAATGGGGTTCAGACAATCCCGCACATGGTTGAATGAAAGGAGGAAACCAGTTTAACTTCCTCTACGTCGTGATAACCAATGCTCGCGAAACTGCATTACTTTGGGTTTTCAGCTTCTTCTATCCTATGGTTCACAGATTACAGCACGAAGTGTGTTAAGTCCACAAAATCCAGTTTCTGGTTCACGAGATGTTTCCAACGGTGTGTCTCAGGGCTCTACACTTGCTGCCATTTTGTTCGCGCTGAATGGTTCGGATTTATACAGGGCGATCAAATATTGCAAGATGCACACGTACGCTGGTTAAACCTTCTAGTATTTATCATATCATAACTCTCAGGTTCATCCAGCATCAACAAAACTGTCAACTGATTTCAATAGTCTACGTTCTTGGTTAAAAAACACAGGATTGAAGGTCAACCCAAAAAAATCAGTTTGCAAACAAATTTTTCTTGTGCATAGCGTGCGTTACTTTGGTGTAACATTTGATGAATACCTTACCTTTCATGATCATGTTTCCAGGGCTGTTCAAAGCGCTTATGCGAAGTTGAAATCTATATACGCAGTTTCAAAAATATTCTGCCTGAAGATTCCAAAATAAAGCTCACTAACAGCCTCATCCTAAGGAAGCTCGGACATGCTGATTAGGTTATTCGTCTTTGTCTACCTCAAGAGGGGGTTTTCCGAATACAAAAAGACCAAAACAGCTGTGTACGCTATATTTCAGGAATCTCGAGAAGAGAAATAATTTCCAGGTATCCTAAGGATATAAAATGGCTTACAATGAGTCAGCGATGGGTAGTGCACCTCCTTTGTTCTCTTCATACAATCCTGTATAATAAAATCGGAGTTTATCTGTCATACAGGACAACCTTTCTGAAGAAATATTTCTCCTATGTGGCACCCTTACAATATAATAACCTGTCAGCTACATTAAAAACTGCTGTGCAATCATTCAAAATCAAGATTAAAGTGATCATTTTCAATGGTTGTACATGATATCGCTTAACCTGACATATTTTAATACATTTTGAATTTTCTGTACCTGAGTTGCACTGATCTGTTTATTTACTTGTTTGTAGGAACTCGGCTATTCAACGTATTTGGTGGGCAAATGGCATTTAGGTTACTCCAAATGGAACGAAACACCAACCTTCAGAGGTTTTGACCACCACTATGGCTTTTACAATGGACACACTAGTTACTTTGACTACGTAGGCACAAAAACGGTATGTACAAAGATATGTGGGGCTACATCAGCTTTGAAGTTTCTCTATGCATTTCTTCATTACAAATGACTGGCAATACATCAAAACACATTGACTTCATAATGTTTCTAGAACTGTTTTAAAAATTATGTTCGGAAAACCAAAATTATATTCAACAAATGATTTATATAACGCAACAAAATTATTTGATATCAAACAACTTTATTTTTTACATACTATTAGCCATTACCTCAAAGTTGTCAGTGAGTGCCATAAAATCACACCTCGCCATGATACACGATATAAATCTCGAGCAAAAACTGTCCATCAGCCCCATCAAACAATAATGAAGCGAACTTCTCTCTATTTTGCTCCAAAATTATATGAACACATACCCAAAGACTACTGCAACAAACAATATCGAAATACATAATTTTAAAAAGAAATTATCAGAATGGATGCGCGCAATAGGAAGACAACACATTATTGAATTCTTATCAAATATTCCTTAAAGATTGTCATTCTCTACATACACACCCCTTTGATATAAGTTTTTCTTCAAGTTTTTTTTAACTTTTTTGTTTTGATTTTGGAACACATCCCAATATATGATCCATATACAGGCATTGTCCTTCTAGGGATTGAAATATTTATTTACCCATTCTATGTTGTTATTGTTCTTATATAATGGAGTGAATAAATGTCTACTACTACTAGTACAATAGACTTGGTTCCCGTTGAAAATTTCTGGAAGCGGTACAAAAATATTATGTCCGCAATGTTTTAGTGGTTACGTTTTGTGTTGGGAGGAGGAAACTTTTGTTAGATACTCTTTTCAAAACAAATTTGAATTTAATAGCTAAGCTAAAATCTTAAATTTAAATCCATTCTATTTTGAATATGCGTTAAAATTTTCAGTATGACGGCATCGACTACCATGGTTTCGATATGAGAAGAGACGGCGTCCCGAGTTTTGAAGATGCTGGCCATTATGCTACTGATGCTTTCACAGATTATTCGGTTAGAGTAATTCAAGAACACGACACGTCAAAACCATTGTTTCTCATGTTAACGCATCTTGCTGTGCATGCTGGCAATACTGGGAAGCTGCTAGAGGCACCACAAGAAGCGATTGATAAGTTACGGCACATAGAAGATGCTAATAGAAGAACTTATGCAGGTAGTGTCTCTGTGAAGCTTTTGATAGTCATTTAATTAGCATTTAATTTTAATAATGAAAGAGTGGTGACGAAGAATCAATAAGTTTTATGTGGAGAGAATGAATGGGTGAATCGTGGGGAATCAATCCGCTTACCATTAAGATTAAAAACGGTAAATTCAAATAATAAATGTCAGATTTTTAAATGTTAGTGGTAAGCCGTAACTGGGGAAGGGTGTTTGCATAGAACGAATGCCATTGATGACTAAATGACCAAAGCTTGTACTACGAAAAACTGTAGACATAAAGCGATTTGCGATAGAATTGTAGTAGAATACTTAAAGCAGTAGACATACCGTAAAAACGGCAGCACTGACCCATCACATGCAGGTGGCAGGCAATACCCCTCAGCAAACTTACACTGTTACTAAGTATCTATTGTGAGGATAAATGCATAACTCCCGCTCTGAAGCGTTTTGATCCCAATTTTTTAAATTTATTCTCACAGGTCGCAAGCATTGTTAGGCTGATGCAAATAGGAATGTTATGGCTATAGTTTTGGAACTCATTTCCAGGGAGCTGCTATGAGGAGCTTAAAGAAACTTTGTTGATCTGATTTTTGAGTTGCTTAAGTTTAGTAGAACTGACCAAAGCCTCCTTGTGTAGATTGTTCCACAATCTCAATACTCCAATTCTGGATGTGCAAAGTTCGACAGGGTTAGAATGGGAGGCCGAAGTCCTGCGGGTCTGTCTGGCAGGCACATCATGCGGCGGCATCATAGAGGAGAGTTCTGAAAAGCAAAGCACGTTGTCATAGCGATAGAAGAGAGCTATATCGCCGACGGTCGTCAGTGCGAAAGGATCCCGAGACTGTCCATTAGGGAAGAGTCATCCATCAGTCGGACAAACTCCACCTAAGCAGCATTGAGCACGGATAATGTCGCTAGGACGGCAGCACCCCAAACATGTGAGCAGTACTCGAGGCTAGGTCTTATCTCGGCCTTGTACACAGTGAGAGGATCATGCGGAGAAAAATACTTCTTAGCCCTAAACAAATAGCCTAGCTTTTTCCAAGCAGCTGCCGCTATTGATGAGATGTGTTCGTGTTAGATCAAGTCCTCGGTGATCTGGCCGAACTGAACGGCGCTTCGGTAGAACTCGGCCATCAAGCGAAACCGATCAAGGTACAGTATTGTGCTTTGGAAGGAAACCACGGACTAGCAGATTTTAACAGGAAGATGAGACAGTTGAGTGCTAACTTTTCAACTGATGAGCTGACATCAATACAAGAAGACATTCAGATAAGGGTTGGCCTTCTATGGCTAATTCACGGGTTTCGAAGCAAAATTATTGAATAATTCACGTTTCCTTTAGCTTGTTAAAAAATTCAGGAAGACTCTCAACAAATTAATAAAACAAATATAAAAATAACAAGTCCAAAACAAAAAATAATTGAATTTCCATTTGACCCTAAGTCAGGAAAGCAATCGCAATAAACATATTTTTCTATGTTCGCTTATTAAACACGCGCAACAGTCAGTTTAATAAAAACTCCGCCAGGCAAATAACCTCCCAATTATTGTTATTTAAACAGTTAAAATGAAGGAAGGAATTTTTAATTATGATAATTATCCATTTTATACGATTTCCGAACAGTCTTTGAACTTTCAGGTGACCTCAAGGGTGAATGTGTACTCGGACATCCTATTATCGGAATAGTTGTTCCCTGTTACAACATCGGAATTGCTAATCAGATATTTTGAATGTTGACTAAAAAATATTTTACACTGTACGATGCTTGCAAATTCGTTTTGAGCTTGATTATCGAACCACCAATGCCACTCATTCGTCATAGGGTTCTTACAATGACCGGTATTAAATTAAAGATACGTAAAAAATTTGATAGACATCCCTTCATGCACTCTAAGCAATACTGCATTTGCAAAGTGTGTTTCATCAACTACTCTTCTGGATTCACTTCAAAATACATTTTACTTTTTCAAAAGGGTCCTTAGCTATCAGATTATTCAAAAATATTCTGAAAGTTGTATATCTCAGCACATAACAAACATGTTCATTGCTCCAAAGGAGGTGGGCTGATAAGTGCCATTTTTCGCCCATCAGCGAATAGATATGACATATATATTTATGAAGAAAGAAAAAAACGCACTTATTTCGAATGAAAACTGAAATTCGTGGTATACATAAATTAAATAATTATCTGAGTGTTATATATGTTTATTAAACAATAATAAAATATTATCAGTTTTCATACACTGAATATATTTTTTACTAATCTTCTCCCTTGTCTTCTTCATTCGAATCACTATCAGACCATCCTTCAGTATCATCAGAGGTACTTGTTGAAGTAAGAACTCTTGTTGTCCTTACAGAAGATGAAGTGGGAATCTTCTAAGATTGAGCCACACGGGATGCATATGATTTAGGACACAACTCAGAACCAATCTGCAGATCACAGTTTTCAGATTTTCTAAGTACTGCTATAATGTTTTTGTTCGAGCAGCTACGGAAGTCACTGTTTGTTTTTCGCCACGTTTTACAACAATCACACTGGCATTCAGGTATTATTGTTTTATCAAGTTTCTCAATAAACGTTGAACGCGACAGCACAGCACAGTTTCTATACCTTTACTACGTAAATACTTTTCGAGCGCGAAAAATCATGTCTGAACACGCAGCCATTGCAGCGTGACTCACACTCTCCCGCAGCATATATTACGTATTTTTGGATTGATGCGCTTACTGAATCTAAACAAAAAAATACTCATATACAAGCTTATAATAAGTAGACCCAGCGAATATTAAAGTTAATGTGGTTCATGGAACGCTTCGTAGGGAAATAATGATTCAAAGATTGAAAAACAACAAAAATGCACAAAAAGCGTGTAGGTGTAAATAAAATAGTTTCTTGGCAATAATTTCCGAAGCACATTACATTATTTATACCGTAAATATTATATAATGAAAAAATACACGTGTTGAAGTTCACAAATAAATTCAATAATAGTCTGGACTCGAACTTTTTATTTTTGAGTGCGTTATGGGCGAAAAATAGACCTTATCAACTCACCTCCTTTCTTATACGGATGAGTCATGAGATCACGGTGCTAGGCAGGTAAGGGTTGGCTGCCTCGTCAATAGTAAAACTGAAGAATTGTCTCAGGGATGATAAAATTAATTTTGCTTAACTGTTTAATATTTTTTGTAATTGCTTTCGTTTCTCAGATATACATAGTGACTCCTTACAGCAATGGTAACGAAACTGGACGAAAGCCTTGGTACCTTGGTGGAAACCTTAGAGAGCAAAAAGATGCTGCAGAATACTGTTATAGTTTTCATAACTGATAATGGTGCTGCAACAGTTGCTCCTCAGTTCAAGAATTGGGGTAGCAACTATCCCCTCAGAGGGGTGAAGAATACACTTTTTGAAGGAGGTATTAGGAGCGTCGCTTTTATATACAGGTACTAGCTTACTTTTGATAGTCTAACTACATATTAGAATTATTTGACAATATACTGAAAATGAAAGTACAAAACTTTACTAAACTTGATTTCCAACATGCTGAACTGTGTTATTTTATCTAGTCCTCTCCTCATTCAGTCTGGAAGAGTCTCTAAGGATTTGATGCATATCACCGATTGGTTACCTACTCTGTATACTGCTGCAAATGGAGACATTGCTAACCTAGGTCCTGAAATCGATGGTATCGATCAATGGGCTAGTATGGTAAGATGATGTTTTTTCCAAATTATATTGTTTGTCATTACTTTATATAGGAGTCGTAACTAGAAACTCAATTAGCCCCAAAAGGTGATGGACGACACTGACCCCCTGTAATTTTCTGTGGAAGAAAAATTACAGTGCATAGCACTGAATGGGGTGAACGGAAGAGTTATATTTGTCTGTTATTTCAGGTCTATGATTTACCATCACCAAGAAATGACATTTTGCTGAACATCAATGAGAAAACAAGAAATGCAGCCTTGAGATTCTACAACTGGAAACTAATAGTAGGTAAGCTTATCTAGATATTCTTTTTTCTGTACCAAAGGTTTCCCTTGTGAAGTCCCTATCGTCAGATAATGATAAAAACTGAGGCCAAGTGGAGTATTTGAAATGAAAACCTGCACCAGAAGAAATGGCTATGCAGAAAATAACTGTGGAATCAAAAATAACTTACTAAGTTATTTTTTCTTATTCTAGGAAATTTTGTACTATCTTTATCTATAAAATGTTAACACCGTTTCTTTAATCCTTGAATGTAAAGTACCAATATGTTATGGTAACGAGAAAATTCAACTAAATTATTAGCTATCAATGGCGTTGAAAATTTGAATGTCTACAATAGCCAAAATTCTTGAAATGTATCAATGAATACAATCATAAAAACATTTGAATATGGATAAGAGCCAAACTATTTTGGCTATTATTCCGAGTATACGAAATATTGAATGCTCGAAATACCTCATTAGTATTTTTCCTCATTATAATATCAATCTATGTATATGATTGGACGTCTATTAAATATTTCTGTTTCTGGTAAAAATTCCGTAATCTATATGATAATAGAGAGATAAACTAAAGCTTAGGTCAAAGTGCAGCAAAATTTAAATATCAATAAAGCTAATCTGTTTTTTACTTCCCACATCAACATACGAAGAACTTCATATTGGTCAAGCCCAAGAACGTTTGGGTACAGAGTTGATCAAATTGAAATGTATATTTATATACGAGTATGTATATACAGGGTGGCCAAACACGTGACGTCATAAAAAAAAAATTAGATTCCCCACATCGAGAGGAACCCAAATCACCCCCATATATATGGTCCGATTTTGTTTAGTTTAGGAGTTATGATGTTTTTTCGGATTTTTCGAGAATTTTTGAGTTCTGTGTTTATTTTTACCATAACTTCGTTAATAATTGTGATAAATGCCTGCTTTTTTCACGATTATGTAGCTAAGACCTAAGCCTTAACTATCATATAATCATTCAAGTCATGTAACTAATACTACTTTTTAATTTTTTTCAAATTCTTCGAACATAACAAAAAAGTAAAAAAGTGCAACAACTTTGAACGTTTATAAATAATTGAAAAAACATGTTCTTACTATTCGTAAGTATCTTAAAAACTTCCTTACGGTATCAGCTATTTACCGTAAAAATTTCATCAACCTAGCTTTACTATATGCTACCGTAATTGTGGCTCAAATAGAACCGAACCCAAAATTGGATAACCCTCTGCTCAATAGAAATTGTTAGTTTCGGAAAAAAAAATTGCAAAAACCACAAAAACACGTTTGATTTTTACTGAACAGCAGATTATTATTCATTTATGTTATTTACAAGAGGTTTTCAAAATGTCTGCCTCTAACAGAAATGCACAGTGTACACCTACGTATGAAATTTTGTTTTAAATCTCTAAATGTTGTTTTTCAACACATGTGACGCTTCTTGAATTTTGTTCCTCAATGAACTTTCATTTGCACATTCTTGGGCGAATGTTATGTCTTTAAAATATCCCCAAACAAAAAAATCAATGGGGTTGAGGTCAGGGGAGCGTGGAGGCCATCGTATCGGTCCGTTTCGTCCGATCCATCTGTCTGGGAACCTTTCGTTTAAGTAGTTTCACACGATCGTTGCGTTGTGGCATGGTGCACCATCATTCTGGAACACCATGTTCCGTCTGGCTTCCAGGCTTGAATCTTCCAGCAATAATGGTAGGCTATTTTCAAGGAAGCTTTTGTAGGCTACCGAATCCAACCTTGACGGCAGTTCAAATGGACCGATAAATTCCATATTGAATATTCCTGACCACATGTTCACACTAAAACGGTGTTGAAATGTCGACGGCCTTGACTGGTGGGGGTTTTCAACAGCCCAAGTATGTAAATTATGGATATTGAATATCCCTGTTCTTTCAAAACGTGACTCGTCAGTCCATAAAATTTTATCAAAAAAATCGGGATCCTCTCGTTGTCTTCGCAGCATTGTCTCGCAGAAATCCACTCTTAACTAGTAATCTGAAGGCATCAACGCTTGAACTCTTTGAACATGATAGGCATGATAACCTTCTTCATGAAGAATATTTTGTATCGATGTTCGTGGTATTCTAAGGTTTTGTGCCATAGATCTCGTACTCGTTGAGGGATTCCGGCTAATTTCTTCAAGTACTACTTCTCTGCGATCCGGATCAGCTGCAGGATATCCTTCATTGCTTCCTCGTCCTGGAATGCAGCCTGCCATGAAAGTGTTATGTGTGTTAATAAAAACACGGTGGTCTGGGTAATGCTCAGGTTGTGGTCCGCCTCGGCGTATAAGTTGTTCCCGGTACAGCTGAGCTGCTAAAGCGCCGTTGCCTTGAGCAACGCCATAATAATAATGCATTTCTGCATATTCACGCAACGTATAATGCATCACAAACTTCTTAGCAAACAAAGTCCAAATCAGTATGCAAAGCAGAGTCCCGGAATATCCAATTTTTTAGAGCACGAGGTTTCGGCTGATATGGCCTCTTATTTCGTCTGCAGGTGACTTAGCCTTTCGGGGTTATTTATACCAGAACGGCTGACGTGTCCTGTGCCGTAGATGACGTGGCTGGTCGGTGGTGATGACGTGTCCTCTGTTGGTTGGCCTAACCAGAGCCTGAAAAATTAAACCACAACCTGAGCATTACCCAGACCACCGTGTTTTTATTAACACACATAACACTTTCATGGCAGGCCGCATTCCAGGACGAGGAAGCAATGAAGGATATCCTACAGCTGATCCGGATCGCAGAGAAGTAGTACTTGAAGAAATTAGCCGGAATCCCTCAACGAGTACGAGATCTATGGCACAAAACCTTAGAATACCACGAACATCGATACAAAATATTCTTCATGAAGAAGGTTATCATGCCTATCATGTTCAAAGAGTTCAAGCGTTGATGCCTTCAGATTACCAGTTAAGAGTGGATTTCTGCGAGACAATGCTGCGAAGACAACGAGAGGATCCCGATTTTTTTGATAAAATTTTATGGACTGACGAGTCACGTTTTGAAAGAACAGGGATATTCAATATCCATAATTTACATACTTGGGCTGTTGAAAACCCCCACCAGTCAAGGCCGTCGACATTTCAACACCGTTTTAGTGTGAACATGTGGTCAGGAATATTCAATATGGAATTTATCGGTCCATTTGAACTGCCGTCAAGGTTGGATTCGGTAGCCTACAAAAGCTTCCTTGAAAATAGCCTACCATTATTGCTGGAAGATTCAAGCCTGGAAGCCAGACGGAACATGGTGTTCCAGAATGATGGTGCACCATGCCACAACGCAACGATCGTGCGAAACTACTTAAACGAAAGGTTCCCAGACAGATGGATCGGACGAAACGGACCGATACGATGGCCTCCACGCTCCCCTGACCTCAACCCCATTGATTTTTTTGTTTGGGGATATTTTAAAGACATAACATTCGCCCAAGAATGTGCAAATGAAAATTCATTGAGGAACAAAATTCAAGAAGCGACACATGTGTTGAAAAACAACACACAAGCATTTAGAGATTTAAAACAAAATTTCATACGTAGGTGTACACTGTGCATTTCTGTTAGAGGCAGACATTTTGAAAACCTCTTGTAAATAACATAAATGAATAATAATCTGCTGTTCAGTAAAAATCAAACGTGTTTTTGTGGTTTTTGCAAAATTTTTTTCCGAAACTAACAATTTCTATTGAGCAGAGGGTTATCCAATTTTGGGTTCGGTTCTATTTGAGCCACAATTATGGTAGCATGTAGTAAAGCTAGGTTGATGAAATTTTTACGGTAAATAGCTGATACCGTAAGGAAGTTTTTAAGATACTTACGAATAGTAAGAACATGTTTTTTCAATTTTTTATAAACGTTAAAAGTTGTTGCACTTTTTTACTTTTTTGTTATGTTCGAAGATTTTGAAAAAAATTAAAAAGTAGTATTAGTTACATGACTTGAATGATTATATGATAGTTAAGCCTTAGGTCTTAGCTACATAATCGTGAAAAAAGCAGGCATTTATCACAATTATTAACGAAGTTATGGTAAAAATAAACACAGAACTCAAAAATTCTCGAAAAATCCGAAAAAAAATCATAACTCCTAAACTAAACAAAATCGGACCATATATATGGGGGTGATTTGGGTTCCTCTCGATGTGGGGAATCTAATTTTTTTTTTATGACGTCACGTGTTTGGCCACCCTGTATATACTAATGTCCATAATATAAAATATATAAATAAATTTATGTAATTACTGATTTTGAGCAGTAACCTCAATGAAAGAACAATCTGACAGACCTGTTTTCGATATCATTTTAGATGAGTTACGTGCAGTTGCAATATTAACTCAATTTTTTTCTTGTAAGGTTCCACTGCCTCTAGTTTAACGGCGGCGGCGTAGACCATTGACTTGGAATAATATAGTTCATGCGTCTGAAATCACATTACCTTGGAAGCCTATAATATGTCACGATCACATATTGACTCCATAAGCATATAACTTGTGACTTTTTGTTTCCTAATTGAATGGAACACACGTGAATTTCAGCAAGGTAGTGCCACGAGTTGCGTTCCGTGCAACACAATCAATTTCTTCTAGGAAACATTCCATGACTTCATCGTTTCTCCTAATCGACCTGATAATAACTCTGTAAGATCTTGCGCTTTCACAGTTAACATACCTGTGGACTATTTTCAATCAATGTATAGTCTACCACCCCTAAAGTTCCAGATGGTCCTTCAAGCTGGGTTTTTTTCACCGTACATATGAAAGGCTCATACGTTGACGAGAAAATTTTCAAGGTGGTGACAAAAAACTAAAAAACCTATGTCAGTATGAGCTTACACAAACAAACATCCGCCGATGGAGGCTGATTCCATATGTTTGTGGGAGAGAGAGATGGATGTATAATAGTAATTCCTGTTGTTTTACTGTGACTCTCCAAAGACCGTGTACAGTCGCGTACTTGTATTCCTTAAATCAGTAGGATAGCTGTAAAATAAATACAGTACTTCAATTATGACCCTCGTAACAATTTTTCCTAATATATACATTTTAAAGTCGCGTGCCTCTGAAAAACATGTATTAGTCCTAGTAAAATATCAAGTCTAAACATTTTTTTCTAGGTACCAGCATGAATGGAACCTATAATGATTACTATGGAGAAGCAGTGATGGGTGTGATTTCCGAAACATCTTACAACGGAAGTGCCGTATTCGACAGTAAGGCTGGTCGAGTGATCAGACAAGTATCCTACACGCCCCTGACTGAAACAGAATACTTGCAACTACGAGCAGAAGCAAGAGTTGCTAGACTGGACGCCAAAGCTAAGAAGAATCCGTGTGACCCCGCAGGTCAGTAGTTCACAAAACTTAATATTCTGGATTAACAAAAAGTTCCAGAATTCTATTTAATAGTATCAAGGCACCTTTCCAACCGACATACTCGTACTTCCCCCTTCTTTCTTCTTCCTTTCTTCCTACCTGACTTGGTGGTATCTGGGCAACCACACCTGACAGACCACGGTTCTATACAAGGGCGAAGGTCCACGGACCTCTCCGACAGGCATTGCCGAATAGAAGAGAACATGTATGTATCTCGAGTATTAAAATACATTTCGTAGCATTTCATATAGTATCAAGATTCCATATTTGACCTTAAGCCTAGTCTTGCCTGGAATCAATAGTACAATTGTAAAGTTGAAAGTGCTCTTTTGAAGAAATCTAAACACTACCACATGAGATTTGTAGAATCTTGAAGTTTTGAATACGTAAGGTCGATGAAAAGTTTTAGACTATAGTACGAGTAATATGGATAAAAGACCTTAAAACCCTAATCCAACTGCATAACGAAAAAACTGAACTGAACTTCAGCCATATTTTGAAGAAACAGTTGATGCAAATTGTATAACGAAGTGATGTCAATGAATAACAATTTCCCCTAAAATGGATATACAGGTTATTTTGTGAACATTCCTATTTTGCATTTGATAATTTTATAAAAAAGACTCAGAAGGCTTTAGATTTCCCACATTTTATACTGGAGTTTGAGTGATAACATTTATTTGGCCTTGTAATGGAGACCAACGGCGTTTAAATCTAACAGGCCATCGTTAATAATGAGTGTATCCTATCTACCAATGTTAGTATGTTTTTATTAATAACTATCGATGCTGCTATAACTCAATAAAGCGGTTTGACATTCTATGACGGAGAGCATGAAATTTTGCACTCTAGTTAGAATAACCTATACGTTTCAAACAGGTTTTGTAGATTGAGCATTTTCCCAAGCCATAATTGTTACCTATATCTTTGAAATGAATGAGATCTTTGTTAGAGAGTCAAAGTGCTCTTGAAAAAAAATCTAAAGAACATTCCATTGAATCTTTGTCGTATCACTAGAAAAAATACTCTCTTAACCTATGCCCATACAAAATCTGGAGTCAATTAAGTTGATATCGTATTTTCCTCTCGACATAGGTGGTGAAGTATGCTTATATGACATCCCCAACGATCCTTGTGAAGAGAACGATCTGGCGAAGTATTTCCCCAGCGTGGTACGAAGAATGAAGAGAGCTCTGGTCGAGTACCGCAAATCCCTCGTGCCTCAACTGGAGGAAGCTGTTGACATCGAGAATGCTGCGCCCAGGCTGTTTGGTTTCACCTGGAACCCATGGCTGGATTGTAAAGATGCTGTTTGTACTATACCTGTATAATTCAAGTTTTATTATACATTCATTCCATATTCAATTGTATTAATACATGCTCATCAAAACATTGTCACAAGAATCTGCATTGTTCTGCATCGCCAACGTTAATGAGAACTGAAAAGTGGTACCAAATTTTTCCTGCACCATACCTAGCCGCTTGTTCGTACTTTATTGGGACATCTTCACTAGATTTTGAACACATTTTTTTTTCAGAATTGATCCTTCAATAATTCTTTTTTATAGTTTCCTGTATAAGCGCTTTATACAGGGGCGCACGTCTAAGGCAAATGATCCGAATACTCAAGAACCGTTCGTTAGAAATACTTAAACACGTCAAAATAAGTCAAGCTGGGTAACTAGTATGCTATAAAGTGTTGATTTCAATAATCCGACGATTTGAGTACGACGGCAGGGAGCGTGAAAGTCCAAAACGTTAGCTTGACATTCAAGAATAAGGAAATACATATAATCTGTTACTATGATGAAAAAACAACTGTTGTAATATCAATCGTAAGTTTAATATCTACTAGCTGATCTATAGTCTATGATATCTATTAGGATGATGAGTGATATTATCATCAAGTTTGTATTATTCTGTGGTCAAAATGCATTCAAAATAATTGTTAAAAAGGCCTTTTAGTTTTGGACTATCATCGTAGCAAACCGGACAACGTACGATAATGTTGAACTATCCGCGGCAATACCATTAAGGGCTCGCGCAGACAGAAAGCGTTCAAGCGGTCCGAGTTCCGCGTTATGCATTCCACGTTCTTTGTAACTAATGGATCTCTATATATTAGAGTCGAGCAGACACAGCGGCTAGTCAGACCGCACAGGTCAGTGTGAACGCTCGCGTTCTTGCGTTCTATTGTCAGAAATACAAAGAACTCGTAGAACGCCTCGTTCTTACGATGGCTTCCGGAGAAAAAAGAATTGATTCAGTAAGGGAAATGCGTTTTTATATGATCTTAATAACGCAGACTATAAATGTATAGTAGTTTAAGAAAATGCAGCGTGGCTTGAAATAGCCACGGAAATGGAAAAATACTGCCAATCTTTCTTTTGTAGATATTGCCTTTCTCCAGTTGATGTCTGCTTCTCTATTTCCTTTTTTATATAATCATGCAATTCATTAAAAGTACTTTGCTAGATTTGGAAGTAAATAAAAAATCTTCAAGCAATGCATGAAAAAGAACACTCAACTCTCCTTTTTCATCTCTCTCACAATTAATCGGATGCACCCAGAATCTTTTTTTCTAATTAGACTCTTCCAAACTCCACAAAAGCAATGATTTGTCTTCTGAAGGCGAACTATCGAAATCATGTAAGTAATCTTCGTAAAATGGAACGCAGTGTTCGTCACTATCTCCTGTATGTGTTAGAACTCGTAAGAGGAATTGGCGGCACCAACGCGGATTGAACGCTGCACGCTTGTCTGTCTGCGCGAGCACTTAATGACGGTTATCAGACGCAGTGTTATAAGAAATTAAAATATCCTCTAATCTTCAAAAGCTGAGGCAACAAGAAAATACAGCGGGGTGCGATAATGAAGTTTCTGGAGAGAGTTCTGAAACACATCTTCTTACTTCCACGGACAAGATTCTAGATTGGCTACACCAGCCGTATGTTTTTCTCCTTTACTGTAGACCCTATTTCTGGTCGATAGATTATAAAAAATAGTGCTTAAAAAGGTGGATGTGAAATTTATGGGATATTTGCGGATTAGTTTGCATTTTTAGCATATTTTTATAACGAATCTACTTACCGGAACGATGATTTCTCCAGAGAAACTCACTTTAAAGACAATTATTATTGACGGCTGACATGTTAATTCAACAAATTTGATCAATTTGTATTACAGTGTATTAAATTTTCAAAATTACAGAAGTTTTATAAATCAACATTTTTTATTCGACAGCTAATCTTTCGACATTTGGCAGCGAAGGATGCCGAGTGTGTATATATATAACGGGTGATTTTTTAAGAGGTATAGGATTTGATTTTCAAAAAAACACAAAAAATTTGAAAAAACGATCAAATCTTTATTTGAGTCGATAGAACGGTCGATATAATTTAATGTTTAAAGATTATTTCTTGTAAATGTTGGCCGCGGCTCCGCTTTAGATGGACCATGCGCAAGGTCCAATTTTGGCACACTCTCTCCAACATATCGGCCGGTATCTCACGAATAAATGTTTCAATATTGGCTTCCAGTGCGTCAATCGTTGCTGGTTTATCCCTGTAGGCATTAGCCTTAACATGGCCCCACAAGAAATAGTCCAACGGCGTTAAATCACACGATCTAGGCGGCCAATTGACGGGCCCCAAACGTGAGATAAACTGTTCACCGAACTCGCCTCTCAATAGGGCCATTGTTTCGTGTGCGGTGTGGCATGTGGCACCGTCTTGTTGAAACCACATGTCAGCCAAGTCCAGCTCTTCCATTTTGGGCAAAAAAAAAGTTTGATATCATCGCACGGTAGCGCTCGCCATTCACAGTTACGTTCCGGCCATTGTCGTCTTTGAAGAAGTACGGCCCGATGATGCCACCGGCCCATAATCCACACCAAACAGTGATTTTTTCGGGATGCATTGGTAGCTCTTGCAATGCTTCTGGCTGGTCTTCACTCCAGATGTGGCAATTTTGCTTGTTAATGTACCCATTCAACCAGCAAATGAGCTTCGTCGCTGAACACAATTTTTCGATAAAAATGTGGATCTTCCTCCAACTTTGCCAGCGCCCATTCACCAAATTGGAAACGTTGTGGGAGGTCGTGTGGCTTCAATTCTTGCACCAGCTGTATCTTTAGGTTATTATTATATTATTATTATATCTTAAGGTTTTACACCGAAATCCTGTCGCAAAATTTTCCACGTAGTGGAGTAACAGAGGCCCAATTGCTGCGAACGGCGGCGAATCGACATTTCACGGTCATCACTAACACTGGCGGATACAGCCGCAATATTTTCTTCAGTCCTCACTCTACGTCTGTGTGTTGGTGGTTTAATGTCCAATAATGTAAACTGGGATCGAAATTTAGTCACAAGCTTCCGAATAGCTCCCTCAGTAGGCCGACCAAATTGCCCATAAAATTGGAAGCAGTGCTCGATGCACTCTCTTAACCAAGCATGAATTTTGATAGTAAAATTCAATAATTTGGAAGCGTTGTTCGTTCGTAAGTCGATTCATGGTTAAATTATAGACCAAACTGAACAAGTTTGACAATGACACAAGACACGATTCACGCGTCATCTGTCAAAAACAGTGTTGCCAAAAAGATACTAGCAAAAAAATCACCCATTATATAACTAAAACTTTGAGGAAGCATTTGACCATGCTAATGTGTTTTTTCAAATTGTCAGATTGATATGATCCCTGCAAGTAATCATTATAGGACTAGGTCATCTAGCTGAACAGTCTGTATAGTAATGTGACATGCTCGAGTATTTAAAAATGTCGATTTTTGCATTTTTAAAAGTTCGCCCTGAACTTGCGACGTTCTTTCGAATCCGGGCTTCTTTTGGGTTCACTTAGCATCGCTTCTGACTGTCTGACGCGCTTGATTAAATTTTATTTATTTCTTTTTTTAATTTCCTACCCTTCCATACAGTTACCTACACTATACAAACCGGCAGACTATCATACCTCCAATATTAGAAATAGGTGGGGCACAATATTAATATCCGACGCGCTGGAGTATGTCCACGTAGCTTAGTTTTTTTATTTTTGAAAATCTGTAGGTGCTCCCCTCCCATAATACAACCGTTTTTCCTTCCTGATATCTAATCTTCAAAACGCAATAAGTCTCTACGACGCTTCAGTAAGTCATTATCTTGGGCTCCCTCGCTGTTGTGTATATTCTGAAACCGAGTTTACTCACCTACATTCAGACGAAAAAGCAATCCAAGTCTACCTACCTAACACGTGTTTTGGTTCTTTTTAACTACGTATTTCGAAAAGATGCAATAATAACTTTCTTCATGAAATTCGATGAATCTAGTTCATAAAGCTAAGTTGGAGGAGTAGAATCTCACTAATCAAAACAAAGTGACGAGACCAACTTCTCCACTTACTCAAATGAACTTCCGCAAAATTGGAAAATGGCATTTTTCATTTTTCTTTTCAGTCCTGGTCTCCTTGAAAGCGATGATGGATTTAACCATAGGTGCATACGTGTAATCGTTATCTGAGCTCAATTTGGCAATTACGAGTTGTGAAAGCTGTCAAAATATTAAAAATAACGAAGAAGAAAAAAGGACCTATTTCAAGGAATCTGCATGTTGCCACACCCAAAAATGTGTCTAAAACTGTTTAATTTCTTTGAACAATTTTCAAAAATTGTTTTTTCCGCTCCAGACAGTTCATTTTGTGTTATTCTGAATTGAAAAGGTCCTCACCAACCTTTCTCTAAAGTTGATAATTTTTGAGACATAAGCGGCTTAATATTTATAAAACTACCGAATGTGGAATGTTTGACTCCGATAAGCACGATAAACAGCATGGAAAGAAGGAAATTTTATGCTGCTAAAGTTTCTAAATATTCCTCAAATAACCATTAGTAAATTAGTATTATTGGTATATTGTACTATTATTTCTAATTTTTGTTTTTTATTTGTTAAATAAGCGCGCTCGAACTCACATTGAGCGTGCGCTTGATTAAAAATTATAAAACAAAGCTTTGCAATAGAAATACCCCCGGAAATTGTTTGGGATCTTGTTAATGGATGTTTGAGAACTTTGGTAACATTACAATCTTCGTTCTTTCATATCGATTTTCTCGGTAAGAAATGGTATAATTTGCACTTTTTCAAATATTGAGCCACTTGTATCTCAACTTTAGCAGAGATAAGTTCATAAGAAACGTTGAAAGACTGTCCGAAAAAACATGGCCTGAAGTAGGTTGACTAGACTGTCCACGCAACGCTGTCATCAGTTCATAAATCAAGACAGGCAAACAGGCTCACACACTTAGTCCATACTCCAGACTCCCCACCCATTTAATTACTCTAGAAATTTCTTCCCTGCCCTACCTAAATTATCGGAAATGGTGCTAAACCATCACTTAGACACCAGTCACGATACTGAAATATGCACACAAAGGATTTTGCATGAAGGTCGCTATCTACAAAAAAAATAATTAAGAGCCTCCGAAACGCCTTAAAACGAAGTTTTTAAATCTCCGCCTGTAGGCGTGGAAAGTAAAAACAATTTTTTGAAGTTGTTTAGAAAAATTTTAAGCAATTTTTGAAGATATTTTGGGCCTGTCAACATGCAGATTTGTTTTGAATAAGATTATGTAAAAAACCAAATCAGAGTAGTTTTGGTAGCGGATGCGGAAAGACTTCCTGGACTATTTTCTTGTAGTCCTATTCTTCTATGTCTATCGTCCTATCTTCCAAAGCAACCAAGGGTTTCTCATACCTGTCTAACAACGGCGAGTTTAGTTGCAGTTCCTCGCATGGAAGAGTTAGATCTGGCATTTCATAAATGTGCTGAGACCACTCTCTTCCACACAAAGAAACATCAACATCTCAGGATAGGTTATCACACTTCCAAAACCTGTGAAATACAAATCAATTGATTACGGTCTTACTTTGATAAATATTTAGATCAGATATCGTAATTCTGTGATGATACTGAGAAAAGGAAGGTATTTGGCCTTAGGGTTTGACCTGGCCATAGACGATTATGTTTGCCGGGAGTCAGCACTCCTATATACGGTAATGATCGAAAATTACAATTATCCGTATTTTGTTCATAAATCGAAAATTTTTAATGAAAGATTAGGCATGATAATAATCATAACTATCTTTTTCTAGTCGTTGTTTAGTCCAGCAAATGAACACTTTTGACCTAACAAAAACTCTATAATGGATGAAAAAATTAATGTTTAGGTTATTCAAGTTTTTTGTTTGTTTAGCATGAAGAAACGTCTCGGATCCTACCGTTGCAGGAACTGGAAAATTTATTTTGAAAAACATTTTGATTTTTGTCACAGCCATGTAAATATGATATATAGAAAAAGTTGTTAAGACAATTTTGCAGCTCGATAAATAAGCTTCAAAAGTCGTGCAATGTTTTCATATCTACGTGCGTTTACGTCAATTCTCTTAGGTTCTCATTAGGTCATGCGTAAATTGCACGTATGCGTGATTTTTGAGCTATTTGATTGACAAAATAACTTTTAAAGCCATTTACCAAGCTCCATACGTAATGAAAGTTACCAAAGATATAATAAAGAAAAGGTTGAATTTTAACGTAGATTTCCGGTAACCAAATAAGTTCGTGTGGTTGCTGTATATCGCACATTGCCATGGATGTTGTTAATCGATAGGATCTTCGACAGGTTGTGGACGCAAATTCCAGAACAATGTGCCAAGAACTTGCAGAAATGTTCAAAGTGAGTCCTGAAACTATTGGTATGCATCTTCATCAGCTAGGAAAGGCGTGGAAGTTAAGCAAATGGGTCCCACATGAACTGA
This sequence comes from Acanthoscelides obtectus, assembly GCA_963669975.1. Taxonomy (NCBI): domain Eukaryota; kingdom Metazoa; phylum Arthropoda; class Insecta; order Coleoptera; family Chrysomelidae; genus Acanthoscelides; species Acanthoscelides obtectus. The sequence goes on along the minus strand of CAVLJG010000004.1, from coordinate 37,554,722 downwards.
CAAATGATAAATTAAGGTGTCTTACCATTTGTTCAGCAAACATTTCACGCAACGCTAATGAACCATTTCTTAATCGGTTATTAACCTGCGACGAAAAATGGACCTTGTATTCGAATTCTAAGCGTTCGTATAATTGGTTGTCGAATACTGATACGGTACCACACACGCCCAAGACTTCCTTGCACCCACACAAGGTTTTGTTGTGTGTTTGGTGGACAGCAACTGGAATTGTCCATTATGAGTTTTTGGAAAGGGGTCAAACCATCACTGCTAACTTGTATTGTGAGCAGCTTCAACGAGTACAAGCAGTACTCATCCAGAAACAGCCTTCTTTTATCAATCGGAAGAAAGTGATTATCACCTTTTTTTGTCTCTTGAGAACTGTATGAGGCACCGACAGTTCACAACTCGAGATGGTGTAATAAATGCAGTCCGACAATTTTTTGACTCCAAATCCAGGGAGTTATACAATACCGGCATACAAAAATTGGTTCCACATTGGCAAAAGGTCATTGAACGTGATGGTAATTACTTCGACGAATAAATAGTGTTTTATTGGTTCTCAATAAAAATTTATATGTTTCTACTAAAAACCGTCCGAACTTATTCGGTTACCTGATATATTAAAATTGCTCCAAAAATGTATTTGATTGGAAAGTGTATTTCACAATAGTTATTTTAAGTCAAATGCTATTTTAGGACATAAATCTTACCAAAATCATCAAAGCAAACAACTCTTGTAGATTTTTGTTTTCTGTCTATTGTAGCTTAATTTTAATGAAGAGCAGAAATATCTACGTGCTAGAAAAGAAAATATAGCACACCAAAGTTCGTTTGTTTAGACATTAAACATCTATTTCGATAATTATTATTAAGAAGAATAGTGCGGATTTTGTTTCTTGAAAATCATGTCATCAAAATATTGACCATTACGTCGGACACACTCTTGAAATATCGCCTCAGTATTTCGTGCCACTCGCTGCAGAAGTGATTGAGGGATAGCAATAACCTCGCCAACGATATTTTCTTTAAGAGCTATTATGCGGGTTGTTTGATGCCGATCCTATTGCTCTGAATCTCCGCATCCACGAAAGAATTGATTCTTCACTGCTCCAAGCATCATGTGAACAAAATCGTCGACGAGCAGTTGTACACGATTCATTCGCCTTTAAATATGCTTCGATTGCGAACGCGCGTTGTTCTCCCGTGCAATGCGACATCCTGAATAAAAACCCGCACGAATGACGATATAGCGCTTCCCTGCCTAACGGTTACGAAAACATTTTTGATTTTGAAATCCGAATTCTGCCACTGGATACCCATAAAACCTCTAAAATACCAGCAGGAGTTGAAACCATACCTTATTGGAGATACTAAATAGTTTTTCTTCACACGTTTTATTTAAATAGTATTTATATTTCATGGACAAGTACAAAAAGTGACAATATTTTTGTAAAAATCGTAAAACTGTTTTCATTGTGCACAATTTCGGTTGATAATTTTTATTAATAGTTTTTAAAACATTGTGCCTACTCAAATTGTACGTGCGGTTTGGAGTCAAAAAGTATGCCCTACATAGACAATGCACCTCGAAATTGAACGCCTGCCTTACAGACTGAAGATGCCGAGTTCAATTTCCGGCGGCCGCAACTATTTTTTTTGTCGTCCGTAATAGTGTTGCTAAAACATATTTTATGGTAAAATGTAAATACATGCGTATAGAGTTTAGAGATTAAAAATTGCCCTGAATCGAGGTTTCCCTGGAAATAATATCATTTAAATACCGCCCCTCCAGCCCTCGAGTTGAGGCCTCAAGAGCGGAATCGTTAATTTCTTGATAATACGATCTCAAATGGCCTCATTTGTATATACCAAACCACCAACTCTCCCTTACAAGCACAATGCTAGCGAAAAGTACAGAAAATGGAAAACAAGCGAATGTAGATATGAAAATATCATACAAAAACTTTTGAAGCTTATTCTTCAAGCTACAAAATTGATTTAACACTTTTTCTATATATAAACATATATATATATATATATACGATTCATAGTTATTTATATATAATATTTACAGGACCGTAACAAAAAAATTAACAAGTCTTACAAATCATTTTCAGTACATGCCTAATGCAGATCCGAAATTATCTGTTATGCTAAAGATCAATTACCCGAATCCAAATGTTCATGCATTATAGAATGTTTGCAAGGCTTTGGCAACATTTTGAGTTCTCATACCGGGTTACCTACAGGCTTTCATAAAACAGAAATGAATATGAATATGTCCAACATTTATGTTATTGAATGTGTTAATTCAGCAGAGTTTATGCATTAAAATAATGTGACAAATACGTCTAAGCGGATCAGTATTCTTCTGGTATTTTTCGTTTGGTTAATGGTACGAGTACTTATGCAACAATTCTCCTGGGTGAAGTCATTAGTGGAATTCCTGGATTTGCAGAAGAAATTAGATGACTTAACTAGCAGCATCTATACTGAAAATTTATTGACGGGAGAACTTTGTATCAACGACTAGCCGTTCCCTATTCGGCACTGTGAAGCTGCTCGTGGGGTAACTATTACACAAAATGAATATATTATAAAAAACATCGCATTCAGAGATTTTTAGCTTTTCCACTCCGAAGAATTACGCAGTATCTAAACATCATACATTGAATCAAACCTTGGACTAAGTCCAGAGACCAATAACTTAGAACTTACGTCATTTGCACTCTTTCCAACGGTATAATCCTCTTGACGACAGGTGTTATCACTAAACAAATAGAATAAATCGATACCATAAAATGTTTACACAGTTTTCCAGAATCAAGCAGAATGTCTTATCTTCCAACACTTATATCACAACCCAAATAATTTTACATGGTATTGCTCGTAATGGTAACATGTAAGATGCTTTCAATCGTTCTAAATGGTGTGAAAACAGCGTTTCAGAGCACTTGATAGCTGGCCCTTATCTTATCGTCAGATTTACCTGTCACCGCTGATATCAGTTTCGAGTAAATATCATACTTTTGGTGGAATTGTGTCATCGAAATTTGTATAGACAGGCACCTCTGTATGACTAGCGGAATGTTGAAATTGTTTTATGAGCTTTGCATTCGAAAACGTAATTGCTCTGAAATATAACAAACGCTCACAGGGCAGGAATGTACGTATGTACAATATAAAGAATAATAATTTGTAAATATTTTGAAAAAGTAACGAAAATCAAAAATGTAAATGTACATTCTGCGAAAATCAAAAGTTCGCAAAGTTTGGCCTGAAAAATAAGGTTGAAATTGCTTTAAAATAAAGTAGTCTCAAAGTACTATTCAAGGTCTTGTAGAACAAGGAGTTAACTTCAATTTGGATACTTGGTTATCTCAAAAATTATAAATTTTACCCGAATTTGCAAGCATTGAATATATCCGCAGGGTAACCCAAAGTTGTTTGAGCAATTTTTTTAGTAAATTTTTGCTCGGACAATTTTTCTTAGGTTTTTAGATCATTCTAAACAAAAAGCTTCTTCTTTTCTTCTTTTCTCTTTTCTCTAAATCTGACCATTTTCGAGTTATAAGCGATAAGTGCGAGTTATGTTGCGATAGCATTAGAAAATCCTGCGTGAAGTGCGAAGGTGATAACTGCAGTGTTATTTTGCATTCTAAATGTTTTGAAAATGTCGCCAAACTTTTTTTTTTGCTGATAGAAAGAATTGGAAATGTAAAAACTGCATCTCTAAATGCAGGTCTTCCCCAAGTGCGAATTCTAATGATGTTGTGATCCTTCGACACGAAGTCGAATGTCTAAATCGTGAGAAAAATTTATTAGTTGATTTAAATAATGAATTGAAGAGCAACAATAGCTTATTACAAGAGAAGGTATCGGCATTAAATGTATCATATGCTGCCAAGGCTGCATTGCCTGCAGTAGGCGCTCCAAAAAGCTCAATTTCCCACGCTGTAATTAACAACAGGCATACTAATACCCAAACATCACAAGGTATTGTTGTGAAAGCAAATAACTCTTCCATTTCCAGCAATGATGTGCTCAGTGATGTCCACAAACACGTCAATCCTACTCAATTAAAACTTTGCCTAGATGGCGTCAAAAAAATTAAGAACGGCGTAATAATTCGCTGCGCTGATGAAGGCTCTATGCATACGCTACGGCAGCATATTGAAACGAAATTAGGTGCCAAATATGAGGTTGACAAGGCTAAGTTATTCAACCCTCGACTACTTGTGAAAAATGTTCTTTTAGATAAGAACTCTACAGATGATGATATTCTCCAGAATATACGAACTGTTAATGGCTTAGAAGATTTTCAAGAACACGAAATTAAATTGGTGGCGAAGACAAAACATAAAAACTCCACGAATTTGATACTAGAAGTGTCGCCTACACTGAGAAATTTTGTTATCGATCGCGGTTATGTATATGTTGGTTGGAATAAGTGCCAAGTGAGTGATCATATTAGGATAACTAGATGTTTCAAATGTAGTGGAATCGGTCATCTGGAAAAAAATTGTCAGTCACCTATAATATGTCCATTATGTAGTGGCGAGCATCGTCTGAAGGAATGTTCATCGAATACGGTAAGATGTATAAATTGTGTAAAAAACAATCAAAAATATAACGCTAACCACGATATCAATCACTCATCATTCAATCAGAATGATTGTCCAATATTACAAAGTCACTTTAATAATTTGAGGGCTAAAATAAACTATGGGAAATAAACTAAGGCTTAAAAATCTCAGGATTGCTCATGTTAATGCAAGATCGTTGGTTTCCGGTTTTGATTGTTTCAAGTCATTGGTAGAGGATAATGACTTGCACATAGTTGGTGTATCCGAAACGTGGCTCTCCGATAATATCCCTTCAGATGTTGTTAGCATAAGAGGTTTTAATTTATTTAGATGCGATAGGCAGGGTAGAGGTGGAGGTGTTGCTATTTTTATAAAGAGCAATACTGTCAGCAATGTACAGGTACTGAGCTTTGATAATAGCTACAACGAGCTGAAAATAGAATTTCTGTTTCTCTCGTTTAAAATTGGTAATACAAGTTACTGTGTAGGAGTTATTTATAAGCCTCCAAATGAAAACTTATCAAGTATGTTAGAATTCTTGGATAATCTACTACCACAACTCATAAGCGAATATGACAATATACTGGTGTTGGGTGATTTTAATATTAACATGCTCGTGGAAAATAAAATAAATGATTGTTTTGAAATATATGGTATGACCCAAATTATAAGTGAACCGACTAGAATAACAGAGAGAACTTCTACATTATTAGATCCTATATTTATAAGTTCTTCTACTTCATATGTTTCTAGTGGTACAATGAATGCTGATAGCTTTAGTGACCATCAGATGGTATATTGTGATGTTAAATGTTCAATCAAATGTGAACCAAAATTTGTAACATACAGAGACTTTAACAACATTAACTTAGAGGCATTTGATAATGACCTTTATCGGATAGACTGGGAAAGCATACTTTACTTCAGCGACATAGAAAGCAAAGTTGAGTTTTTGACATCAAACTTATTGTCACTTTTTGACTTGCACTGTCCTGAACGAACAGTACGAGTCACAAAGCCAAAAGCGCCTTGGCGTACTGCAAACGTACAAATGTTATTCAGGGAAAGGGGTGAAGCTCTCTCCAAATATAAAATGGATCCATCAGAAGAAAACTGGAACAGCTATAAAAGCCTTAGAAATTACTGCTTGCTATCATTACGCAAAGAAAAATCAGCCTATTTGGAACATCTACATAAAAATAAAAACTCTAAATCTCTTTACAGATCATTGAAACAAATGCACATACAAAGTAATAAAGAACCTCCGAACATTCCGGTCCACCTTTCCAATCCATATAAAGTGAATGATTACTTTACCTCAATTTTTAAGAATAGTGATGAACAATGTATTGACAAAATAATTCATTATCGTAACAACAGACATAGTTCTGAGAGGTTTTCTTTCAATTTAATTGACTTGACAAGCTTAGCATCTATAATCAGTCATTTTGATTCCAATGCATCTGGTAATGACGGAGTTACGTTGCGAATGTTAAAATTATGCTATCCCGCTATAAATCTTTATTTGTTGCATATTATCAATCTATGCTTAGAGAGAGGCTATTTTCCAAGCGCGTGGAAAACAGCAATGGTAAAACCACTCGCTAAAACCTCGAATCCTTTGTCATTTGACGACCTACGACCGATAAGTCTTTTGCCTCTTCTATCCAAAATACTGGAACGCGCAGCTTATATCCAGATTTACGAGTACTTGGACAAAAATAATATTATAAGTGTTCATCAATCGGGTTTTAAAAAAATCATAGCACTACTACGGCTTTAGTGGACTTGATCGATGGCATAATTTCCGCGCTTGACAATAAAAACTTGTGTGCTCTTGTCCTTTTAGATTTCTCGAAAGCATTTGATACATTGAATCACAAACTGCTTGTAGCCAAATGTCATTACTATGGCTTTGATGATCTTGCTTGTAAGCTCATCAAGTCATATTTAAGTGATCGGTCGCAAGTGGCTGTGGTTGATGGTCAGATGTCTTTGCCAAATAAAGTTCAGTCCGGAGTACCTCAAGGCTCCGTATTAGCTCCATTGCTTTTTTTGTTATACACCGCGGATCTTCAAGATACTGTCAAGCACTGTCATGTGCAATTCTTTGCCGATGACACTCAGGTAAAGTATGATTTTCCAGCCTCACGCTACTCTGAAGCCCAAGACCAAATCAATGAAGATTTGTCAAGTATTAGCCGCTATTGCAAGTTACACTACCTCAAGCTCAACCCATCGAAGTGTAAAGCATTGCTATTTGGCAATATCAAAATAAGAGCAAATCTTATAAGCAAAATTAACGTTCAAATCGAAGGAGAAATCATCCCTTATTCAGAATGTGCCAAAAATTTGGGCTTACATTTAGATGAAGACCTGAGGTTCGAAAAACACTTACAGCACGTTTTGAGGCAATGTTACGGTTCGCTCCGGCTTCTATTTGCAAACAATTGCATCACTGGTAAGCAATTGAAAAAACAGCTATGTGAAAGCTTGGTATTGTCTAAGATTTCGTATGGGCTAATAATTTATTACCCCTGCCTAACTGCTGCGAATAAAAGACGTCTACACATAATGCAAAATACCTGTAGTAGGTACATAAATAATTTGAGGAAATTTGATCATATATCGCATACGTATTCTGACCTCAATTGGTTAACTATAGATAATCTATACAAATATTCTGTTATAAGTTCTGTGCATCGTATTTTACTATCCGCATCACCCCCATACCTGTTTGAAAAATTTATTACCAGATCCAGCACGCATAATATTAACACAAGGCATCAGGCTTTCTTTCTACTGCCAGTCCATCGTACTGTTTTATATTCAAGAACCTTTATTTACAATGCCGTTAAATATTACAACAGTATTAATTTTCATTTTAAAAATATTTCGAATATTAAAACTTTTAAATTAAAATTGAAGTCCGATCTTCTCTCGCAAACATGAATTGCCACTTATATTTTTTTATTGGTTAATGATGGTTGATTTTTAAAAAAAATCCCTTTGATCACAGTTTTGTTGGTTTAAAACAAACCGATTTAAATGTATGTACCATAGTTATTGTCATCCACTTCTATGTAATTTCGTATAAATTATCAAAACGGGGTTAGGTGGAAGAATAGCTCACGCTAAACCTCGCCCCTCGTAATGTACTAAATGTTTAGTGCAATAAAGACCCTTTATTATTATTATTATTATTATTATTTAATGTCTGAAAAGCTCTAAAATAGAATGCTCAAAAAATCTTTTAAAAACAATAATTTTTGGAGTCGCTAACCATCTAAATCAAAGTCTAAACTTTGCTTTACAAGACCCTGAAAAGATTTTTGAGATTACTAATAATCACACAAATAATGGAATGCGTATTGTATTGCAAATTCCTATTTTATGAAGTCACTATTCAAGAAAGTAAGTACAAGAAGAAATAAAGAATAGTGATTACCAAAAATTTTTGGGCCAGGAGCAATTCCTTGTATACGGACGAACAAGCCATTCTGTATAATGTCGCAAACATGAAGATTATTGATAATGGAAATTCATTTGATGGCCCTACAAAAGTTGACAGATTGGCTGGCCATTCGAAGTAGGTGTTCTGAAATATTTACAGTGTAAGGCTAATGTCACACAATCAGTATTTGCTGTGGTCCACACCATTGGTATATACTGGTGATTCCGTCAGTGTCAGTAGATTTCTACGTAACCTTGAACGTCAAAATTACTTACGTCCAAGCTACATGCCTGTGATATCGAGAACCCGTTAAGTGAAAAAATATTCATCTGACATTTGCAATCCGATTTTAATTCACTGAGTGAGGGAACATAGTATAATAATACAATAAACTTCAATCAGCTACGATGATCAAGAATGCCAATCGAAAATTTAAAATATTTGTAAAACTTTTCGGTTTTTCACGAATTTATGATATCGTTTTCAGTATTATGCAAATAAGTAAAATTAATCTCTTTAGCCATTTGCCCTGAGGCAGTCACTTTTCAAAATATATCATAAACGTGAGAGTACACTACTATTATACACGATGTATTCCTACTGAGAAGATTTGGTCAATTATTGTAAGGCGCAATTCTCACCAAGAATAGTCAGCTACGATCTGTATGCTCTTATGTCAAGAGAGGTAATTTCAAAACTGGAAACAGCAAACAAGTGTGCCACTATATCTTCAATAGTGTTTTAACCAGCATTTGCTAATACTAAGGTTAGCAAGTTGACTATCAACCATTAAAGATACCAAACGTAACCGGCAGTTTATAGAATTACTTCAGAACAATGTTTGATGATAGTAACAGATTCAAGCATACTTAGTGGCGGTAACAGCTAGTGCAAAATAAAACCTCTGCATGGGTTGTTGGTCGCAGGTTGAGACGGGCGATGAAAGGCCGCGCTGTTGCCGGCTTGACTCTGACCGTGGATATTTTGATACATGCCGGGACCGTTGCTTGCAAAATCTACGATGACTTTGCGGATAAAACCATGCTTATATCCTTTCTCAGATATCAATTAGTATGTGTATAAATGTTTACGCCTGTTCGTGTTGTGTTCTAAATTAGTATGCCCTTGTCTTGCTGTCAAGGCAGGAATGTCTATCCCCTGTCAGTCTGATAGTTCCCAGTCTATCAGTCACCCTTCCAACAAGTTAAAAATAAATATGCCTTCTCAGCAGAAGAATAGTGCATTAAATTTTGATTGTTGAGATCGTAGAATTGATTTATGAAAACTTATTTGATTCTCTCAAACGATTTCATACAGTGAACATTACATTTATACTTATTTTAATAATTTACATGTATTTCCCAACTGTATAATGAAAATCTGAGTACAACTTTCCAAGTTACAGAAGGGTCAAAAACAGAAACTCGACAAAAACAGAGGTGCTAAAATGTAAGACATGGTTTCTGGACAAATCTGTTTTTCGTATCACAACACTTCGCCGCTTAGTTGTCTTACTTATCTGGCATCAAGTAGGTTAAGTGTATGTTTCATGTACAGTAGTATTAAAAGTAAAAAAGAGAAAAAAGACTATATATCTGGGACATGTTTAAGGCTTTTCAAAATCGCCTAAAACAATGACAAATCCGAAGCGTAATGAAAAGATACCCGGAAAAGACTGTAAGCATGTTTTACAATATGTACGAGTATATACATCTATTCATAAATGCAACAAAATTGTTCCATAACTTCAAAAGTTCCTATCTACTTACATGCTGTCGTAAGCTTCTTATCAGCGCCTCACCACTCGTGTCACACCGGGTTAAAGGAATTTGTTGGGCAATTAATAAACTCAACTTTATATACCTGCTCCAATCCTATATTGATTTTTTGATATCGATTCTTTATCGATCCAGTGCATGACGTGGATCGGTACTACCGAATGGCAAATTCAATCTTCGTTGCGTTTGGGAAAAAAATTGAGCACACTGGCAAACAAACATTTCCGTTTGTGCGATATATACATGGTATATATGTCAATAGTGCGACAAGTGCTTTTATAATTTTCGGATTTAGATAAAATGCTGAATATCTGAACGGTATGTCAACATGACATTCTGGATGTGAGTCGTAGATGTGTGTATGTGTGAATGTTATACACCTGTATGACAAGATAGGTTGAAGGTTAGGTAATTCGTAAAAATCATTCCAAATAAAAATAATAGTATACAATAATTACTATGTTCTCTGTTCAAGTGTAGAACAGCGATTGACAACAGTTTTTGTCTTTTGCTATAAGAATACTTCGAAGTGAATATCGAGTGCTTTTGTATGGTATAGAGCAGTCTTTCTCAATGTGTGCGATAACCCTCCGCCTGTATGTGGGGGCTCAGAGCTAAGGTTGGGATGGTAGAAAGCCCAGTAGAGATTTGGAGACGATGAATTGATTTGAGGGGCTGCAATGGCAAATCACCGTTTGGCATTCTGAAAATGTTTGTTGCTCTTCGAAATTTTTTCGGTTTTTTTGCATCCGCTGTATTGTACTGAAATCTAATCAGTTTCTCCCCCTCACCCACAAGTTTTTAGAGAAGGGAGAATATAAAATATAAAAATCCAAAATTATAAGTGAGCTAGTGGCGAATTTTAAAAAATTAAAATAAACCACAAATCCACTTTTTTAGAAAATATACTTCTTATCGTATAATCAATCAAACAATTTAGTTGGGTGTCTTTTTTCGTTTGTATCCGCCAGGAGCGATTTCACGTATAATGGTGCACCCAAATTGTCAGGGAAGAATTCTAAATAAGAGTGAAGAAAATGCAGCTTAAGTGACATATTACAGCCTAAGGCCTTATAAGATTGGATAAGTTCTTCAACTAGATCTTTCTAGTTGTCCGACTTTTTGTTGCCTTGGAAGTTGCTACATACATTTTTGAAGGCATCCCATGCCTTTTTTTCTTTCTCGAAACTGTAGTTTTAAACTTTTGGTCTTTAAAAGGTTCTCGCATTAGAGGTCCAACGAAAATTCCTTCTTTAAGCTTTGCTTCACTTATACGCGGGAATGTCCGTCTCAAATAAAGGAATGCATCTCCTTCTCTATCTAAGGCTTTCACGAAAAATTTTACAAGCCCTAGTTTTATGTGCAGAGGAGGTAAATAGACTAACTACTGATCTACTGAGGGTTCATTGAGGACATTTGTCTGGCCGGGCACAACGTTCTCACGTAACGGCCAATGTTTAACTAAATAATGTTGGTTTCTCGCTCTGGTGTCCCATTCACATAAAAAATAACAATACTTTGTGAAGCCACTCGGTAGTCCTGTGAGCAATGCAATAACTTTGAGATCGGCATAGATATTCCACTTATGATCTTCGTATTTTATGGTTTGGAGTAATATGCGCATGTCCTGGTATGTTTCTTTCATATTTACAGCATGACCAACGGAAACTGATGACCGTTCGTTTCCATTGAACTGCATTTAGACTTGTGTTCGAAGAGTCAATAAATAGTCGCCACTTGGTAGGTACATAGAAAATGCCAAGTTCATTCAGTAGTACCTGGAAGATCATGACAGTAAACTAAGTCATTTTCTATTGAGAAAAATACGCGCCAGCATAGACTGCCTGTTCCGAAACGTGTAAATGTTTGTACCTGTTTGTAAAAGGTTGCATTGCTGCAAACACGCGCGGATCCAGGGGGAGGTCATGGGAGTCATGCCGTACGGGTATTTTCTACTAAACACTGGCAAAACTGCATCCGTCAACTTTGATTTAACTGTAAGCTCATAGATGATAGCGCAAGACTGGTTGCCTATGCGGTCAGCTTGATGTAGGAAAAACTTCTTCGCGTGCGCTTAAGCTGTGAGCAAATTTGATAAAAAATACTTTTTGACGGACCAGTGGCGGATTTAAGGAAAAGGGCCCGGTCGGCAATATGCACTGGGGGGCCCAGTGGTATAATCGAAGACAGACGGCAAATAGTGCGCACCATAACTGTTTTGCGAATATTACTGCAATTATTGACAAATAAAATACGGCAATGCAAACTTTGAAAGTTGCATGATAACTCAGGAAATAATATCAAAATTTAATGCGTAATGTCATGTTAGTGCAATCGTACATCTGCCTGGTTTTTGCATTTAGTAGTGCGCAAGGGCAAACTTCTTGTGCATAATAGAGTTTAAAAGTTATCACGGATGCTACCGATAAGTAAAGGGCGTCGAGCCAAATTTGGAGTGCACGCTATTTATAGAATTTGCATAAAATTATAACTAAGAAAAAAAACAAATATGATCGATAGTTGTTGTGTCATATTTGCCGTGATTAATACTTCATTGAATACAAACTTGGTGAACAGCACTAAAATACGTTAAATAACGTGCATTACTACAGGATATATACTGGGCACTATTTGCGAAAGTGATATTCTCCACATTTATCGCTATTTGCAAATTAATGACGGCAACTGAGAATAAAAAAATTACAAAGACCTGCACAAGTAACCGAAACAAGCTCATGGATAGTGCAAAATGTTTTTTAATAGTAATTTGATGCAAAAAGTTATTCGGATGCTGCTTCAACGTGCCAATAAAACAGCTAATTCAACTGTTTCAATATTCACGCGGATCTAAAATTTTTCGATAACTTAAAATCCATCTAAATTGTTCAGATAAAGTTCAAACTACAGATTTTGCTGGCAATAAGGATGTCACATATTAACAGGGGCTTACAATTATATAGTAGCTGCTGCGCACTGTTACTCCTGTTTTTTTACTATATGTGTATACAACCTGAATCAAGTAGAGACTGTGAGATAAAACATTTTTTTTTCAATATAAAATAACAGAATTATTCTAATTTGAATCCGCGTCTTGCTTTTTGTTCAGCAAAAACTTCCATCGCATAATCCAAATTGAGTGTATTAGCTACTGATCTTTCGATATATAGGTTAGAGAAGTTGTTAAGTGTGTCTTTAGCCAAAGAAGCTCGACGGTATTCTTTAATAATTTTCAAAGAGCTCTTGACACGTTCAGCACCGACAGGCAAAGTCAAAAATAATCTGAATCAACTGCAGCTCTCTGGAAAACTGTCTACAAAATTGTTTGCAATCATGAAAACCAGGATTTTCCCATTCCATCTCTTCCCATTTATTCTTAGCCTTTAGAAAAAAAATATCGTATGTGCTTTCACTCCTCAAATCTTTTAATTTTTTTAATGCGGCTGAAATGCACATTATTTGAGCCATCATCAAGTCTATTTCTTTCTTTTGCATTTGAACTTGCACGGTATTCATTACGCTCAATACTGAATGCCACCATAACAAATTGAAAAAAAGGTCCAGTTCATGGAGGGAAGGAGAGATCTTGCATTCATTATATCTTCGCCAGAAGCATTCTTGAAATTTCATCTTCTCTGCAATTGATAATACATTCAAAAAATGTCTTCCACGATATTATAACGAAGAAAATAGATATGTCATCAAATAAAAAAAGCACAGCATTGTGAAAAAATAACCCCTCCACTCCTTGAGCAATAAAAGGTAGAATTTTTTAGCAATGAAATAGTCATTTTTCAAAAAATTTGTTAAGAAATGAAAAGGAAATTTTCTTATTCAAAATGCTAACGCGCTGTTTCATAAACATTACGCAGATGGTCATTAAAAGAATATAACAACACTCTGATTTTTTGTTATCAATTTTACATTGAGATGCGCTGAACAATATAGACACTAGACCTGATTTTTGCTGGGAAGCCCTGTGACCACCTTTCCTGGGGGGGCCCAGGCGGCAATGTCCATTTTGCCATTACTTAAATCCGCTACTGTGACGGACAAAAGCACAAAAAAGTTGTTGCACTGGATTCAAAGGAGATGGTAAGTATTAATCGATTCGCCAGAAGACAAAAAAGAAGAATTAATTTTGTTATTTAACAATAAATTGTTCATTTTTAAATTAGATTTAATATTTTAATCACTTTCAGGCTCTACCCTGAAGGTACAAGGGTAGGGTTGTCATCTGCCATCCGTCCGCCAGTCAAGTTTTTAATTTTTATGTCAGAGGGCACTGATGTCACCTCCCCTCCCCCCCCCCCCCTCCGAAGGCGAGAAGAACATCTTCCTGAACATGAAGTTTTTTTGACCAGTGTGCCTTCGAAAACGACTTACTCTTAAAAAACTTAGACTTCTGGCTCCTCTGCGTCAAAATTATCTGGTTCATCATATTTCTTTGGAGGCTTAGGAACAGGTATGCTAGAAGAGTCATGAGGTACAGGTCTACTGGCTGAGGCGATATTAGGATACACCATTTTATGCTTTATGCTTGCTTTTACTAGAAAATCACAGAGTTTTTGTTAAACAAAAGTAACAATGATCAACATGATTCTTAGGTTCCCGCCAAATCATTAGCACTCCAAATGTCATAGAAGTGTGAGTACGAGTACCCCGTAGCCATCATGAGCAAGTGCGACAGCATGTTTTGGGAGCCCAAGTGTTGTCTTGATCGGCAACTTTGAACATGGATATAACTTGTAGGTTTTTCTTACTAGTGGGCTCAAAGTCTTTCGCTGAGCTTTCAGAGTCACCTCACCACATATATAACAGAAACTGTTCGGATTGTTCACACAGGTTCGCAACGGCATTGCTTCGCTCATATATCCATTGCTGAATAATGTAATGCTGATCCTCCGACAAGTGGCTGGCTGCTTATATATCCATTTCGAACATCTGATATTTCCTAGAAACAGCGGGAATCAAGAGATCGGAAACGATTGTTATATACAGGGGCCATTCAATAAGTAGTTGTTCGACGACTATAGGGTACGGTGAAATCTGGAATTACATGAGGTTCAATAGGTATCTCCTTTATTTGAAGACCTAGGGGGTTAATACTTGCTAGATGAGGGACATTCCCATACACCCTAATGCGGTGTTGTTAGATAGTGCATACTTTCCCTAGACTGAGAGAAAACGTAGATTTGGCATTATGCTATAGAAAGATAAATATCGCACATGTACATTCTTGTACCTGCTTAAAGCATGTTGTTGGTACTCTCTGGACTCCGTTACGTGATACGACAATTTAAAGGTCGGTGTAAGGGTTAAATATGTAGAACGTGTTTTTTTGGTGGAGAGGATGTTCGTGCAGAACAGTCGTAATTTGTGCTTTTGGGGAAATGTTAAGCGAAAATTGAAACTTACGTACCTACCTACGTTAATACATTGTTTGGTGCTGGATGAAACTTGTTTGAGAACGGATGTAATAGAGCCTCATTATGAATATGGCGCTGAGCACTGCTTTTAAGAACCTATAAAATTATGTTGTTACTGATTCCACAGATGCAGGCACCTCAGCTGGCTCAAAAAAATCTTAATCTGGTGGACAATTTTTTTTTCGATATTTAAAATAACATGACAAACCCGTAATTGGAGACCAGTTGATGGACCAAGCTCCTTGAATACAAATAATAGCAAAAATCTTAAAGCTAAAATTGAGAGTGCTACAAACCGTTGTATTAACTTTTCCGTTCCACAATTCAATGGGATAAATATGAATAGACTTTTGATTCAGCAATGTAATAATTTGTTGAATGAGACATTTCACAAGCACACCATTTCTCGTAACTGACCTGAGAAGTAGATATATGTTGCATTATCATAATATACCAGTGTATCCTTCGTAGAGCTACAGTGACTAATTACTAAAAAATTGGCGTAAGACATTTTCGATTTAAAATATAATTGATGGAAACTATTAGACTAAAATATTTACAAAATTGTGACAATTACAGTTTCTGTTTAAAATGTATATGTTAAACTTTTTTGATTCTACTTGAGAATCAGAGATTCATACACTTCATATGCAGGACAATGAATTACACACATTTCAAAAACCACTCTCTTAAATCTTGCTTAGTATCCAAATCCAATTTTCATGGCTGTCTAACAACAGTAATTAATCGCTGCAGTTGACATGGGACACCCTGTATGTCCTTAACAGCTCCAGAATGTCGTTGAATGCTGGTCTTCCAGGTTGCGCTTCATTGCAGCCTGCAGCGACCCTCGTATGCTCAAAATCAGTAATGGCATGGTATGAGTTCAGGTTTGTAATTCCATTTTAAAACTTTGTACATCCAAAAAGCAGCCTATTCAAAAGGAGTACCGTAATAAGCTTGGAAAAAACGAAACTTTATCTGATCAAAAGAATACCATATTATGTTAGCTGCTAACGTTTAAGGAAACACCTAACAAAATGGGTTTTTCAAAACTTATTGACAAATTAAACCCATCTGCAAAATATGATTTTAAGTGTTAATGATAAGCTAGTGATTGTAAAATGACCAAGAAATGGAAAATCACTGCAACATAAATGTTTCTGCAAATATCGGCACTACTTGACTTAAAAATAAAAAGAACATGAGTAGCGAGGTTTCATAATCATTCAATAATGTAATATTACATCACTGCTGATTAGAAGAGTCAACAAATAAAGGTGCAGCTTTGATAACGTGTCTTGCTGCACGGAATAATTCATGACTGAATTAATTGGTTGAGCATATTTATATTTCAACAGGCAATACAATGTATCAGCATCAAAAATACACAACTCAAGATTCATAGAAAGCGTAAATAGTAACATCGAAGTCTTTGCTGCTAACTCCACCATGAACGTTCCGCCAACTCCGGAGTGCCGTCTCGTCTACACTATGCGGAAAGTAACATTGAGGCATAAGATGATAAGACGGGTGCTCTTGTCGCTCGACATCATCAACAAAGCTTCTGGTCTGGACTTGATTCCTGCCGTTGCGTTTTATTGAAGAAGTGTGCAGCGGAGCTTGCTCCAGTTCCTTCGCGTCTCTTCCACATATCTTACGAACCCGGCACCTTCCCAGAAAATTGGAAATTCGCTCATGTCCAACCCATCCCCCAAGACCGACCTTTACAACTACAGACCTATAGCTTTCTGTTATAAGTAAGGGGATGGAGAGGTTCTTAAATCGCGAGCATCTGGACTACCTCAATCGTCACGGTTTGATTAGCGATAGGCGGTATGGTTTGCGGCACCAGCGATCCACAGGAGACTTCCTAGCTCACGTCACGCAATTGTGGATTAAACTCATGCAATCTTATTTGTGAGGGTCATGCCTTTTGCAAAATTCCATCCTTTGGTCTCCCAGAAAAGCTTTGCAGATGGGTGGCTGACTTTCTCTCTGGCCGTAAGTTAACCGTCGTAATTGGCAGGACAAAAAGCGTCCTGGCGCTTATCCGGTTTCGATGGATGGCTGAGTTCTGCCAAAAAGCCGTTCACTTCGGCTGGTCGAAGTCGTAATCACCGGCACGAAAGCATGTCGTCAATAGCGGCAGCTGCTGGGAAAAAGCTAGGGTATTTGTTTAGGGCTCAGAAATACTTTTACTCCACATGACCTCCTCACTCTATACAAGACCCAGGTAAGAGCTAGCCTCGAGTATTACTCACACGGGGTACTGACCCGCCCCCCCCTCCCTCCTCGCAATGTTTCTGCCAGACAGACCCGCCTGACTTCGGCGTCCCGTCCTCACCTCACATGTCGAACTTCATACGTGCAAAACTGGCCGATAGGACCGCTGCTTTGTCCCGAGGTTGTCAAGATTGTGGCACAATCCACAAGAGAAAGCTTTTCCCAGTTCTACTAACCTTAGGCAGTTCAAAAATCGGATTTTCAAAATTTCTTTGGGATCCTCATAGCAGCCGCGGTGTCCTCGTACTTAGGCTTCTGCATAGGCGGCTGCTCGGGTGTAAAAGAAAACCATCTCATCCTACCGCTTATTGAAGTACACACTGTTGGACGGACCTCACCGAACAAGTGCCGCCAGCTACTCTAACTTACCCTGTTTGTCATGCTTGAATCGTATAATATTGTGTGTGGTATCAGACTGTATAAGGAAATTTTACTAACTCCAAGAGTGCTTTTAAATCAAAGAACCATTCGATAATTATAACACTTTATTTTTTCATACAGCCATACAAAAGTTCTTATAGATAGACCAATTACAGTCGCGGTAATACCAAGAGATCACGCACTCTTAGATGTCTCATTGTACATCAACAGAGTGTAAAAGTTTTTGATAACAATACTGTTTCATGAAAATATTTTCGTGCGATAAAAAATACAGAATAGTGTTTCCAAAACATAATAAAAAATTCAAGATAATTCCTTGGATAATTTTTTTAACAATTTTCTCCAAAACGAATGATTTTTCCGAAAATTGTTCAAAAGATCAACCTAATGATTCTTTGTCTCATATTCATAAAATGAATAGTTTGATAACGCTAGCCACTAACCGAAATGATCGCTTTAGCTACTTGACAACTAGATCCTAACAGTTCGATACTTTATCATTTCCTCCTTATCAACTACTTATCACAGTCTAAAATTTTAAATACAGATATAAGTACTTGCAAGTTGTAAGTTTTCTATCGTTTCAATACAATTTAAGCTGAATCGCTGTTAATATCATACGCTGGTGTTGGGTGTAGGCAAAAATCTACCATAATATTTGTATATTATTTTTCAAACATGATGTTTTACATTAAGTCCATTAATTTCTTAGGCGGAAACCATTAAATGTTTTGGTTCCAGGGATTCAGAATATAATTTCAAATTTCATCATTGCGCAATAATCACGACATATCAAAAATGTACTACCAACTCTGATTCAATATGGTTTCAATCAAAGCACTCTTCTTTCTTTCACAAATTTACTACTCTTCATAACAGCTACCAATTTTTTCAAAAAGAAAACTTATTCCATAGTCCTGAGTTCATCTTTGAAGCATGCTCGCACCTGAAGTTCTCTGTCTTCAAAAAGATGATCATTGTTCTTTCTAATAGTGTCATTAGGAGGATCTTGGTAACTTTCTTCTACCAAGGTTGTCGGATCTGGTATCTTGCGACGCAGCTTTCTGCAATGCAGAGTCAGCAGGAATGCTACCAATAAGAGTACCTGCAAGGAAAAAGATTATTTGTGAATATTTGACTACTATAATCTTGTCACTTTGCTGAACGTTTGTTACAAGTGTCCTTCCTTCGTCCTCATGATTCTCTTGTAGCAACTTTTACAGATATTCGCAAAGGAGTACAATGTGATTCATACAAAATCAACATTTCCTGGAAAAACACATTCCCTTGACTTCCTTGATGGATTCATACCTACGGGTATGCCTGGTAACGCAAGTATGAAAAAAAAGTAGTATTTATGCTCAAGATCTCACTGCTACTACGATACTTTAAGCTGCAGGGATGTGGAATGCTGACGGATGCTCACAGTATCGCGGGGATTCTTCTCATGAGTTTGCGCTGAAGAGAATGGCATCATTCTCGATCAGAGCCCTCTTAATCCATGTAGTGGCCCCTGGGCACATAGCAGCTCGAGACCTGCAGCTGAAGGGGCCTCAGGGCTGACCAAAACTTTGTCGAGATTTTTTTTTTTAATTTTCGTTGCCCATTGTGCTCGTAGAGCTAAGACTATTCTCAAAAATAGGAATCAAGTTAAAAAAATCAACTAACCGCAATGATTGCAGCTACAATTATTCCAACAGCCAAAGGCGACATGTCGTTGACAATCATTCTCCTCTTACTAATTTCTTCTTCATCTCTCCAGTTCGTCCACGTGTTGTTCCATAATTTTGGATCGGCCATTGGATCTCTTGGTACGTTTCTAGGCGGTAGTGCTGAACGCCTATATCTACAGAAAAAAATTAGAAAATGTATTTTCGTTTCTGAAATGCCGCAGTATTGTTGCGTAAGGAGAACAACAGATAAAAGAAACATCTTTTTCACAAAACCAAGTCGAAATAGTCGACATCTGCTTCTGGTAATCCACAGATTTCTTCTTCTTTTATTCTCTTTCACACACTTCCTCTACAACATACTCAAACAATTCATCATGTACACATTTGGAGTCTGACATGGCCTCTAATCGTGTGAGAGTTGGCTTCAGACAACCGACTTAATCATCTAATTTCTTTGTTCGTAGCTCTAATGTCTCTCTTAAATAATAATTGCCGTCCATTATTATTTATTTATTTCACCACCAACAGATCAACCAATTAATGGTGAAAAAACAACAGCTTACACAGTACAAACATGTAGTAATATATGTACATAACAAATATATCATTTAAGGAACTACACAATTGAAGACATAAGTGGATAAAGGTGTCATGTCACATTTCTCACCAAAGTTATCTTTTTCGATTTTTTGCCCCTTCGAATACCTATGTAACCTGTTAGAAGTGATATATATTGATAATTCTTTGTAAAAAGATAATTTCCGTTGACAAAGGTGGCATGTCAAGTGAATTTGCGATTATTTCAGTTGATAAATGAGCTAGCTATATCCTAATATGTGACATAAAACCACTATCAACTAAATAAGTATCGATAGATAAGTTAGTTGCTGATGACATGCCACCTTTGTGGCTGTGTTAATAACAATAGACGGTTTTACCTCTTCACCTCTTCATCCTACAATCTCAACTCGGGTGTTCCCCAAGGATCGGTCTTGGCTCCAAAATTGTTTCTCTCACATATCAACGACCTCCTGTACTGTATGACCAATCCGATCCACAGCTTTGCTGATGACATGCACGGATCCAGAGTAACAAGCCGATCTCTGCCGGTGAGCTAAAGAAAGGAAGACTAGCAGCGACTTATCCTTTCTGGCGAGGTTATCACTGCTTGAGGACGCACCAATTCTGTACTGTTTTATGCTTCCAAAACAAGAATCGGCCAAGCGCTCCTCATATTTCGATGGATGGGCGAGTTCTACCAAATAGTCGTGAATTTCGGCATCCACATCTCCGAGGACTTGATCTGGCACGTACACATCTCGTCAATAGCGGCAGCTGCTGGGAAAAAGCTAGGCTATTTGTTTAGGGCTAAGAGGTACTTTTCTCTACATGACCTCCGCATTCTGTACAAGGCACAGATAAGACCTAGCTTCGAGTACTACATTGTCCATACTCGATGCTGTTCAGCAGAGAGCTTTCGATCAGTAGATGGATTCCTCTTCTCTAACGGACAGTCTCGAGACCCTCTCGCATCAGCGGGCCGACGGCGATCTTCTTCTACCACTACGCCAATGGGATTTGCTACGGAGAGCTCTCCTGCATAATACCGTCGCGCGATGTGCCTACCAGGCAGACCCGCCTGACTATGGCCTCCCATCCTAACCGAACTTCGTACATCCAGAACTGGCCGAGACGATCGCTCTTTTATCTCTAAGAGCTGAATTTGCTACTCCTAGGGTATCGACATTGTGAAACAGTCTACATGAGGAGGCTTTTCTCAGTTCTACTAACCGTAGGCAGTTCAAAAATCGGTGTAAAAAATGCCATCCCTTGACGTTGATTTAAGAAAGAAAAATGCAGAAAACCGGGACCGCTCCGAGTGTCGGCCAACAGAAAGGTTTGGAGGTGTAACTATAAAACACTACAAAACCTCAAAGATGAAATAAAGCTAGTAGATGAAGAATACGAATTGTAATACGAAAGTATAATACAGAAGAACTTACCGCATCCAAAGAAGAAAAGAATGACACTTTCAACATGTATCTTATGATATTGTACACTTTATTATTATTATCTGTTTATAATGACACTTATTTTCACGTATCTTGTTATTCTACCACAGTTTAATTTTCAATGGATAAAGGAGTTATGTACATTTTTGCAGTTTTTCTAATAAACTAATAATGTTTCAGTGTCCTTAATCTAATACAATATAAATACCGTACTTCAACATATCGAACAAGTGATTTTAATCAGAATCGTAAAATAATGGAAAAAGTTACAAATGAAATCACGTTTTCCTAAATATCTCTGAAGATGCATTTTGTGACATAACACCTTAATCCACTTATGTCTTCAATTATATAACAGATTTGCAGAGGATCTTAATATAAGTCACATTCATATCAAATATGTCAAGTAATTGATCTATGGTTTTCTATAGCAGGATGCATACAACTCTCAATACAAAAGCACTGGAAAGCGGCTCAGGATTGCTATCAAAAACTTAGCAAGACTCATACTGTTTACTTACCTTTCAATCATATTTTTCAAATCTGAAGCAATGACAGGCAGATCTTCGGCTAAATTGACCATTTCACAGGGATCTTTTTCGATATCAAATAAGCAAGGACCTTCCAAAAGGTCACATTTGCGTTCTTCCGGGATTGTAGACGGATCCAAAGGAGGTCTGCATTTGACCGTAGCTTCATCACGGAGTTCTTGAATTTTCTTGCTGGTCAGTAGCTCAACGCTGCAACAAAATCGATAGATGTGTGAAAATATATAGGTACTTTTCATAAAGTATGTATAAGACAACAGTTTGAAAAAGTATCCCTAGTAATGTTATACATGAGAAAGAGTTAATTTTTATTACTCCATCATGCTAGAGATAGATTATAGTCTGGAATATCACTCAGGATAACTATTAAATATCTATTTTATGGGCTACTGCTCAAACAGTTTAATGGAATTTGACATGAGGTGTCTGGCGCCAAAGTGCTGAGCTGCTGGTCCGACCAAAATGACTAAGGTAATATAAACAAGGCATTTGCATCGTGTATTTACATTTAATGTCATTTACTGCATTTCGACATGCGTTTTCTTAGAATGATCATCTTGATTCAGATTTGTTTGTGTTATGTTTTACTTCAAGTATTATAGTACTGTGAATATACAAGGTGTCCCGAAAAAAGTGTGCAATATTCTACCAGCGGTTTGTAGAGCTTAAAATAAGAAGAAAAGTTTATATAAACATAGGTCGACAAACGTCCCCTAAGGGCGCTACTGTCTTTTAAAGGGGCTCCCCTGAAGATGGCTTTTCCTTAATATTTCCGAAACGTTTTGAGATAAAGACATAAAATTTGATATTCTAGCGTAGTTTTTTATGCTGGATTTAAAAATATTAACAATTTTAGACAGTTTTGTTTGGAAGCGTATGTAACAGGGACGAACTCAGGTTACTTTAGCCCCAAAATTTTTGTGTGATTCTATTTTTGAAATTCAATCTTAGAATTTGAAAATTTAGGGTTTTCTACATAAAAAAGGAATTTAAATGAATTCTTGAATAATTATCTATGGCAACGAAAAAACTAATTTAATAATTGGTAAATATTACATAAATACATATTTCTATTGCAACATAGTTAACATTAGGCAAAAACAAAAGAAATAAATTTTTTCTACGAACGAAATTGATTTTTTTTTAAAAAAGAAGACATACAGTTGGATATACTTAAAACTAGCTTTACAATGAGTGCTCAAATAAATTCCCATTTTGTTGGATACAGAGTCTCGCTCGACGAACTAATGATTGCGTAGCCCGAAAAGTGGAAAACCTTTTTCTTCTTATTTCATTTGCAGTCTGATGAATTCTTTGAAGTAAATCTTCTTGAGTATTTACTTCAGTCGAGTAAACTAGGTCTTTTAATGACCCCCAAAAATAGAAATCCAATGGATTTAGGTCAGGTGAACGTGGCGGCCACGCTATAGGACCTCCTCGGTCTAACCACCTGTCTGGAAAATTGACATTCAATCAATCTCGAACATTGGGTCCAAAATGTGCAGGGGCGCCATCATGTTGAAAAAACATATTTTCTTGATACTGCTGGCGCACATCCAATGGTATTATATCCAGGAACTCATTCTGAAGAAAGTTCAGATACACCTCTGAATTAAGACGATTGGGAAGTATAATAGGCCCAATTACTTGATCCCCAATTACTCCTGCCCATAAGTTCAATGAAAATCTATGTTGGAAATTTGTACGGCGAACAACTTTTGGATTTTCATCTGACCAGTGATGCATGTTATGGAAATTAAAAGCACCATTCCTAGTAAATATTGACTCATCCGACCATAATATTCTAGGAATAGTGTTTTCATTTGCTAATATCCACTGGCAAAACTCGATTCGTGGTAAAAATCTGCCTTCGTTAAATGCTGCACCCGTTTAAAATGATAAGGATGTAATCCCTGCATTCTTGTCATTCTTCCTATCTAAAATTATTATTTTTAGGGTAACTATTAAATAGGTATTCATAAATTTTTCTTACTATTGATCGAGGTATATCCATAATTTCTGAAACAATTCGTATGCTTATTTGCGGATTATTTTCAAACATATTTAAAGCAATATCCATACGATGATTTCCCAGTGGCTTTCCTGAGCCCTGCATGCGCTGAAAACTTCCATGGTTTGTCAAATTCCGGTGAATATCAGTAAACATGCGACGTCCAGGTACTATGCGATTGGGAAATCTTCTTTGATATTCTCTTACGGCTGCCAATGACCTACCATTGCAAAACCCGTACACTAAATGCATGTCAGTCAATTCTCTGTCTGTAAATCTTGGCGTTTAAATCGATTTAATAAAAATTTTGATTTTAACCTAGTAATTTTACACTGCTAACAATATCAGCTTAACGTCAAAATAAGTCATAACAAATCAAAACAACTTTTGTTTGCAGTCATGGCTAACTATGTACCTTATAATCAACAATTCATTTAAATTCGCAGTACATTTCCTATCATGTGACAAATTTTTTAGTTTGATTTTAGTTAAAAATGGCACAATTTATCGATATTCAATAAGATTACCTTTTTTATATAGAAAACCCTAAATTTACAAATTCTAAAATTGAATTTCAAAAATCCTCTTACATACGCTTCCAAACAAAACTGTTTACAATTGTTAATATTTTTCAATCCAGCATAAAAAACTAGGCTAGGATACCAAACTTTATGTCTTTATCTCAACACATTTTAAGCTCTAGAAACCGCTGGTAGAATATTGCACACTTGTTTCGGGACACCCTGTATACTTATTAATTTACGATATGTTAAGATATAGCACACCGGCTGTGAGATACTTCTACTACTTATTTATTGGCATTCTAAATACATACAGGGTGACTTCGAAGTTGAGTCATTTATTTTAAAAGTGAATAGATCTGATCAAAAGAAATGTTTTTTTCCTTTACCATTTTTCTGGTAAAATTAAAGTAACAAAGTTATAGCCCTTTGGAAGTTTGACTACCGCCCTGTCTCAATATCATGTGCTCGTGTTTGGCAACAACGGATATAATCCGCCTTACCGGTTCATCGCATCGGAAACAAAAAAGCGAAAGAATTTGGAACGATGTTTGTGTACAGTTTATTATTTTATTCAGTTCAGTTATACATACAGTCAGTGTCAGTGTCGCGTGTGAATAGTGTCTGTTGCGTGGCTCAAACGAAATAAAAAATGGCACATGTTTATGCGGATCGGTTTCCCAATCGAGTGCAACCAACCCCTCGTGCCTTTGTTAATGTAGTACAACGGGCTCGTGAATCAGGTGACTTAATACCTCACAGGGGACCTCACGATCAAATACAGGTCCGCACTGAAATACTTGTCGAGAGGATACTTTATAAAACAAGGTAAAAAAATTTTTTTTATTTTTTTTTATTTTTACACACATACACACATACAATCATTATCTGAAAATTAATGACTCAACTTCAAAGTCACCCTGTATATGATATTAATTTGTTGTTTCACTGAAATGTTGAATAAAAACGTCCAATTTCAAAATAACTATTGTAATGGGTGATTTTTTTGCTAGTATCTTTTTGGCAACACTGTTTTTGACAGATGACGCGTGAATCGTGTCTTGTGTCATTGTTAAACTTGTTCAGTTTGGTCTATAATTTAACCATGAATCGACCTACGAACGAACAACGCTTGCAAATTATTGAATTTTACTATCAAAATTCATGCTCTGTTAAGAGAGTGCATCGAGCACTGCTTCCAATTTATGGGCAATTTGGTCGGCCTACTGAGGGAGCTATTCGGAAGCTTGTGACAAAATTTCGAACCCAGTTTACATTATTGGACATTAAACCACCTACACACTGACGGAAAGTGAGGACTGAAGAAAATATTGCGGCTGTATCCGCCAGTGTTAGTGATGACCGTGAAATGTCGATTCGCCGCCGTTCGCAGCAATTGGGCCTCTGTTACTCCACTACGATGAAAATTTTGCGATAGGATTTGGGTGTAAAACCTTATAAGATAAAGCTGGTGCGAGAATTGAAGCCACACGACCTCCCACAACGTTTCCAATTTGGTGAATGGGCGCTGGCAAAGTTAGAGGAAGATCCAGATTTTTATCGAAAACATGTGTTCAGCGGCGAAGCTCATTTCTGGTTGAATGGGTACGTTAACAAGCAAAATTACTGCATCTGGAGTGAAGACCAGCCAGAAGCATTGCAAGAGCTACCAATGCATCCCGAAAAAATCACTGTTTGGTGTGGATTATGGGCCGGTGGCATCATCGTGCCGTACTACTTCAAAGACGACAATGGCCGGAACGTAACTGTGAATGGCGAGCGCTACCGTGCGATGATAACAAACTTTTTTTTGCCCAAAATGGAACAGCTGGACTTGCCTGACATGTGGTTTCAACAATACGGTGCCACATGCCACACCGCACACGAAACAATGGCCCTATTGAGAGGCGAGTTCGGTGAACAGTTTGTCTCACGTTTGGGGCCCGTCAATTGGCCGCCTAGATCGTGTGATTTAACGCCGTTGGACTATTTCTTGTGGGGCCATGTTAAGGCTAATGTCTACAGGGATAAACCAGCAACGATTGACGCACTGGAAGCCAATATTGAAGCATTTATTCCTGAGATACCGGCCGATCTGTCGGAGAGAGTGTGCAAAAATTGGACCTTGCGCATGGGCCAACTAAAGCGGAGCCGCGGCCAACATTTACATGAAATAATCTTTAAACGTTAAATTATAACGACCGTTCTATCGACTCAAATAGAGATTTAATCGTTTTTTCAAATTTTTTGTATTTTTTTGAAAATCAAATCCTATACCTCTTAAAAAATCACCCGTTATTACTTAGAATATTATTACCCATACTACATACTACATATAATTGGTATTCACTAAACTGACCTTATATTTTTGTTTCCTTTCTTCTCTTCAATTTGCTGGAATGTTACTGCGGCAGCCAATGTCGTTGCAACTTTTGATTTCAATATTTCGTCCAAGTCGTAGACATATCCATGTTTGCCAGTAGGACCAAACCAAACATCTCCTTTTCCCTACGCAAATATACGATAAGTACCACGAAGTTAAAGATTACAGTTATCTTTATTTGAGACTTAAGTGGACAAAATAAATATTAGGATTAAACAAGTTTTTATGAAAAAACATCCGAAGCTTTTCATTTGGTTGTCTCTCTGATTCAACTGCATATGATTGTAAAGACCACAAACAGTCGCTTTACTAACGTTCTGACTTCTCGGTTGGGTAATTGAAAATAAAACAGTTTTTACTTTATATGGATGATAGATTTAATCGCGGTACCAGTTCCGAACGGTTATGAACCATTCGCGCCTGTACATAGTCGTAAGCAGCGTTTGTGGTATAACCAGAACTGTCAGATAAACATGTGTATCGCGGTATAGTTGTAGTCACCGTTCTTAGGAGATCAAAGTAAGACTACCAATATCCCTTCATATATCTCCATCTCCCTCACACATACACACGCAACCTACCCCTGTGTTCGAACGTTTGTTCGGTAAGCTCAAAGACATACGTTTTTTAGTTGTGTGTCGCACTCTCGAAAACTTTGTCGTTACGTATGAGTGTCCTTCATTGATATCTGTCAGAGTGACAAGTTACTTGACGTCGGCGTGCATGATTAGCAAATAGATGTGTTATGAGTATTTTGTATATTGTAAATTCCGTAAGTATTTTTTATTTCAACTTTAAAAAACATCAAATCACGTGTCATACTCTACCCATGTTGTACTAGATTAGAAGATTTTTGAGAATTACGATTGGTAAATAATTTTGAATCGGTTTCCCTCAGTTAGGAAAATTAAGATCCGCCCATGGTTCCGGATACTCGATTTGTTTACTTATTTCATATGGCGTTGATGACGTAACCGCCAAGAACGGTGAATACAACTATAACAGTTTTGCTGATTCTAAGCTAATCCTGAACTGACACTCACAGTTCTTGGATCGGCCGTAGGAATCACAGTTCAAACATGTGCAATGGTCGACTTTAAACGGCTGTTGAGCTCTGATTTCATGCTATCAGATTCCACAAAGTTAATATTGGTTAATGTTACGCCCGTTTAGCTTCCCCAGTGTATTTTGAACATTTTCAAATCAGTAGATGTAAAACAGAAAAGTCCTCAATGGAAGGTGATACTTACTGCATGGAAATTTATAACTGTATTCTTGTGGTTTGCGGGTAGTAAACCATAATTTTAATAGAGAAGTTATGTTTTATAATGCGTTAAGAAAATAAACTATTTTTATCGTACATCTCAATATTTAGAGAGAGACAGAGTCTACTTTTATAAAGGTGCTGGGCCACTACTGTAAACTCTTTTTGATTTCTCTTTATACTTCTGTCCAGTAGCCTGTTCATGATTTTTCTCCTCAATTTTCGTAAGTCTGTCTCTCATATTTGAAAGCTTATGGTTTTCCATGCTGTTTTCCACTGCACATTTCAACAATATCAACAACAACCCGCCAGAGATATTCAAAATGCGCATGAGCATGGAACTGAACTCTCATAATTCAAAAAACGTTTGGTACTGATTCGGTATTTGTACCACGATTGAATCTATCAATAAAAGCGTATCTGAATCAATAACTATTGTCGAAACTTACACTAGTGGTAGATCCATAGGTATATTTCCAGTTATCCTTTCTTACAGCACCATACTTCTGGACATCATCAATGTTATAAAGCATTTCAGTCCTTGGACTAGGAGTGTCCGTTGAGATTGAGGACCACATGTCAATGCCGTCGATCAAACCTAACTCGCTATGGCTTAAGCCTAAAAAGATGAACGATATATCAAACACTGATTCAGCACAGAAAATTAAGCATCTAGGCTGATTACTGAGAATACAACGAAAATACATACAGGGTCTTTCTAATTAGACCCTTAGCATTGGAATCTCGAAAACAGTAAGAGATTCGGAGCCGCTTGAATAGGGGCAAAGTTGCGTATATAGGTAAGTAACAAAATGCCGCCTAGAAAGTTGTGAAAATCAAAGTACTTCCGAAGAGAGACCGAAAAAAACGAATATTTCTAAAATCCTTTTTAATTTTTTCCTGACTTTATTTGCAGTGCAATTTCAAAATAAATTGCCCATTAAAATTGCAACCTTTTCTCCCTACAAAATGGCATAATTATAATTTCAATATGAGGTTTCGTCTCTTGTCCTTCAGCATCAACTTTATTTTTTCTTATAGACGCCATATTGGATTTTTGTCATATTGAATTTTTACGCATATTATTAGATGATTTCAAAAGTGTATAATACATTGGAATTTTCAAACCTTAATAACTCCAGAAAAACGGAGTTTCCTAGGTAGGCCCTCAAACTGTAAGAAAGTCATTTGTTTCGTATACCAGACCAAACCTCAAATTGAACATAGTAACCAGTGTTGCAAATCCGCGGAATAAGTTGCGTTTTGCGGAGCTTTTTGGATCGTGGAGGAACTTTCTCAGAACCTAATATTTAGAGGAACTTTTTAGAAAGAAGGGTTTTATTTTAGCAATTTTTAAAAAACTTGATCATTTTCGAATATTTATTGAAGGTAATACCTGTAATACCTTAAAGATATCGTTCAACGCCTGAGAATTCCACCTTTCTTCCTAAGTGTCAGGTTAAACGATTCAGATGGTTAATACTCTGGTCAGCTGGATGACTTGACATCAGTAAGCTAGAGGCAATTTTATTAAATAATTAAAAAACTAAAAAAAACCTATTCCCTAGTCGCAATCCAACGTCTATTTTCCTGTATGTCCAATTATGCTAGCAGCAAAAGGCGAACTGTAAATCAGTTTAACTGTTTTATTCTTTTTTATAAAATTGGTTTTTTTAAACTAGCAGCATGCGCCTCTTCAATTTTCAGTCTGCGGCACTTTCGTTTTGAAACCTCCCCCCCTCTCCAAGGACTGCTGGCTACGCCCAATGAGGTGAGGGGGGTCGGGTAAAAATTTCATATGACATCATTTAGGCATGAAAAATAGGAACTTTCCGAAGCTTTTGGCATCCTTGCACGGAAGTTTTGCAACTCTGTTACTATCAGTGTAGTAACAGAGTTTGGAAGACTGGGAAGATTTAGCTCTGCTTATTTATGATTATTATTGTTATTACCATCAATAAAATTTTCATTTTGTGTTCAGGTTTCACCATACCTTTTTATTTCCTTATAATTTTCATTCAACATCAAATTCATGGCCAACCAAGGAAATACATCACTGAATTAAGGACTCAGTAGTCCATTTAAACGTACAAAATGCCAATATAGCGTCCTTAAGACGAAACAAAGTGGATGATGGAACAAATGACTGTCTGATTATTTCAAAACATACTAAAGAAATTCTGTTTTCTTGAAATAACTAAGTTCGGCATTGTCAGTGGAAGTACTTTGAATTCCTAAAGTTTCGAAGTGGCATTCGGTTAATAACCAAAATAAGTAACTTTGCCCCAATTTAAGCGACTTCGTTTCCGAGATCCTTATGGAGAGGGTCCAATTTGAAACACTCAGTACATTACTTGTTATGGTGTAATAAATTATGTTTATTGCATGTAAATGTTATAAACAACATACGCACTAAAATAAGCATACTCAGCTTGTGATTTTAAAACATGGTGAATGTACAAACGTTGATTGATAATTTTTTAAACCTGTAACTAATTTTATTATATACTTCTTTAGGAACAAGTTTTTATAGTAGCATATTCAGGCATCATAAAATTTCAAAGGTCATTCACCATTGGTATCAACAAGAATCTTAAAAAATTGAAAACAACAGCAGTTGAACACAGTATCCACTTGACATTTTTAAATAATCTACAAAAGGCTTGTATTAAAATGAGGGATCGACTGATATAGGACTTTCGGCGTTATTGGACTTCATTTCTTCGCCTGCACCATCGGGTGTATTTTGTGCAGATGAGTACGTCGTCTGCAAGCAAATCTATTGACGTGTGCACACAAGTATATCACTTTTTTTATACAATTACACATGAATGGCATGGTGACTGAACACGTATTCGTATATTTAACAGGTATACTTATAACAATTTTTGATGCATGTAATTGGTATTTCAAATGGTCTTGAACAGTAACATATTAAGGCATGATGAATAAAAATTTCATACTCGCTTTCAATATTTTCGTTTTGATTATCCTCCCCCCCCCCCTTCCTCCAGAAAGAACATAAAAAAGACACATCGTCTCGTGTAAACAGTTACAGTGACAAATTATTGGTTAAAAATACTAAAATAGGTTTGCAAAGTCCTTCCGATATCATGCTGACCTACTACATCAGCACTTCTGCAAGCTGGTCTTGTAGACGTAACAAGATGGATGTTTTTATTTTCATGTATGCTGTTCAAAACATTTACTCGATCTGTTTCGGTTGCATGAGGCTTAATACTGAACGAAAATGTCTAAAGTAAGGAAAACTAGTGCTGCTTAGGAATATTTCTATAAAGTTGCTGATCAAAAAACTGGCGAAATCGATTCGTGCCGTACCCAAAAAGTATATTTCTTTGGGCAAAACACATCAAATAAGAAGTATGACATTTCTCAATATCACAGAGCATTCCAAAATATAGCGATCCAGGTAAAAATGAAATATCTTCTTAGTTTTATTATACATTCTGTTGTTTATTTCCAATCCAATTGGACAGGGTGTTTTCAAAGTTGAGTTATTTGTTTTAACTGCTTGTAGGACTCGTCGAAAGGAGTTAATATACCAAAAATCACCTATATAAAAATTGCATAATAAAAGGCTGAAAATTGAAAAATAAGAATGTTATTATGTATTACATAGATTTTTTAATATTCTCGACCACTGCCGTGTGAAATCTTAGCGTTTTCTGACAAACTTTTGTGGGTTTTCAGTCTTTGGTTCAATCAGTTGTATCACTCTTTTAATAGTGCATATATTTTCATTTGTCTGCATATTTTGTACGAAAATATGACCCATATTTACGAAAACAATGAACCAGTGAACATAATTCTAACATACGGGGAGTGGCAACAAAATGCAGCCGCAGCATGCAGGTTGTATGCGGAAGGATTTTCTTTAAGAAATCATTCGGCCCCACGGATGTTTGTAAATTTTGTTATTAGACTTCATGACACAGAATACATATTTAAAAAAACAACGAGGATGTCACGTTGGAAGACCTGCTCAACCTGATATATTACAAATTGAGGAAGATACTTAAAATACTTAAAAAATGGTCGAAGATGACCCAACAATGAGTACTAGAGACATAGCAGCTCAAGTTGAAGTTTCCCATAGTAAAGTGTGGAAGATATTACGACAAGGGCAGTATTATCCTTATCCTTATCAAGGGGTACAAGCGCTACAACCTGAAGATAATCATAAGGCGCATAAGGACATCGCGAATGATTCGTCTCGCATCCCTCGGGCTGTGCGGACGTGTACAGGGTTTGTGCGGAAAGTAATAGGAGTGAGTCGATTTAAAAAAAATTATTGAGCCAATCGTTAGATTGCCTCTTAGTCTCGGGATCATACTCAAAGATCCACGACTCGTCACCTGTGATTACGTTATTCAAAAATTGGGGGTCACTTTCACAAATGTTCAAATTTTCTTGGCAGACTTCCACTCGCCACCATTTCTGGTCGTCAGTGAGTACTTTTGGGACCATCTTCACGCACACCTTGCGCATGTCCAAATGCTGTGTCACAATGTCATGAACCACAGATTTTAGCAAATTTAACATCTGGGCAATTAAACGAATACTTAGTCGACAGTCTGAGTTCAAAACTTTGCGCACACGAGTCACATTATCGGTGTTTGTCGAAGTCGAAGGTCTTCCAGCACGGTCTTCATCAGTGACCTCTTCCCGGCCCTCCAAAAAGGCCTGGTGCCACCGAAACACACCACTTCTTGCTAAAGCAACACCTGGGTAAGCCTGCTTGATCATATCAAACGTCTCTGTCGCAGATGTACCGAGTTTCACACAGAATTTAATCGCGTACCTCTGCTCTAAAGAACGCTGCATTTTCGGCTTGCACCACTCACAGAAACACGTCACTCGAAAATGCCTGTCCTGACTCTCCAAGTGCTCGGAGACAACTGACCACAACTGATCAGCCGCTCATTCGTTAGCTAGGAACGCCCTCTACCGAATCCAGTCGGTGCGCGCGCGCTCCGAAGTACAGTCATGACGGAAGAAAATGAGTCCTACTACTTTCCGGACAAACCCTGTATGCTCACAGTGAGCATTCGCGTCATACGTTCGTTGCGAACGCCGCCTCACTGCAACAGGGGGTGGAACTCATATGAGCGAATGGGAAACAAAGCAGTGTTGCGGGTGCACAATATGACAGCCATGTCACACCCTCAAAAAATGGCGGTTTATTCACAACTGACGTTGTCTGATTGCTCAGATTTAAATTTCCGGTGGGTTTCTTCCTGTGGCTGTGCTTTGCAAAAATAACCTTACTTCTTCCGCAAGTCATTTTCGTTGTGCGTCATGAACATTTCATTTTGATTGAATAAAGTCCCTATCATGTTATTTGAGACATATGCCTTTAGTTCAGAGGTGTGAAGTATAAAAATTTAAATACCCATCAAAGCTGTAATATATTTGTAAATACTATAAGACAAACTCCAAATCAAAACTGTTTCTATTTTAAGGTGATCCAAAGTGATCCCAGTGAGTAGCCAGGCTTCTGCAGCTGCTGAGGAAGATCAGAGATGCAGCGGTTGCTCATTTGAAGATCATACCAGTTGGAATCTCTACATAACTTTTTGAACAGTGGAGCACTACGAAAAGTTCAGCTGCCGGTGTCAACCCCTGAGGTCCTGAGTATCATCAGAAGATCGGAGATTACTTGTGAGCTAACCAGAAGGCACAGCTCTGGAGAATATTTGCAGATCATAACATTTGTAAGTTTTTATGATGATTTATACTGCTTTTTGTCCAAAATAGTTTTCATACTTCATTTTAAATCATCTATTCTTAGAGCAGCAGGGTTGATATGCAAAGCTCAGTATAATTTTAATGAAATCGAAGCCATATGTTATTGAACAATAACATAGGTGCCCATAGGGCGGAGTCAGATGGGCCGCGGTCTCTTCTGTGAATCCACTTTGACTTTAAAATTTGTATATTTAGCATGGTTTTGGGTACAAGGGCAGGTACAATTTCACAAAAAGTTATGTCTTGATGATGATCAGCACCCCTGAGAAAAATTCCTGTCGGTATCCATGGACAATAATATTATTGTTCTAATAGAAAAAAGACATGTGAATTGTAGTAACATATCAACACAGTTCAATTTTTCCTAATTTTTGATTTATGCAAGTGCCGACAAAGGCTGGGGAATGAAAACATCTGGACCATAATAATGTTAATACTGATTTGTTTGTGGAAAAATGAATGAGATTTATATAATAAATATATATTTAGGTATTTGCAGTTTATGTTTTTCTTCTGAACCTTTCCAGATTAGTAAGTAGGTATGAGTGATCTTATAACAGCTTGTGTTATTGATGTTACTATTTTAATATACAAAAAAGCACTTATTCGTCAAGATAGCGCAAAATGTTAATAACACATGCTGTTATAACATCTCCCATATCCCACTAAATTTCTATATATAAAAGTATAGCAATCTCAAATTTATTTGTAGAGCTGGCAACGTTGCGGGGTATTAATGCACAATCTGGCAACCGTGTCGCATTCTCAAAAAATGGGCGCTGACAATCGCACAAGTCACCGTGTTGCCATTGAATAGCATGGAATTAAACCTTCTTCAGTGCATATGCTTTGCGACGCACGCCTCGCGATGTCTGTATGCGGCTCTAGAAGAATTGCATTTAGCCAGTTTAGTACAGTTCAGCAGAAATGGAGATTTTACGAAACTACTTTTGTGCTCAGACGAGGCCACATTTACACGAAATGGATTGCGCAATTTCCACAACAATCATGTTTGAGCAGTAGAAAATCAGCATGCTGAAGAAGAAGTAATTTTAAAGATAGATTTTCATTAAATATCTGGGCTGACGTGGTGAATGGCATGCTTATTGGACCCTACTTTTTTCCACCTCGACCTAGATTTTCTTCGACAC
This sequence comes from Acanthoscelides obtectus, assembly GCA_963669975.1. Classification (NCBI taxonomy): domain Eukaryota; kingdom Metazoa; phylum Arthropoda; class Insecta; order Coleoptera; family Chrysomelidae; genus Acanthoscelides; species Acanthoscelides obtectus. The sequence goes on along the minus strand of CAVLJG010000004.1, from coordinate 37,519,476 downwards.
AATCTGCTACAATTATTAGAAGATGTTCCTCTAAATGTGAGACAGAATATGTGGTTCCTACATGATGGGGCTCCACCACATTTTATACGAACGTCTAAATAATGAGTTTCCGAATAGATGGATAGGGTGCAATGGATCCATTTTTTGGTCTGCTTGCTCCTCGGACTTGATTTTCTTCTGTGGGGCTATTTGGAAGAGTTGGTGTATCATGATGGAGCAGTAAATACTCTGGAAGAACTTCAACAGCGCACTGAAATTCCTTGTGATTTAATTCGTGTACACCAGGATTTTATTTCCGAAACTTGTAAATTCGCCGAGCAAATTTTGCGCGAGAGCAAAAGGGAACAATTTTGAACAGTTTTTGTCAGAATGGTATCCATTTAACTTGACAATGATTTTTTTAAGCAATATTTAATAATGTAAACTAACTCTCTTATTATGCAACTTTTATATAGGTATATCAAGTTGAGTTTGAGTTAGACAAGTTGTAAAAATAAATGACCTTAAAAACACCCTGTATAAAACGATATAAGGTTTGTAGTTTATATCGGTCGGTCTGTATCGGTACACTGGCAGTCGAATCTGCCAATTCATATATCCGTTGCCTAATTAAAATTAGGTTTGCTGATTCTATGTTGTTGCTTTATCAGATTATCAGAATTAAGCGCATGCAAATATAAGGCGCTTCATTTTTTAAATTACGTTTTATTATATTTGCATAAAAAAATACCACTATCCGAGACACGAATGACTTACCTATAGCTGAATAGAACGTAGGCAACCAATCTGAAATATGCATTAGATGGTTTGTAACCCGTTGTGGCTTTTTAATCAGAGGACTCCATATTGCCGCTATGTTTCGGTTTCCACCCTCCCATGCAGAATTTTTTGTCTGGAAAATATTTTCTAAATTGAATAACAGCTTTTCGTTTATTTAAAAGTTGATTTAATTGATCTTGTTGTTGGGAATAGTGAATAAAATCTGGTCAGCCATTTGAAAAGAGATGGTTATAGATTTGGATAATGAAAGGGTTGCACCTTTGGTAGGTTTTTATCTATCGATATAGTTGTTTCATATATTCATTATTATCTGATCACTTACGCCTCGTAATGGATAGTTAGATCCATGGTTAGCATGAATGCCTTCAGGCTTAGCTCCGTTGTCTGACATGAATAGAATTATGGAGTTCTCAAGCATTCCTTTTTCTCTCAGAGCTGCGATGACTGTTCCCACACTTTGGTCCAACATAGAAATCATTGCTGCAAAGTGAAAAAACATTAGTAAATTAGGTATACAAAGATGATCGTGTAGTGTGCTCAGGAACTTTCGGACTTCATCCTGTTGAGACAACTTTGTCTTAAGCTGAAGTACATCCCCGGTCTAAAAAACTAGAGTACATCTACGTCAGTCTTCAATCAGAGGTAATTTTACTTTCCACGCCTAATATGGGATATTACGTTTTTTAGCTGTTATATGACATGTACATCACGAAAAACCATGTCACTCATTTCTATCGGTCTGTCTGTCTCTCTGTCTGTCTGTCTGTCTGACTGTCTGTCTGACTGTCTGTCTGACCGTCTGTCTGAATGTCTGTCTGACTGTCTGTCTGACCGTCTGACCGTCTGTCTGACTGTCTGTCTGACCGTCTGTCTGACTGTCTGTCTGACTGTCTGTCTGATTGTCTGTCTGACTCTCTGTCTGTCTGCCTGTCTGACTGTCTGTCTGACTGTCTGTCTGACTGTCTGTCTGACTGTCTGTCTGACTGTCTGTCTGACTGTCTGTCTGACTGTCTGTCTGTCTGACTGTCTGTCTGACTGTCTGTCTGACTGTCTGTCTGACTGTCTGTCTGACTGTCTGTCTGACTGTCTGTCTGACTGTCTGTCTGACTGTCTGTCTGACTGTCTGTCTGACTGTCTGTCTGACTGTCTGTCTGACTGTCTGTCTGACTGTCTGTCTGACTGTCTGTCTGACTGTCTGTCTGACTGTCTGTCTGACTGTCTGTCTGACTGTCTGTCTGACTGTCTGTCTGACTGTCTGTCTGACTGTCTGTCTGACTGTCTGTCTGACTGTCTGTCTGACTGTCTGTCTGACTGTCTGTCTGACTGTCTGTCTGACTGTCTGTCTGACTGTCTGTCTGACTGTCTGTCTGACTGTCTGTCTGACTGTCTGTCTGACTGTCTGTCTGACTGTCTGTCTGACTGTCTGTCTGACTGTCTGTCTGACTGTCTGTCTGACTGTCTGTCTGACTGTCTGTCTGACTGTCTGTCTGACTGTCTGTCTGACTGTCTGTCTGACTGTCTGTCTGACTGTCTGTCTGACTGTCTGTCTGACTGTCTGTCTGACTGTCTGTCTGACTGTCTGTCTGACTGTCTGTCTGACTGTCTGTCTGACTGTGTGTCTGACTGTCTGTCTGACTGTCTGTCTGACTGTCTGACTGTCTGTCTGACTGTCTGTCTGACTGTCTGTCTGACTGTGTGACTGTCTGTCTGACTGTCTGATTGTCTATCTGACTGTCTGTCTGACTGTCCAACTGAGTGTCTGACTGTCTGTCGGTCTGTCTGACTGTCTGTCTGACTGTCTGTCTGACCGTCTCTCTGAATGTCTGCCTGACTGTCTGTCTGACTGTCTGTCTGACTGGCTGTCTGACTGTCTGTCTGACTGTCTGTCTGACTGTCTGTCTGACTGTCTGTCTGACTGTCTGTCTGACTGTCTGTCTGACTGTCTGTTTGACTGTCTGTCTGACTGTCTGTCTGACTGTCTGTCTGACTGTCTGTCTGACTGTCTGTCTGACTGTCTGTCTGACTGTCTGTCTGACTGTCTGTCTGACTGTCTGTCTGACTGTCTGTCTGACTGTCTGTCTGACTGTCTGTCTGACTGTCTGTCTGACTGTCTGTCTGACTGTCTGTCTGACTGTCTGTCTGACTGTCTGTCTGACTGTCTGTCTGACTGTCTGTCTGACTGTCTGTCTGACTGTCTGTCTGACTGTCTGCCTGACTGTCTGTCTGACTGTTTGTCTGACTGTCTGTCTGACCGTCTGTCTGACCGTCTGTCTGACCGTCTGTCTGATTGTCTGTCTGACTGTCTGTCTGACTGTCTGTCTGACTGTCTGTCTGACTGTCTGTCTGACTGTCTGTCTGACTGTCTGTCTGACTGTCTGTCTGACTGTCTGTCTGACTGTCTGTCTGACTGTCTGTCTGACTGTCTGTCTGAGTGTCTGTCTGACTGTCTGTCTGAGTGTCTGTCTGAGTGTCTGTCTGACTGTCTGTCTGACTGTCTGTCTGACTGTCTGTCTGACTGTCTGTCTGACTGTCTGTCTGATTGTCTATCTGACTGTATGTCTGACTGTCTAACTGAGTGTCTGACTGTCTGTCGGTCTGTCCGACAATCTTATGACCGCCTATAACTTGCGAAGTACCGAATTTAACAATGTTAGTATTATACCAAGGACGCAAAACCTTTTGGGAACCGATCCGGAGGCCAAGAACAAAAAAAAATTAAGAAACACTCAAACTACGTATCTAAATTTTTTGACGATGGTATATTTTTACGCCTCCAAGCCCAGTAATTACACGTACATATTAGGCACTCATCATAGATGTTCCCGTACAGTTAGTCTTAAAACTTAATTCCTACAGTCGAGTGTCGATACGTGCGACGTGGTCCCTCGATGGACAAGTGTCGTCATCAGTGGTCGCAGGTCACAGTTGGCAATCGCTTTTGCACTGCTGTGGGCTGTGTGCATTATGGATTGGTCATCGTCACGATTATGAGCGCCTGCAACAATTCGTTTCAGGGGGAGGAGGAATGTCAATTTTTTGTTATACATGATCGTAGCTAACTTTTTTCTCGGAAGGGCTAACTTGTGCCAAACATAATTCTTTACGGACAGCGTAGAGTGGGAAGTACAGAGTCAGCCTACTTGACGATTTTTTTTCATATTCGAGTAGAAGACGTCCGAAAGCGGTTTCCTATTACAATGCAATCTTTTAGGCTCATTGTGAGTCACTTAATTAGTGCAGTTTTACTGCTAATACTAAACGAAATTCTAATAGTTTTAGTCTGGGTTTCTCAAGGGGTGGCAACAAGGTTGAGTCTGTCTCCGTTCCATCACATTGTCTGCAGCTGGAGTCTTTAGGACTTGTCGCTGTACAAAATTGATTTCTGCCTATTCACAGTAATTATGCTTCTGCTTCCGATAATGGATCCAGGATTAATTTCTGTCCATCTCTGCATACAGCCATTAACTTTTAATATTCCTTGGCGCACCAAGGTTCAGGGGGATTATGTCCTACTTACCGGCATATATCCTTCTTTCTGGATCTTTGATATAAGCGAACTTGGCGATCTCTTCATCAGGAGCCTGGAGAGGGTCATCATCATTCCCTGAGTGCGGTGCCAGATGAGCCAAATACATGAACATTGGGCTAGAAGTATCATGTTCTTTGATCAGTTTCACTGCCTCCTGGGTGAACAGAGTGGTGGAGTAGTTACCTTTAGCAGACCAATCCACCTCCATATTTCGGCGCATGTCGTAACCTACTTCATTTGTGAACTGTGGAATATGAAAATGTAGTGTAGCGAGAAGTAAAGGTGACACTGCCACCTATGACTAGTTCGCCAAACGCGGTACTACCGACCCCTACGTCTCCGCAGTATGGCCGAAGCCCAGAACCGAAAAAACCAAAACAGTTTTAGCAGATAATTGCTTTATACCCATTATTAGGGATAATATGTGGTATCAAAAACTGCATTTAGTTTATACTTATATCGTTTGCTTCCAGTTGTACAACCTGTAGGAAATCGATACAGCGGGAAACATGATTTAGTCGTAAATTTAATCACTTAGTTTACATTATTGGATCTATGAAGCTAGTACAGCCAATCTGAAGCTAAATTAATGCTTATGTAATTGAACCTCTGTTCTTGAGGAAAATGTGACCAGTTTTGATCTCCGTGAATCAGTGGCGTGCAGTCTCTTTTTCTAAATCAATTCTTTAAAAAAATATATATAAAAAGCACAACATAGTCCCAACTTCTCGTCACTCAAATGCGATGTTGAGCTTTCTCTGAGAAAATTTAATTTTTGTGCCTGCATCCAGCAAACAACTAGAGTGTGGCGGGCCGCGTCGCACAGTAGGGCCATGGACAAAAAACCTGGCTTAAACCTCACAAACTAAAGCATTTATGCCATACGAATCGTCATTTACGACCTCTAGAACACATTCCTGCCAAAGTGCGTAACATTATTATAGAATGTATATGTATGTCTACAAATGTTTCGCTAGGCCCCCTTCGTTGCGGAAAATTTCAATTCATGGTGCAAATATGATTACTGAAAGCCTTCTACCAATTGTAGTGTAAACAGTCGTACACGAAGCTAAAAACAAAGATTTTCGCAGACTCATAGTCATATTGGTATTTCTAATCGTCTTTCACTGATTGAGCATGAATTTATGAAAATAATCATCTGTAATATCCTTCATGGAATATTATAATATATTCAAAGCCTCTTCAAATTTCTCTAACTAGGACTTAGAAAAAGAACCCTCATCCACTTAAATATTTAGGCAAGCAAAGACAGAAATTCTCTACAGTACATCTCACATTTAGATTTTCTCTACAAAATATTGAATGCCTATTATTGATAGAAGGATGTAGTTACTTAGAAATATTTTTTTAGATAATTACATTTGTCTAGTTCAGCATCCGATATAGGATTACGTGCCAAAAATATTTGCACACATGTATAGGCATGCTCGAAAAAGGAAAAATTTCTTTTTTGAATAGCAAAAAACTCGCTTGCAAAATTGAAAATGACCAAGAAAACTGTATCATTAACATAACAACAAATAACTACATGGAAAAATCACAGTTTTTACCACTTTTGAGCACATTAGAGGTGTTTGTCAAGTTTTGTGGTATTTGGTGTCACTGTGCGTCGGCAGCAGGAAACCACAAGCTATCTCATCAATCAGGGCAGTACCAGGTACTCACCATGCTACCAGCTTTAACGTAGTATGCAAAAATGGCATGAACTAAACACAGGCTAAATATATGCTGTTTAATTCGAATTTCTGTGACTATACCAACCGTATACAACGCTGTTTCATGCTTTTTAGCAATACTCAGTCCGCTTAAAGACTAGTCACAAATACCAGTGCTTTAGAAAACAAACTTTTATATGTTAAAGTGGCTTTTAATATTGAATTTCTAAAAACTATTTTCAATATCTGCTTCCGATAAATGTAAGAGAAACTATCAAACAAATATGTTCAATCAAATTACTTACTGTGGCATGAGTGTCATGTTTGTAGTAATCCTGCAAACCCTGCCAGTATCCGTAATGTGTGTCAAAGCCTCGAAACGTTGGAGTGTACTCCTTCCTGAAGAATCCTAAGTGCCATTTGCCTATAGCATGCGTTTTGTAGCCATTGTTTTTCAGATGTTGAGGAAGCAATGTCTCATTGAGCGGTAATCCCCATGGTTCTGGTTCCAAAATTACCAAATGCTGCATACCTGCAATACAGAAGATGCCATTTACGTGACTAGTACTGAAATAATTTAAATTTGAGTTATGATGTATTCTATATTAGAGAAAGGTTTATTTGAGAAAGTGTATAATGTGTATGACTACGTATGTCCTTCGAATACCGCAATACTCGTACATTAGCCCGATTCCTCACAAATACGAAATGCTCGGATTTGTTTAAAAGGAAATGAATACTCCGGTCAAAATAAAGACTAGGTTTGCAAAAATGTCTGTAATGCTGGAAATTTATACAGACCCTGACTATCCACAATGGCTCATATATCCTTGAAGCGGAACCGTGTTTTAATTGGGTTAAAAACTCAAAAATATCACGTTTTGTCATATTTTTCTAAAAGGGAAAGGAATAAAACAAAAATAATTGACACAAAAAAATTGTAGAGAAAACAATTATCTATAAAAATTGTCCAAGTATTTTTATTCCTCGAGCCCTCGTTTATGAATTTAGTGAACTATACTATCAGGTACTTTTCTGCTCCTATGCGGCATATATTGTGTCATCGTCATCCACCGACAATATGTATATATACAGGGTGTTCCTTAATGATATGCGAATATTTAAGGGTGTGAATCTACATCAAAAATTAATGTTAGTTTGGTCTATGAACTATGGTTCAAAAATGTTTCCTTACATAAACTCGGGGTGTTGAAGTTTTAGGAAAAAAATGGAAATTAATTAATATTTTCAGAACCGCTTCAGATATTTCACTGATATTTAGCACGTAGTAAAATTTAATAAAGTTGCATATTTTTCAATGCAAAAATAATGTTTAGCTTTAACAGTGGCGTGAGTACGGGTATTGACTTCGATATTTTTAAGAAAAAAATGTTACGCCATGGTTTTTTTTTGCCAAAGAAAAATTATTTTTGAATTCCCCATTCAATTTAAAACAAATTATCTCACTTGGATTGTTTTCCTCTGATGCGTCATTTTTGAGTAAAAAAATAGAAACCGTTCTATTGTCTAACTTGCAAAATTATTATTAATTGAATTGGAAAAATTAAACACATTAGAGGTAATGAACAACAACAACTGACAACATAAACATAACATTAAAACCAACAAAATGATTACAAAAATTGTTGAAAATGGCCCCCTTTACTTAGGATGCATGCTTCCGCCCTCCTTCTCATGGAATTGCGCACTCGTTGAAATATCTCTGGAGTGTTTGTGTTTTTTTTTATTCTATCACAAGCTGCAGCTAAACTTTCTCTTAATTCCTCTACAGTGTTAATGGGACTTGTGTACACTAGTATCTTAAGGTAGCCCCACAAAAAGAAATCTAAACTGTTGAGATCTAGGAACCTTGGTGGCCATTCTTGAGGCCCATCGCGGCCAATCCAACGATTTGGATAAACAGTTTGTAAATAATTACGAACCGCTACACTGAAATGCGCTGGTGCACCATGTATGTACAACATATTGTTTTTTATTACTAACGAAACATCATCAAGCAGCAAAAGCAACTGTTGTTGAAGAAAATTGAAGTAAGTATGTCCGTCAAGTCATCCCGGCAAGAAGAATGGGCCAATAAAGTGGTTGCCAATAATTCCTGCCCATACGTTAACCGAAAATTGGTGTTGGAAACGGGTTTCGGTTACGGCATAGGGATTTTCTTCTGCCCACAAATGATTATTGAAGAAATTCTGCATGGCATTTCGAGGAAAATTAGCTTCGTCCGTGATTCAAATTACGGATTTTGTGTAATTTTTTGAAGATACCACTGACAAAAGGTCACACGCCTTGGAAAATCAATGGGAAGTAATGCCTGTACTCTTAAAATATGGTAAGGATATAACAAAAAAATGCACTAAAATTCTCCAAACAATTTGATGGCAAGTATTTAAGTGTCTAGCGATCTTCCTCGTACTCGTTTCAGGATGCTCTTCAACTTCGTGCAGCACTGCTTCCTCAATTTCAGGTGTTATCACACTTGGAGGTCTCCCTTCAGATGTTCCTTTTCGGACAGAACCAGTTTCAACGAGAGGACGATGAATATTAGAAAAGGTTCGGCTATCTGGCAAAGCGAGATCGGAATATCTCTGGTGATAAATCCGTCAGGCTTGCTCACCATTACCGTCGGCAAGGCCGTATGCGTAATTTCGCATTTGAATAATTTACCATTATTAACAAGGTTTTAAAAACTAAATAATGAAAAAGATGTCACTGGGATCAGATTTGAATAACAGAGACTTGTCAGATGTCAAAAGCCAGTGACATATTCGAGAGCAACTAGATATTTACTGCTAAATTGCATTCTTCAATTATTACATTAATTTTCTCGGACAATGGAACGGTTTTCATTTTTTTATTCAAAAATGGTGCATCGAAGGAAAAATTCAAGAGATCATTTGTTTTAAATTGAACGGGAAATTTAAAAATAATTTTTATTTGGTAAAAAACCATTGACGTACCATTTTTTTCTTAAAAAATATAGAAGTCAATAGCCGTACGCACGCCACTGTTAAAGCTAAAAATTATTTTTGCATTGAAAAATATGCAACTTTATTGACTTTCACTACGTACTAAACATCAGTGAAATATCTGAAGCGGTTTTGAAAGTATTAATTAATTTCCATTTTTTTCCTAAAACTTCAACACCCCGAGTTTTTGTAAGGAAACATTTTTGGACCATAGTTTATGAAGCAAACTAACATTGATTTTTCATGTAGATTCACACCCTTAAATATTCGCATATCATTAAAGAACATCCTGTATATATGGAAGCATTGATGTATGCGACTTACCACTTATACAATGTGTGTCAAAAAAAGTGTCAGAGGTTTTTCCATGAGCAACCAAAGGTTTGTATACAGTTGAGTCCGAAATTCTTGCAGACTCAAAAAGTTCATTATTATTCAAAGACATACTGGTCTACCTAAGCTGCGCTTGTGAGGAATTTTGCAAGCCTGCAATATTTTTAGCCAGGGCAGATGTCGTCTAATATAATTACTAATGAGAAATTAGGTAAGATCACAGTACTAGGCCTCTTGATGGTGTCGCAGGTACCTGCAGATGTATACATAGACATACCTTCGTTGCAATAGTACACTATGCATTATACTACTCTCTTGCATTTTGATATCCAATCATATACTTGAGTACCGAAATGGAACGGAGCAGCGAAACACATCGCACGTCACTGGTCAACGTGGCATCTCCTTGAATACGGCGGGATACTTTGTCAATTTAAAGGAAAGCCGCGACCTCAGTAGCGTGCGATGTGTTTTCCTGCTCTTTTACTCTTCGGTACCAGGGCATAGTGCCCAGTCACGATACCAGTATTAAACTAAAGCTCAAGAATTTTCTAATGAATATACAGCTAGACGTATCATTCCGCATGGCTTTGAAGACTGTGTTGAGGTTTGAATTATACTTCCTTCAATATTATACCATGGTTGGTACCATGGTTAACAGGAAATATATTTATAACATAAGAACCGTTTTTTGCATACTATCTTTACGCAAGCATTTGATTCCCTTGTAAAAAGTATAAAAGACATTTGAGAACAAGGATTATTATATCTTCGCCGCTCTCGTAAACTGTTTATACTTACAAATTTAACACTCAGAATTCAAGGACAGACCATAAAAGAGGCATGAAGAGATGACGTATGGTCTACGAATTACATCCGACGACAGCTATTCATGTTTTACGTCTGGTATAACCATTATGACAGTGAGTCATCTCTTTTAAAAATGTTCTTATACTTTACTTCATACAACTCTCCTTATAGGTAGGCCCTGAATGAACGACTGTTCCAATATTAGAAAATTAGTTATGAACTGAACCATCGGTATTTTTATAAATATTGTTCAGCGTGTCGGGCAGGTTTTGACATAAATCTTCCATAGGACATATACCCAAAACAAGCTATTTCCAAAAAATCTAGATTTTAAAAAATCTACAACTTCAAAACATGGATTCAGGGAAGTCAGAGGAACAACGGATGCAATATTTATAATAAAACAAGTCATACAAAGAGTAGTAGGTAATAACGAAACAATATATCTGTGCTTCATAGATATATCAAAAGCATTTGATTCAGTGGATAGAATCGACTTTTCGAGTATACTGAACAACTATAATGTGAACAAAAATTCAATAGAAAGCCTATTTAAGGATACCGACGTCAATGTAAGAACAGAAATTTACAGCTACATCAGGAGTGAGACAAGGAGGAACGTTGAGCCCATATCTGTTCACAGTAGTAATGAATAAAATTATAAAAGAATGTGGAAACAGAATCAACAAAACAACGTGGGGATACTATGCTATGGAGAGGGTAAATATTAACCAACTGGTGTTCGCAGATGACCTAGTACTGTTAGCAAACAAAAAAGAAGACCTACAACATAACCTTGAGGTATGGAATGAGGAACTCAGAAAATATAAACTTAAAATAAGTATGAACAAAACAAAATGTATGAGTATTTCGAAGACCCACAAAACATAGAAATCCTATTAGAACAACAAATAATACAACGAATAACACAGTTTAAATATTTAGGAATAATGGTAACAGAGGATTAAAGGGTTGAGTCAGTAATAGAAGATAGAGAATAACAGCTATTACGAGATTATACTTCCGAATAAATAAACACCTATTTAACAAATAAGAAATATCTACAAAAACACAAATAAGAACGTTCAACTCACTGTACTATATCCCTACCCTAACATATGGTTCAGAACTGTGGATATTAAGTAAAAGACAGACACAGAAAATACAAGCAAGTGAAATGAAACTGTAAGAAGAATTTCGGGTCTAAAGATTATGGACAAAGACAGAAGTATAGAAATAAGAAGAAGATTAGGTGTCATATCTGTAGAAAAAAAATACAAGTGAATGTGCTAGATGGTTTGATTAGAATGCCAAATACGCGATTGGCGAAAAGGGTCTGGAGAATGGGAATATTCAAGAAAAAGATGAAAGGAAGACCAAGAAGGAAGTGGAATGACGAAGTACAGTTGTACTTGAGACAAATACATTTGGATTGGAAAGCAGCATAAGGACTAGCTAGAGAAAGAACAAAGTGGAGAAAGAAAATGAGAGAAGTGTAGAAAGATATCAACCTCTATACTGGCTAGATCCGGCAGATGAGGAACGGATTAAGTAAGCAAGTGAGTACAATTTCAAAATATTCACACAATTTGCTTTCTATAGACAGAGATATCAATAATCGATGCTATATTCCTTACCAGCGATATTTTCTGTTCGGGATAATCGACATAATCTAAAGAAGACTCGGTCGGAGCGTAACGTTTATTATCAGTGACTAGTTGTACTTATTTTAAACTAAACAACTTTTCGCTTGAACGAAATATTGGTCCTTATTTTAGGGCAATTACGATCATAGAGAAGATTTAATAGCGGTAGTTTTCTCGGACCATATAGATCTTTCTTAATTCGGAATGGGACAAGTAGTTTAAAAGGAAAAACTCGATGTCTTTAAATTGAATGCGAGTCGTATGATACCTAATCTTAAAGCTCCTCATGATCACTGCATAATGCTAGAATCTAAAATCACTATCTTCTAAAATGGCGGGCAAGCAGGCTGTCAAAGTCAGCGTTTTTATACTGTCAATTGAGTCAAAATGAGTCAATTATCACTCAACAATCAAACATCAAAGCGCTAATTGTCAAGATCTGTCCACATTTAAGCATCCCACAAAGCGGCGCGAAATAATCGCGGCGAAGCATTCGCAACGAAATTCAGAGCGAAATTCGCAATCTGTTTCGCCTGTTTATTCATACCAAAGCGTCTTATTCGCTCCGCGAACGTGAAGGTTTCGACAGGTTGCGTACATTTTATTTTTGCCTTTTGCAATGAGCTCGTCTTCAGAAGAAGAGAAGGAACTTCTATTTCTTGCTTTAGAAGAGGAACAAAATGCACGGTAAGTTATGTTTATTTAACGCCATTTGATAGTTGGGTATGTATTAAGTTTAACGAAGTACATAAAACAAATATTTTCAATTTTGTTTAGGAAACGAAGGAAGTGGGTACATGATATTAACTTGGAACGAAATAAATTTGGGCAATACCATACCTTGATGCCACAACTTCGGCTGGATGAACAGCGCTTTTACGTATATTTTAGAATGACTCCAGAGTGTTTCGATGAAATATTGAACTTGGTGAAAGATGAAATACGAAAATCTGACACAAATGATCGTGAAGCTATTTCGCCAGAAGAACGACTTGCTATTACACTCAGGTAAAAAAATTATATGTATTAAAATCAGTAGGCTTATCGAATACGAAAACTTCAGGGATCGTGAAATAAATATTTTATTGTAATAATTGGACTACATGTTGCCACTAGGATTAAATGTTGCTAAATAATTCGAGGCAGAATTTGCCTCCTCTGTTGGGTATATTATTGGAGTAAACTCAGTGCCGCTTGGGAAGGATGACATACTACTATCATATATACTTGCAGAATTCTGGGTAGACACTGAAGACATTTCTTCAATATGTTCAAATTCTTCGTGCGCTATTAATTCGGCTATTTTTAGTTTTATTCGGGCTTGACGCTTTAAGGGAAGTGTTTTCACAGTCTGTGCATGTGCCAAGAAAAGTGAATCAAAGGCCTCGTTCTCTTTTTTAGGTTTTTTACCTTCAAAATAATTAATGAGCTGTTGTACAGACGAAGATGGTGGTTCATAGCGTTTTCTGCTCGTTTTATATTTTGGTGTAGTTGCAGTCTGCGGAATGGTGTGCCCTGGAGTAGTCACTGCTGTAGTGTTCAATGAAGAAGGTGGTGCTGTCTGTGTTGCCGAGGCGTTCTGTGCATCTTCTGCATCTACATCAGCATTTTCATCTTCTCCATGGCCGCGGTCTTCCAAATTTTCGGTTTCTACATTTCCAGCCCTTTCTTGATATATATTTGAGTTAAATTCGGCAGTCTCATAATGTATGACGTCAATATCTTTCACATTAGACGGCGTTTTGGCAAATGCCAAAAAAGGACGGAAAAATTCCATGTAGTCAGCCCACTGCCATTTTTTTATGTTGCCCACTGCTTGGCCGGTCTTTGGTTTGGTAGATTTTATATATTTTGCAAATGTGTCTCTGATATTCTTCCACCTTTTTTTTACTTCATCACCTAAAAACGATTTTTTTTATAGATTCCTTGCCACTGGTGACACCTTCTATACCATTGGGCATAGCTTTCGAGTTGGCTTTACAACAGTGAGTGCAATCGTAACCGAAGTCTGTGAAGCGATATGCAGACATATGGAGCATATATATTTACCAGAACCAACAGAGAATGTATGGAAAAAATGTGCTGAAGAATTTGAAAATAGATGGGGATTTCCCAATTGCATTGGCAGCGTGGACGGAAACATGTAACAATCAAGAGACCTAACAACAGTGGCTCCAATTACTGGTGCTATTTACATAAATATTCAATAGTACTTATGGCCATTGTTGGCCCGGACTATAAATTTATATGTGTTGATATTGGTGGTTTCGGAAAAAATAGTGATGGGGGTATTTTCGAAACCTCAAACATGGGAAAACGATTTGAACAAAATTGTGTGTCCCTGCACCTAGATTTCTCCCTGGGCAAAATGAAATCTGCTCGTACGTCTTAATTGGTGATGAAGCATTTGCTTTAAAACCATACCTTATGAGACCATTCCCTTATAAGCAGACTTTAACAGACGTCAGAAAAGAGAAATACAATGTAAGACTTTGTCGAGCTAGAAGGGTCGTGGAAAATGCGTTTGGTATTTTGTCTCAAAAATGGCGAATATTTTACAGGCCATTAGAAACTAAAGTAGATATACTACTATTCTAATTGTACGTACGGCATGTGTTTTACACAGTTTTTTACGAAGTAAAAGTGGCGATGACAAATATTTTCAATTCTTAGATCTCCCAGAACCCGTGCTTGGAGCTTTTACTGATATAGCAAATGATCCTCGGTGGGCAGCAAGGCTAGCATTTTCTACTCGTGACAAATTCGTAAATTATTTTAATTCTGATATGCCTACGCCCAATATATAGAATGTTCGTTTTCACATTTGTGTAGACTGTAAATTATTTAACAAGTTAATAAAAAATATTAGGTACATACCATTTGTATTTAATTCTTTTCCTATTTCCATCCAAATCTTGTCTTTCTTTCTCACATTCCTGTATTCATCGTTCGACAAATCATACAAACAAGGATACTTTTTCACTATTTCTATCAATAATTCCGTTTTTGCCATTGCGAATTTTTGAAGAACGGCGTCAAAAACGCGGTCAAAGGCGAACTGAAATACGCCGCCATAAAAACGCTGGAACAATCGCCTTCGCTTCGCACAAGTCTGAGCCTGTCCGTAAACCGCCGCGTTTTAATCTGATCGCGAATTCATCGCTGCGATATTTTCGCAGCCAAAGCGAATATTTCGCGCCGGTTTGTGGGATGCTTAATATGTGAAGTTACTATTTTTTTAAACACGTTGCAAACTGTACAATTTTCTAGCACATGACACGGCACATGTTGCAGAGCTGTAATCGAAACTTACCTTTATTCTGATTACCCGCAGTTTTCTATCTTAATCGCCTTTATTATTGTGATAATTTGAAAGTATCGTGAGTAAACCCAATTGCAATACGTGTAATAACGCAAAATGTGTGGGTAGTGAGGAAATAGTTTCGGCGAAGCTATCAAATACGCAAATTCACTTAATAGCCTGATAGGTTATTAGATAAACGAGTTTTTTTAGATCATCGGCGCTGTTACATAAAATGTTCTGTACTTTGTCTATCTCGTAAACCTCTGATAGAAATATTACCTACGAGTAATCATTATCCACCATAGAAACTAGAAGACTGAATAATTAAACCTTTTTAGTGACAGGCTTGCATGCCTGCGAGAAATATTAATTAAAAAGAACATCAAGTGCTTTTTAGTTCCCGAGGAAGTATTCTAATCGCTATAAATTTCGAAAATAAGATATTATGCTTTTTGATGTTATATAATAATAATAATAATAATAATAATAATAATAGTAATAATAATATTTTTATTTCCAACAGGTATACACCCAATCACAGGAAATTAGAGAAATCAAAACAAAATAGTACCATATAATATACACACTCATATATATATATATATATATATATACATATACACATAGATATATACACCTATAAAGGGTGTCCCAAAATTAACGCAAGATTTGAATTAAATAGAAAATGCCATTTTTAGTCTTTTAATAGTTATATTTTTATTGACTCATAAAGTACATAGGATAGGGTTATGTATGGAATAACACATCGGACAAATGGCCTCCACGGCTTTGCATGCACATGCGCACTCTTTTGTCGAAATTTTCCATGACCCTTTTGCATAAATGTGGCTGAATTTCGTTGATGCAGCGTTGAATCTCCTCCTTTAATGCACGGGTGGTTGTGGGCTTGTTGACATAGACTTGTGATTTCAAATAACCCCATAAAAAGAAGTCTAATGGTGTTAAATCACACGATCTAGGAGGCCAATTTTGATCACCGAAACGAGAGAGTACACGACCGGGAAATGTCTCATGCAGTAATTGAATTGTTTCACGGGCTGTATGACATGTGGCACCGTCTTGTTGAAACCACATATTGGGTACATCAATATCATTCAATTTTGGCAGAAAGAACTGTGTAATCATGTCGCGATATCGAGCACCAGTAACAGTCACTGCTTGACCAGCATCATTTTCAAAAAAATATGGCCCAATTATGCCTCCAGCCCAAAATCCACACCAGACAGTCACGCGTTGTGGGTGCATTTCTTTTTCGACAATCACACGTGGGTTCTCCGAACCCCAAATGCGGCAATTTTGGCGATTGACAAAGCCATCAAGATGAAAATGTGCTTCATCGCTTAGGATGATTTTGCTTGAAAAATCAGGGTCCATTTGTTGATGTTCAATAATCCATTCAACAAACTCTCTTCTCTCTGCATGGTCATTAAGCTTCAATTGTTGTGTTAATTGAAGTTTGTAAGCATGAAGACACAGATCTTTGGTGAGTATACGCTGTAGAGAGGTTCTTGACATTTGCAATTCTTGTCCACGACGTCGAATTGAGGTTCCTGGATTGTCCGCAACACTCTCACGCACTGCTTCGATATTCACATTTGAACGGCTTGTTTTTGGACGACCAGTGTGTTTGGCGTCTCCAACGGATCCAGTCTCCATGAATTTTTCAATTAATCTCTTCACAGTTGACGAAGTTAAAACACTATTCCGGCCATATTTTGTATGAAATTTTCGAACTGCAGCCGCCAAGCTTTCACTATTTTTGAAATATTCTTTAATAATGAAGACACGTTGTTCTATCGTGTAACGCTCCATTTTTCATAACCCTATACTGTTAGCTGTCAAATTGCTTTTTTTCAGGGTTGCCAACACTTCACTGCACACATGGCGGCAAATTCAAATCTTGCGTTAATTTTGGGACACCCTTTATATAGACAATGACTCAGAAAATAATACCATTGATCTGAATGAACACATAATACATAGGTGTTTGAACAATTAAACACTTCCACAAAAACAGAGAAAAAAAAACATAAAGGTGCTCCAATTGAAGAATAACAATAACTGACACCATCAACAAAACGATTTTATCTCAATTGCTCCCTGTAAATGTTTAATATTTTATTAAGACTGTCATGACATACATCAGATCTGTTACAGATTGAATTGAATAATGTACACATTACCATTACTGGGGATCTGCATAAAATATTCGTCCGTGGTGTATCACAAAAAATATGTGATTATGCCGACCAACTAATCTGGGAGCATGAAAATTAATCTTACTCAGTAGGAACCCACAATCAATATGATTATTCATTAACTTATAAAGGAAAGTGAGAGCTTGAGCGTCACGACGATTCCTTAGTGAGTCAATGCCAAAAAACTCCAATAAAACGTCTTGATCAAATCCTCTCTCTGGGTATCTACCACTGCACTTAAAATACCAATACTTTAGAGCTTTACGTTGTACAACCTCCAGTTTACCGATTGCATTCTGATATAGGAGGGACCATACTAAGGACGCATACTCTAACTTAGTCCTGATAAATGAAAAATACAATATTCTTAAACAGTCCACATTAGAGAAACCGGACCAGTTACGTACACAATAACCCATCAACCGTGATGCAGATGATACAATATCTCATATGTGATCGTTAAAAGTGAGTTTGTTATCGAACACTACTCCCAAGTCTTTAAAACTTGAATCTCTTCCTAAAATGCTTTGATTAAGGTTATAATTGTATATGATGGGGTCCTGCTTCCGACTATACGACACCACTTTGCATTTTTTGACATTTAATGTTATATGACATGTATATCACGAAAAACCATGTTACCTTCTGTCGGTCGGTCCGCAAATACTTGGCCTGCCTATAACTTGGAAAGTACAAATTTGTACATGAGGTAACTACTGCGCGAATGGGGCAAAAAACGGAGAATATAAAAACCTCTAAAACCTCGTTTTTGATGTTTCAGAGACTCCCGATCATTTTTGAAATTTCTTTTGTAGGAGTTAAGAATTAGTGGTTGGGTTAGTAGGGGGCGGGGGAGGTATTTCTAAATTTAATGTCGTAAGTACAAAGGGTACTATAAAACTGCATGTTGAGACATGTGCATGAGTACATAGTAGCCGCCAGCAGCACGTCTGTTGATTTAGTTATTCATTCGTATTGACATTGTAAAGTGCGGACTATGACATCGTGGTCACGTAGTGAGATAAGGGCAGTTTTAGGGTATAACTTTACGCCTGGTTGAAGCATAGACCAATGCTTAGAAGAAATGACGCTTGCATTAAAGAATGATTGTCCTCATCGTAAGACTATATTCAGGTGGTAAAGTGAATTCCAAAGGGAAAATTTAACTTTAACAGGACGCTGAGAGGGAAGGATGGCCGCGAACGTCAGTAACAGATGAAAACATTACTTCTGCGAGGAAAATACTTGACAACGACCGGAGAGTAACATACCAATAGATAGAGGAGACCTTACACCTTCATGGAGCAGCAGTTCATTCAATTTTGCATGACCACTCACACGTAAGTAAACTTTGTTCTCTCTGGGTACCGCACAGTACGTAAGAGCAGAAGACTCATCGTACGACTTGGTGCCGAAAGATGCTGAAAATATTTGATGAGGGGCAATCTCGGTATGTGAACAAAATCGTAACAGGTGACGAGGCTTGGCTCTATTATTACGATCTGCCGACCAAAGCTCAAAACAAGGTTTGAGTCTTTGATGATGAGGACACACCCGTAGCTGTCAGAAAATCCCGATCTTTCAAGAAAAAAATAAAGCTGTATTTTTCAAATCGGGTGGAATTGTGGAGCGTGTCGTTTTGGACACTTGGTGCCTCCACCATGACAACTGTCCAGCTTACCGCTCCAAAGCCTGCACCGAGTATTTGACCAGTACCGGACTGAATCTTATTGAGCACGCTCCTTACAGTCCATATCTTGCTCCCTGCGACTTTGCACTGTTCCCGCATGTGAAAATGAAGCTAAAAGGGAAACGGTTGTCTAGCGATGAGGGCCTTCTGAGGGCTTGGGACGACGAGTATACCGTACTTCCGGGGTGAAACTTGGCAGAGCTGCTTTAAGGACTGGTTTTGGTGGATGGAGAAGTGGATTAAATGTAGTGAAAATTACTTTGAACGAAGCCAATGAATAAAGCTATATTGCAAAACTTTCATAGTACCCTTTGTATATTCATACTTTTCCAAACTCGCTAATTCTACGCGTCAATTAGTACATATATTATAGATTTCTCAGTACATTTGCTTTTAAAACTTAAAATATCAAACGGACGTGTAGCGTCTGCCACGCAGCTGCTTTACGCTATGCACTTATTCCGGTGCCGCGACTGCCGCTACGGTGCTCGGGCTGGCCAGCATTGCCAGATGGTCGATACTTTCAGTAAGGGCAGGGAAAACGTTTCTAGATCGCAGCGGGGGACTAATTGCATGAGCCTGTTTGCATCACTTGATCCATTTAATTCTTCTTTGGGTTATACATGTTCGTAGTTAACTTTTTTATTGTAATAATAACAATTCATTAACTGACGACAGCGTTGCGTTAAAAGTGCAGAGTCAATCTACTTTTTCAATAACACTCGAAAAGAACACTACGAATATTTTTACCTGATTTTTTAGAAGAGGTCAGTTAATGATAGGATATTCATCTACCACTATCCTAAAGAATGTTTTATCCTAAGGGTGTCATTGTGTTATTCTATATACTTCAGGTAGACAATAACCGGACCCATTCTTAACTTGGCTAGGAAGACATACATCACATCCCACCAGGAATAGAGGCACAGAAGAGCTAAGCGGATACCTCTATTTTCTCATTCATTCCCTCAAGCCTCCGTCATCAGACTTTTGCTTTTCATTCTAATGCTTGAAGACGACAAATATTCTACAGGGCTTTTGGACTTCTTTCTGTAGAAATTCCCGTACGCACATTTCAAACGCACTTAGAAGTATCTTGATTTGCTCGCCAACTGAGATTAGAATTGTGATTAGGGATGCACCAAGTACTACTTGATCAGATTCGAATACCGAATACCAGATACTCGGCCGGGTTCTGGGTGGAATGATTTTCTCTGGGTTATTTCATCTACTTTTAGTGACCTTAAGATATACATTTGCGCTTTTGAAAGGATTTACTTTTCCAAGTAATCAACGCACCACAGTTGTGCAGCTTAGCGCCGTATCTTCAGTCGTTCCTACATTGTATGACGCCTTTATGGCCTGCTTGATTTGGTTAGTCTGTTCTCTCCCTCAGAAAGGCTGGGTTATTTCTAGATTTCTACTGTTCCGTATCAGCGTCAGCGCTCTCCTATTGATAGGCTATGATTTCTTTTTGAATTGTAGAAAATTTCCGGCTGATATGACAGATGATATAAATCCAAAGCATGAACAATTTGATGGAAATAGATACTTGTAACATAACCTCAAAGTAGAGTGCTGACACGGAACTGTAGAAAACAATAAAAATCAAGGAGGGCATAAAGGCGTCCTATTGTAGGAACGACTGAAGATACGACTTTAAAAGTACATTATCAAGATTCATGTAACAGTAACAAACTTAACTGTTCAGTTTGTTCAATGACGAATAGACCACATCGACTGCACACCCAGAATTGTCAGCCATCTAGCGGTCACATGGTGACTGGGCTATTAAATGTGAACTGACATCTTCACAGTTTCTACAAATAGCTGCCATGCACTCTCCACAGTGTGCGATTTTGATAATAGATGGCGCTTTTCGCTATCTTACTTCAGAGTGTTGGATATCATGGCGGAACCAATTCAGATTTTGGAAAGGGCTAAACCTAAATTACTCTTACTTTGCAGAAACGCGGGGCTACTTTTTGACTTTAGCTGCTTTACTTTATTTCGCTTTGTGGTTTCTGTCTGTCGTTTGAGTGTACGTCTACAAGAGAAAACATCTCATACAACTATAAAAACTCCTATAGTAGCCGCACCTTAGACTACAGTACTTTTAAAACAACTTATGGTAATAAACACACTAACTTACTGGAAATGGTATTTACTAGAAAATCATACAAATCAGGTAACTCGATCCGGAAAAAATATGTTGAAACCTTGACTATTTTTTGACAGTGCGTTAATTTATTCGAGAATACATCAGCATTTCCCTAATTATATGTGTATTCACATTGATTTTGATTTAGTTCTGTGTCTGTTTATATTTTTACTATTATATATTTACTTCAAAAGATAACCAAAGATTATTTTTGTTTATAGAATGTTGATTACCTTTGATTGTTTATAATTATATTTTTTTACTACTATAATATTATTCTCTCAATAGTAACTTAATCTTTTTACCTTTCTTTTCCCCCCCTCCCCTCTAAACTGACTCTGCGGACAACCTTAGAACAATAATAACAATACCTACCTAGATGGATGGGGTACTTTCCAGTGAGAAAGGCGGACCTTGATGGAGTGCACAGAGCCTGGGTGTAGTGGCTATTCAAAATGACCCCATTGTATGCTAGAGCGTCAATGTTAGGTGTGGGAATCTCATTACTGCCATGGAAACCTACGTCGTTGAAGCCCTGGAACAAATAGAGTTTCTGAAAACCATATCATTATTTTCCAATTTGTGACGTCACCAAAAACTAAGTCTTTCTGTCTGTCGTCTGTCCGGCGACTGAAAATTGAAGAGCGGGGAAGGCGAAAAACATATGGTGGTCAATCTCGCACCGCACAGGGGGGCTTATATTTCACAAAAGATATAGCATGCTGCATTATATAATGCAAAACTTATTCGGCCGCGATGTTCTGGGGAGAGGAGGTTCCCAAAAGCCTTCCCACCTGAATACGCCAATGTATCCGCCAATCCTTGGTCCCTCTCTACTCTAGAAAGTGCCGCTTATTTACCTATATAAGATTAATACCATGTCAATGACGAAGTTGCTTTCTGCATTTGGCGGTGGAATTATGGGCCAAAAAAGTCAACTTAGGAGCATCTCCAAACTCTGTTTTTCTGATAAACTTAGGGCGTTTTCCGAGAATTTTCAATATTCTGGTGATTACAAACAAATTGGAAGTCAAAATTAATTTAAGAAATGAGGCATTCCTCATATTTCACTTATCACTAATGATGATTTTGAATTTATTTACATCAATCTTTTTGTCTCATTTTTTATTGCCATCTACTAATAAAGGGCACCTGTATATTTATGACAATTTTTGATGCAGCTCATAATACTTGTGCTAAAATGTTTCATATTCTATCAGGCGACGTCCAAATCCATGAAACTGATATGAAAAAGTTTTTTTGACGGGCGTTCCATGATATTCTACAATTACACGTTATATTCTGATAAGTGCAAAATTTTCGGAGAATCTCGATCGTCTAAAATAAACCAGCTTCATCAGTTAAGAAATCTTTGTAGATATACAAAGCTTTTCCATCTACAATCAAAACAATAGCGCATCTTGTGCTTTGTCGCCTATCTTACAGCCACATCCTTGGACCACAAGCTGCGTTGTTGCACCATCTGAGTTTGAACATGACTGCTAAACAGCAAAACCAGCAAAAGTGAATATAATTTAAATGAAAGACCAGTGACCGCACAAAGACATAAACAACGGTCAGACATTGAGCAGCGTACACGATCAAGGTCAGCATTTGAACTTGATCTCGAATAATAACGAATTGAAAGCTATTCTTACTCAGTGTGCTTAATGTATTATAATATCCTGCTTCTATCAATTTATTACGATAATATGGCTAATAAATAACGATGATGCAAGACTAGCGCAAATGTATGTATGTATTTAGGGAATGGCGTTTTCTTTGGTACATTTCGTTATGATTGTCTTATAAAAACCCTACAAAGAACATACGGTACATATGAAGCAAACTTAGGTAGAAACTTTGACCGAGCAGGTACTTGAACCCAGATATATCCACCCGTACCATACCAGCTTCAAAGAAGAGCATTGGAGCATATATCCACTAACTACCCTGTATCCAGCTTGGGGGAACAGTAATGGAGCACGATCGCAGCATTTAGGCTGTATTGAGCCTCGTAGACATTCTCATTAGTGGTTCATATGAATTGGGTCTTCTGCGACTACAAACTGATGGACAAGATGATGATACGGTCCAGCTTTTCCGTGTTGGCCACAGAAGGGTTGCCTATTATGAAGTCTTATAGATAGGGCAGCTGGACAATTGTAGAGCAGATATTTAATAGTCTCTACAAGGGGTATATCACTCTGCCTTATACTACAGGTTATTGGGAGGGTATTATCTTCTAATTATATTCACTCTAGTTTGTGGTTGATCAAATTACTGATTACAGCTGTAGCATGCTGCCCTCTCATGCAAACTTCCATCCCATGGCCTCCCAGAGAAGATTTGCAGCTGGGACTTCCTCTTTGTCAGCAAGATATACTTTGAAATTGTCTGGCTCTCCTCTTCAACTCACAAGTCAAGGAGGGTGATCCCCAGGGATCGGTCTTATCTGCGACATTGTTTCTCTTACATATAAACGACCACTTTTCCTGTATGATCAATCAGATCAACAGCCTCGCTGATAACAGCGGTGTACAGCAGGAATTCACAGTGACAAACCGATCTCTACCGGTGAGCTGGAGAAAAGAAGACTAGCAGCGACTGTTTGGGAACACAACAAGTTAATACGGTTTAATGCTTCCAAAAAACAGTACAGTACCTTGACTAACGAGAAGGACCATAGCACTCATCCCGTTTCGATTGATGGCCGAGTTTTACTAAAGAGCCATCCACTTTAGCTAGTCGGAGCTCAGATCTCCAAGTACTTCATCTGGCATGAATACAAATGGGTAAAAGCTACTCTGTTTGTATAGAGGTAAGAAGTATTTTTCTCTACATAATACAACAGTGTTGCTCACATGATTGAGGTGCTGCCCTTTCGCACCGACGGGCCGTTGGCGATTTAGCTCATTTCTACCGCTATGATGGCCGGCTTTGCACCTCAAAGCTCTTCTCCATAATGTCATTGCGCAATGTGCCTACCAGACGGGCCCGCTTGACTCCGGCATCCCATCCTAGCACTTTCAAACTTCGTTCATCCAAAATTAGCTGATACGACCACTCCTTTGTCGGTAGGTTGGAACAATCTTCCTGAGGTGGCTTTTCCCAGTTCTACTAACCTTAGGCAGTTCAAAAATCGGACTAACAAAGTTTCTTTAAGCTGCTCATATCAGCAATGACTTCCAAAATCTTTAGTCGCGAGATAAAGCACTGCCTAGAAGAGTAATGACGTACTTGGGGAACTGCTGGCCTCCATACTCTGCAGACTTGATGCAGTTGAGAGGATTATCTGTATACTACTACTACATATCATTAGCTCATTGTGTATGCACTGTTGTTAATACGTAATTATACATCTTTTTTGTTTGTTTTTACGAAATCCATCATTGAGACTTGTTAACTAACTAATACTAATACCTTCAAGTAGTTTGTACTGTCTGCTGTCTAAAACACTGTGGGGTCAAGAAGCACACAGCACAGGCAGATTATGTATTCTTCAAATGCAAGAACATTTCACATCATTTTAAACTTGCTTGTCCTTCTTATGAACTGGTTTTTGTTTACGTTTATTATTGCCATAAAAATATTTCTATCTAGCGACGAGGTATAGAAGTCATTTCCGTCAAATTTTAATCGATTTTACTATTCGACTGTAAAATTGAAACCATTGTTCTGGGTTTACAGAATTGCGTAATCCCATTAAATAATGTGTATTCAAGGTGATTATCATTTTAAAGAAGTGTCTTGAATTCCCATTGTCTTAATCAATAGGTCATCCAAAAAATAAAGCTGAGAGCAAAAATAAAAAACATTGATGTTCCTGTAATTGTAGATCTTTTCAGTCGCGAATTAGCAGTTGAAAATTATGTTATTTTTCAGAGAGAAGTAATGCGATCGCCGAAATTCTAGAATTTTCGTAATGCTTCCTGTCCTATGTCCATACAACTGTTTCGACTTAGCATTCACGCACAGAACTATAGTAGGTACTGTGTGGCTCTGTTGCTCTGTAAGTGCTTGGCTACCTATGATGTAAACATATAATATAGAGACTTTTTAGTGCTCTGCTTCGGCATGATATTTGCAGTATCTATAAGATTCTTCGTTCTCCATTATGGAAATAAGTACTTCCCTTAGTTACGGGGAACAGAGGAGACCTTAGTCTAATCATATTAACAAATTTTCTCGAAATAATTGTAAAGAATGAGAAAATATGCTTTTTGGGATTGAATCGAAAGTGGTCAGGAACCAAAAAACTCTTCAAATAAGATTTTTAGGCATGTATGAGACCTACAGACCTACAGACTAATAGTAAAAAAGTTATGGCCTAAAACCGAGGCAAATTGCAGGTTATCTCTCTTGTTGCTAATGCGGCGATTATTTCAAGCAGCTACTCGAAATTCTTAAAATCCGTAGGCTTCATGCTTATAAAAAACCACAACAAAATTGGAGGCGATTGTCCAATTAGTTTTTGAGAATTTCTAATTGTCTATCCCAAAACACGTGTCTTCCGGCCATCACTACTAGTTTACTGAGCAATATACAGGGTTCGTTCAATGGGTATTTTATAGCAAAATACACGAGTTTACCTTGCCGACATGAATCATAAACCATTCCGAAAGATAATTGTTATTTTTATGCGAAAAACGAAGGGGATGAGCAATTAGAAATTCTCAAAAACTACTTGACCAATCGGCTCCAATTTTGTTGTGGTTATTTAGATGTTAAAGTTTACGAATCTGAAAACGTATCTGCGTGAAACTATCGTCGGATTACCAACAAGTCCTAAAACCTGTATCTTTGAACACTTTATGAACTCGAGCGTTTGGGGGGAGGGATAGCTCACTGTATTGAAAAATTTCAAAACTATTGTAAACACTCTTGGTCCACCAGGTATAGGATTCAAGTGGGTGATGTCATGTTACCCGGGGTTTCACCGTCGGCAAACGGTAGCTGGACGATGGGCGGAGGGAGACGGGCAGTTGATCTTTGTCTGCCGTATCGCACGCTGTTTTTTATTTTTCCAATTAGGTTACGTTGTCCATTGAATTTTTTTTTAAATATAAGTTTCTACTTTATTAGTGTTTGATTATAATATCGATTATAGTTCAGGTGTGGGGTAGACCTTATTGACTCGTTAAGTTAAAATACAGCTAGATGGTATTTTTGCGTGGTGATTGAATTTGGAGTGTTTATAAGTGAGGGTACAGTCAAAATGGTGAAAACAAAAAAATCCGCCTGTCGATCAGAAAGTGAAAGTAGTTCGGATAGTACTAGGCCTTCGGGCAGTTCTTCCAATAGTTCCACACGAGTTCGTGAGAGAGACAAGCAATGAAAAATGTGAGAATGGTAAAGAAAAAAGTGACCTTTCTAAGAGGGCCAAAGCCGGATGTTCACGACTGTTAGACAAGTCTACGAACAGCCACAGGAGACAGTTAGGTACGTCGAGAAGGAGGCGGCAGTTACGTAAGTCGTCATCAGTTAGCCCGTCACCAATAATTGTACACCTTCAAAATAACAGTACCTCTTCCACCGGCTCAAGAAGACCCACAAATCCAAGAACCGCTACACCACCGCCGACTCCAAGGATTTATGAGGCTGTAATTGCAAAATTGGAGGAAATGATACAAACTGTGGTTCATTTCGCAAAACACTCAACCTAGACGATTAATAGTAACCACCGATTGTATCCCCGAATTCTTTCCAAAAAATGAAAATATGTCCGCAGCACTATGGTTAGCAAAAGTTGACCAGATCAAAGAAGTAAACGGTTGGGACGACGTAACAACAGTTTAACACATGCAGTCACGCCTCGGTGGAATGGCCAAAACGTGGTACTACAACTTATCATCTCTTATTTATACCTGGGCAGAATGGAAACAACTTATTTTAAGAACTTTTCCTAACCATCTAGATTACGCAAAATCTCTACGAAAAATGCTTAATCGACAAAAATTGTCTGATGAAACGATGGCTGCCTACTATTTTGATAAGATGGAACTTATTAGAGCCTGCCAAATTACAGGTAAAAATGCTGTATCGTGCATAATCGATAGCCTAGCGGAAGTTAACATCCAAAATTCTGCTAGAGCGGGCCATTACGAAATGCCCGAGACACTTTTCGAAGCATATCTCGCTATGTTACCTGACGAAAGTATCTTAGAAGCCAAGCTTAAGGATGAATCGTTCTCTAAGCTGTGGTAGCTTAGAGAACGATTCATCCTGTACGTGGTGTACAGACGATCCTCGAAAAATGATGCACTCTCGAGTTAATAGAACAAGTACTAAGCCCTATACTAGGCCAGATTGGCAGAATATAAAATGCTTCAATTGTAAGTTGAAAGGACATTATCAGTCTGCTTGTCCAAGGCCCAAGGTAGTGTGTTCCAAGTGTCACCTGTTAGGTCATGAGGCAGACAAATGTCAAAGAAAGGGTGAGTCAAAACCTATTTTACCTGTCTCACATAATGAATCGTCAAACACTTGTTATTTTATTGAGTGTGTGATTGATAAAGAATTCGAGAATCAAGTGTAAATGACTTAATTTTGAATTCTTAACCGACCCTGGTACGTTTATGCGGTTATGCTGGCTTTTCGATTTTGTCACATTCCAAAGTGTCCATAAATCTAAAGGTCGATTTGGCGTTAGCTAACGTCGACGCTCTTGTGGTTCCCGATTCTGTACAACACGTAGGTACCCCTTATCGTCGGACAGCCGTTTATAAATAATAACAGTGGCGAAGCGTCCATGTAACCATTGTTAACAGTTAAAAATCTTAAAAATAAGTATTTTATGACTAAGTACTGTGAAATAATTTCATTTATTTGTTTACCAACAGCGATATGTGATAGTGATTCAGTAAATAGCAAATTAGCCCCACGAAAATAATGCGCCCTATACGAGTAGTGTCTAGGTTTTGCGAACACGATGAAACTGACTCGCTTCATCTTGGTTGTCGGTTGTTACCATTTTCATTTATGGATACACTTGGTAGTCCGTCGGGGATCGTCGGTACCGGCTCGTGTCTGATCGCGGTCGCCCGAGTGCGTGGGGCGCTGCGACTATTATGTGGGCTTGTTACCATTTT
Source organism: Acanthoscelides obtectus (assembly GCA_963669975.1). Lineage (NCBI taxonomy): Eukaryota > Metazoa > Arthropoda > Insecta > Coleoptera > Chrysomelidae > Acanthoscelides > Acanthoscelides obtectus. The sequence continues at coordinate 37,491,250 of CAVLJG010000004.1, read as the reverse complement.
TTGATTTGGTTACTTGGTTACTCACTTCTCACTCATTAGTAGCCGTTTTGGTTACCGGCTGTAGTGTGCGTGCAATTAAACATGGATGAGAGTCGTTGCGTAATCGATCAACAACTTGAAAAGTGATTCTCTTTGTATAATTTTTAAGAAAAAAAAGGATATCATTGAGAATGGAAGACCAACACCTACTTTAGATAATTTTAAAGAGGAATAAAGAAACGTACTTGGATATTTTAAATTAAGTTGGTATATGGAAGCTCTTGATTATGTGGTTGCAAAAAAACAGATTGTATTGTTGGCGATGTCTTCTGTTTTATACAGGGTGGACCAGCAGCGGAGTCAACGATAATATTTTTAGTGCTCTAAAGAGGAGATTTAATTCAGTTTGGCAAAACAAGAATCGAAAGTTGTCTTAAACAAGCTTTTAGGCAGCAGACTTCTAGATACCGTATGTTTTTTGGCAAAACAGAAATTACCGTTCATTTTGAAGGGGATGACTCTGACAATAGAGCAAATTACATGGAATTGTTAACATTCATTACCAAAAAAGACGGACGGCTTGGATTAGTCATAGCATAAGACGATGAGGTATATCAAGTGCCCCAGATGCTCAATCCAGGAATGTTTACCTTAATGTGAAAATAGTTTAAATAAAATACCTAAAATAAGCAAAAAATTGGATTTGGGAGGTTCAAAATAAACTTTTTTTAATAAGATTTTTCACATCTGGTTTTGGTAACAGTTACGCATCGCCACTGAATAATAATATCACTGTGTTAGTGAGAGGAAACCAAATACGTTTATTTAATCAAGCTGAAGTATCCATCGACAAAATGAATGAATTATTGAGTGAGAAAATTAATTTGTGTATCAAAGAAACCACTGTTATTCCTCCGAATTATATGGCCCACATTGCCTTCTACCCACACAAGCATTTGTTATAAAAATATATTGGTTTTTGTTATATACGGTGAGGTTCACATTTGGCTGACGTAACATGTGCGAGAGAGAAGCGCGTGAAGCGTGCAATATGTATTTAGAAAGAGTGCGCCGTGGCCTCGTCGCTCAGGTTGCTAGGCAACGAGGTGCACCTATCTCTTTCTAACACATGTGTTGCACGCTTCTCGCGCTTCTCTCCCGTACAAATTACGTCAGCCAAATTTGAACCTCACCGTATACCAAATACGGAAACAGACGTCATTACGACGTCAGTGGTAAATGGTGTTCACTATGTGGCAAGGCAGATCTTTATTCTAGTTATGGTTTTGTGGTGTGTGATTATATGATTCCAAAACATATCTTGACCGGCTTGGAATATTACAGAAACTTTTTCATGCAAAATTCTCACAAAATTCTGATATTTTGGTGCTAACGTCACCTCAAAATAGAAAAATAAGCAGCTTATTACTGCTCTCACGGCGGTGCTCTCAAATTACCACAATTTAATTTAATAGTCCCAAAATACGATCCTTGCGTGAACAGGGAGGTGAGGCAGGAGTTGAGCACAGTTAAGCACTCACTTTGAGTCAGCCCATCTGTCGTAACATTACAAGAACTCATCTTAGGTAAGCATTGGCCTTACATAACTAATGTAAGGCGAATGCTATATGGTCAGTATTCACTGTGATGCATCAGTACGATGAAATATGATATTTATCAAATGTGTTGCATCGACGGCAGTAATTAGTGGTGTATAAGGCTAGGTAATGATACAGTGATACTGAAGGATCCACCAATGAATACTGATGGCACAATCACTGTAAATACGGATAGCCTTCGCCTGAGAAAAACTCCAACGAGTCATAATTGCAATAGTCTTAGATGGCTGATAACCCAGCTCAGACAAACTCCTACAGAGAAAGCCCAGGGGGGCCAATGGTGCATAAAGTGTTTTTTCCACCTCAATTATTTTTGAGCATTTCAGAATAAATATTTATTTTATAGTCTTTGGCCATTTAGGGTATATAGTCCAAAAAGGGTAGTTTGCGGATGAGTTGAATTTACCCAAAATAGAGGCAAATTAACTAGAAAATTTAATAATAGGCCTCCAGAGAGCAGTATGGGGATATAAGCCAAAAACAACTGAAATCTCGGTTGACCACTGAACGATATAATTTTCAAAATTTATGTATACGTAGCCTCAATCGAGCTGATTCCTCGTAATTCTTTCTATTTTTACCTTAATTAAGACATAAATTTTTATATCGCATATGAATAAGTCACCTTAGAACTACGCAATATGAACACTTATAATTTATTTGAAGTGATCGTAATTTTATTACTTGGGTATACAATATACATAGCGGTTGTAGCAAAAAAATATTTAATAGCCCTGGATTTCTCCATGTAAAGTATTTTTGAAAATGGTCAAAATCAGGTCTATACTAACCTTGAAGAAGGAATTCAATGCGGACCCTATATTTGACTTAACCTTAAGGGTAATTTCAATATCAACCTTTATTTTTTCAACGACATGTCACTTTTTTGATACCAGCAATGAAAAGAACGGAAACTTGTACCTCCGAATGTGTATTAAAATCTAAGATTAACGTCACCTCTAATCGTCAGATGAAGATCAAGTGTATTGGGATAGGAAAAATTGGGTCCTTATTAATAATTTTCAACGGAGATTTCAAGGCTAACCTTGGATTCAACATTGAACTTTTTTAACTTGAGACGACACCTGCAATGAAGAATTTTACATTCTAATACATTCTCATGTACTATTATGACAATGGAGGTGATTCGGACGTAAATTTTTCTGTTCATTAGATTGCCGATATCAAAAATGGCGTAGTTTATCTCCAACGCGTTCGAAACAACTTTTAGGACAATTTTCCATAAAGTACAATTGCGTCAAGAAGATGTAGGTATTGTCAGAAATATTAGTGCACTATTTGGGCATTTCATGAAAAAAGTGGCGAACAGAGCAGCAGGATGTCTCAACAATACAATCTGGAGAAACAAATACCTCACAACGGAAACGAAAACTAGTATATATAAATCAACAATAAGACCGATAATGACGTACACAGCGGAAACAAGAGCAGATACGGAGAAAACAAAAATATTATTGGAAACAGCAGAAATGAAAGTCTTACGAAAAATAAACCAAACTCTAAGAGACAGAGTAAGAAGTGAGGAAGTACGAGCGAGATGTGGTATAGAGGAAATAAACCTGTGGACCAAAAGAAGAAAAATAGAATGGAATCAACACAAAGAAGGAATGACAGAAAATAGAACAGTTCGAATAGCAAGAGACAAATCGCCAAATGGAAGAAGATCAATGGGACGACCGACGAAAAGATGGTCAGACAACATCAGTTGAGGCTAAAAACCGAAGTAAAACAGGCATGAGCCTATTAATAAAGTAGGAAGAAGAAGATGAAAAAAGTTTCATCAGAATGCAGCAACGAGCGTGTCACTACTCGGTAGTCTCATTTCTTTAGACCGCTGGTGTAAAACTGTTTATCAGCAATGCTTGATAACTGATTATAATATATAGCTCCTGATACGTAGTTATACGAGGATGTCTTTTAAGTTTTGCATATGGAAATAAAACAACACGGTAGGTAGTTTTAAATAACTTTCTTGTTTTTCGAAGTATTCTCCACGAAGATTAATACACATCTGCATGCGCTCGAACCAATTTTCGAAGCACTTATTCCACTCGTTTGCTGGCAGATCCAAAACGGCATTTTTGAATGCGACAACTGCTTCTTCTGGTGACTGGAATCTTTGACCATACAGTCTGTTTTTAATTTTCGGGAAAGTAAATAAATCGTTAGGACTTAGATCGGGACTATATGGAGGATGGTCCAATAATTCCACGTTTTCTTCCGTTAAATACTGCCTTGTTTTTTGGACTATGTGCGAGCTTGCATTGTCTTGGTGGAGGATGATTCTTCTTTCGGGGTTGATTTTTTGAAGCTCGGTGATGACTTTTGGCAAACAAATGGTGGTATACCAATCCACAGTAATAGTTCTTTGCTCATTAAGAGGAATTGTTGCAATATGACCCACTCTTGACACAAATGTCGCGACCATCTTTTTCGAAACACTTCGAGAAAGGATGACTTTTGTTGGCTTTTCTTCACCTTGGAACACCCAAACAGCCGACTGTCGTTTATTTTCTGGTTCATAACAGTAAATCCACGTTTCATCACCAGTAATAATGCTGTACACATTTTTTGAGTTTCCGGAATTTATACGGTCAAGCGTTTTTTGGCACCAATTAACCCTGGCTGCTTTCTGCTCTTCAGTCAACAGGTGGGGTATCCAACGAGAAACTAATTTTCTTACTCCTGATTCTTCATGTAAAATTTTTTGAATTGAGGTCTTTGAGGTCTTCAGACGCCTCAATCTCTCGATATGTCACATGTCTATCTTCAATGATGAGTTTGCGCACAGCATCGACGTTTTCCTGGGTGACTGCCGTTTTTGGTGCACCCACCCTGGAATCGTCGCTAAGACTCACCCGTCCACGTTTGAATTATCCATACCAACGGAAAATTGTCGACTGATGTGGCGCTTCGTTGCCGATAATTGTCTCTGAAAGTTGTAATAAATCATGGCGCAAAAATGTTCTCGGTTGAGCTCCATTTTTCTAATGACTTGGTAACACTTAAAAATTCACTGCAGTGAGAACACTGCACGTATTGTTGTGAAACTTTGAATTTAAGTTTACTAAAGAGTGAGGTTAAGATTCAGTACTGACGTTTGATCCGCGCGGTCTACTATGTTTCTATATACAAAACTTAACAGACATCCCTCGTATACTGCTTATAATATTACCTCACAAAATTAAGTTACCTCATTGAATTGTACTCCAAGCATAATGCTCGTATATATAGATATCATCGCGCCCACCTCATATGTGCAGTTCGCTTTACATTTACAATTTCCTGGCGCAGGGCAAATGCGACCGATAGGTACACGATCCGTCGGCTGGAAATATTTTTCCAAATTTTAATACCAAATGTGTGAGAAAACCTATAATGTGTGAAATATGTCTAATATACATATCTCATTTTCGAAATTACTTGCGATTCGTACCCAGTAGGTGGGAAAAAAGTAATGAGCAATTTATTTAAAAAGGTCAAATCCAAAGTCGTAATTAATTTTCATGTGCAGAGATAGTGAAGTACTGACATTGACCTTTTTCAAAAATACCTTCCCCGAAAAATGCAGAACCATTTCGTTATTTTTGTTACATCCACTACGACTGCATTCAAACAAGGTGAGGAAAACATCTAGAACTTGGTTTGACATTCTTCTGCAATACATGTTCAACCAGTTCGATGTAATATTTGAAACTTATCTTGTAGATTTCATGCCAAGGCACGTTCATGTTTTTCGGGGCAAATGAAATCACATGTAAAGAAACGACTATTTACTGGAGTCTCAACCACCACGGTGGTAATTTCTTCGGAGTGGTTTTATTTGGCCAGAAAAACATGGTTAGTATTCGAGTCGGATGCAAATGTCATAGAGTGGTGAATAGGTACGAATCAGCAAATCTGCAAAATTATGTACGACAATATATTCCCAGACGCCAACATACCCAAGATTTTTCGATGGATGGATGCTGCGCGTTAAGTCCACCTTGCGTGGATCCATGTTGATAATTGCCGATTTTTTTTTTTATAAATATATGATTCGATCAAGATCCTGCCCACCTAAAGATGTTCTTAATCAAATAATGCATGCCAACTCAAGACAAATGATTTTGTACAATTTTTGGACCAATAAAGGTTATATTAGAACGCGCAATAACAAATTGTGCATTCCAATAATAGTACAGACTTTTATAAAGTTTATGAGAAAGGAAAATATACATTATTTATATTTTTCACAATGTCGTTGAAGAATTAATATTAATGCATTATGATTGTTGTTACAAGCAGCGTTATCAGCATTATTCAATGATCCAGTATCTCAGCCGTCGTGGGTAATAATTCTGCCAATTATTTATAATAGCATTTTCCATCTTGCGAAAGGTCGTAGTTAGATTCATAGATTAGGACTGAAAACGGGGGACATCGATAAAAATCCTTAAAAATTGTCAATCAGAATGACGGAATATTTCACTGGTCAGATAAATCTCACTCAATGTAATGTTATTAAATATTGTAGAACAAAAAGTTCCTCAACGAAATGTGTACCAAATTGTGACAAAAATACGTTCGATAAAAATGAGATACCCTCTAACTCTCTGTCTTTATCTCAGCCTCACAGTTAGGCCACCTTTCCGCAAAAGTCAATCCGCTTCATAGATTTCTTCTCTATTAAAATGTGCTATGCTAATATTCAAGATAAAGTACACTTGTCTAGGAAGTGATATTATAATATTTTGCTCTCTTCCCAGTATCTGAAGCAGGCTTTTCCTATTTACTTAAAGAGTGGGTCGTTAGAATAAAAATCAGAAGCTAGAACAGCTCTCTACTTTTGTTCAAGAGCCATGGCGCTTAACGCTTGTTTGGTCAAGGTTCAGAGGCGTATATAAGAAGGGGCTAGGGTACTGTCGACCTGTACACCCCCCTCCCCCAGGGGTATACAGGACTGATCACATTCTGGGCATACTATTACTTCATCTTAACGGACATACCTAAACCTAAAAGGGATTCCAAAAATGTAACAACAATGTATATATTATCTTTATCTTTTTTTCTAACTTTGCGATTAGATACCGGTATGTAAAACACATTCTGTGTAAACTCGTAGATGGTAGCCTCAAATGTTTAACCCTATTTTTGAGGCTTAAATGGTCATTTTGTATCTGATGGAGGAATATATGTGTACATCAATGTTTATCTAACAGGTCATAAAATATATGGAAACAACACTTTGACGATTTTCCGAGTGAAACCCATATATATTTATTACTTTTCAACTTTTCTCCAATATTTTCGCTGATTGCTTCACCCCAAAAATACTGGAAAATATACAGAAGAATGTTTTCCGCAACAACTGCAAAAATTTTCCGCTTCTTACCTCAGAAAAGCGCATTTAAGCTGTTTTCAAGCTCCTCAATTGGAAAACAACTTTATCGCACTATTTTTCAAAGTTCACCATTCCGAGAGGTCTAAGAGTATCCAGAAAAATTGTATTGTTTACACTCTACAAGCTGAAAATACAAGACTATGTGAAGTTCTTCAAATAAGCACGGACAAGCCAGTTTTCAGTATTTTATAGGTAAGACATTGTTTTCAATATTTTGTGTGACCTGTAACCTGTAACTCAAAAATTCTAAAAATAGAACTATGTGTTCATCCCTCGAAACGTTGTCTGATTAAAGGTTTCAAATGTTTCATGTTACGCTAAGCATAAACACCAAACAAGTTCAATATACGCCACTAGCCTGGCCCCTAATGAAAGAAGGCCGCTTTTATCTACCAATTTCCATTATTGATTCGAGGCCCATATAAACGCACTAAGATCCATTTAATACTCGTATTATTCAACCTTACAACCAGATCTACTTTTAGAGGATTAATAGTGTCTTTTGAACCACAATTGAGAATGCCCGATCAGACCTAAGTAACTTGTTGAATTTAACAAATATTATCACAAGATTTGATTGGAAAAAAGTAAATTCAACGCGATGTGTTTGTCGTAAACACCATGTCTGTAGTACCCGCTTTATCTCTTTTTAGTAATACGTGATATCTGCCCAATAGTGCAGCGTAGTAATTCTGCAGAGTTCTTCACGAAGACATGGTTGCTTTGGAAGCTTCCTAAAGTGGATAGGCAAAACAGAATACTGGAACTGTAAGAATTGTGTTCACGAGGAGGATGCTTTTCAACATTTACTAGATTCAGTTGATGGATTGTCTGCCAGGTACAGTTGGAACTGGCTCTCGGCGATATGCTCACTGCTGAAAAAATTTTACATGCATTTCGACGGGGGCAAATGAGTTGGAATGCACCCAATAGTGAGGCGAACGATGCTGAGCAAGATATTTGACGAAACAAGCTGACAGCGAATCCAACTATAGGTTAATTATACGGGTATGTATAGATGGAGGTATTCGAACAGAAGTATTATATCAAGCTTTTCTGCCTGAGAGTTGATATAAAAGTGTTCTGCTGTCTAAAAGGAAGGAATTTAATTTCAATGGTCGAAGCCTTGCCCACGGATACGTCATCTGCTGCCCACCCAAGCATGTATGAGTTTTGCATGATATACTGACCTCGCCTATGGTGCATTTTTCAAAATAGTATAATTGTTAATATGTTACGTTGTTTATGTGATTCAATAAATTAGTTGGCTAGTTATTAGATGTCAAAACAGATAACATAAATCAAGTCGAAATACTCTGCAAGTATTAAAGTGGTTGTTAGAATTATCACTTTGACCCATTATTCTCCGGATATATTGTCATAAAATCGTATTATATATGTTCCATTTATGAGCCGTGCATCTTTAAGAAAAAAAATAACGTATGGGCTTATGAATAGAAAATGAATGTTTAAAATTTAACTTCCTGCGGCTGCATCATTTCGGGGCATTTTTTCATGGTAATTAAAAATAAATCTTTTCCTCATCAATTTTAAACAACATTACTATTATATGCTTGGTTACGCATAGATTGCCAGCATTTCTGATTAGCAACAGAACTTTGGAAGGACTATCTCATAAACTTATTGACCAAATCTTATATTGGCACCCGCCAAAACAAAAAAAATACTCTTGAGATATCTTCTAAATGTGTGAAATATTGCTCTAAGCCTTGAGCCTTACACCAACGTTGAGGTTGTGGGATGAAGAGGAGAAGCCGTAAATTACGACGGATATCTTGCGGCCATAGATAAAGTCAATCACCCATCTGCAAAGCTTCTCTGGGAGGCCATAGGAAGGAAGTTTGCTTAAGCGGGCAGCGTGCCACAGCTGATCGAACGCTTTTGTGATGTCAAGGGCAACGACATGGGCCTCACCATAAGACTGGATGAGTTTACTCCACAATTGGGTGACGCAAGCTAGGAGGTCCCCTGTGGATCGTTGGTGCCGGAAATCATACTGCCTGTCGCTAATCAAGCTTTAACGTTCGAGGTAGTCCAGATGCTCGCGATTTATGCACCTTTCCATCACCTTACTTATAACAGAAAGCAGAGCTATTGGCCTGTAGTTGTAAGCATCTGTCTTAGATCCTTTTTTGGGATGGGTTGGACATGAGCAAATTTTCAGTTTTCTGGGAAGGTGCCGGATTCATAAGTTATCTGGAAGAGACGCGAAAGAACTGGAGCAAGCTCCGCTGCACACCTCTTCAGTACAATGGCAGGAATCAAGTCCGGACCAGAAGCTTTGTTGATGTCGAACGACAAGAGCACTCGTCTTACGGTCTTATGCCTGAATGTTACCTCCCGCATAGTGTAGGGAATCCTTTGGGTTGACGGCACTTGGGCATTGGGGGGGGGATGTCCAGGGTGGAGTTGGCAGCAAAGATCTTGGCTAGCACATCCGCCTTGGCCTTTGAATCGAATACAATCGTTCCATATTGACACGTAGGTGGTAGGAGGCTACTGTGTGAGAAGTTCTTTTCAATCTGCTTCGCCAGCGTCCAGAAAGACTGACTGCCATTACTTTGCGACATTATCCTGTGCCTAACTTTTATATCGTGCTGGTTTTTGGCATTGCGAACCGCTTCGTTATATTTGTTTCTGGACTCGACGTCGGCTTGTCTGTTCTCTACAGTTGTGTTTTGTAGGAAAAAAGTAGGACTCGTCACCAGCTGGGCTAGCGCTTGAGTAAGAGCGAACACTTTGACTGCACGACCTGCTGCATCGGTATTTACGACCGGAATTCTTAGTGCTCGAGGGATCCATCATCATTAGTTTCTCAATAGTTTCTTTATTTTGGAAGATAACTGACTGCATAGCTTAGGTGCGGAAACATGCGTACATTTATAAGACACCCTGGGAAAAGCTAGCGGGTGGTACTGCCTCGGTCGACTGGACCTTGTTCTTTTTACGTGTTAGTGATATTAAATAGACCTAAAATGGCCCGTTGGCGGACTTGTACCGCCACGCGGCAACCGGTACTGAGGTATTCCTTAACGCGTGTACAATCGCTTGAACGGATACAACAACTTCCGGAACAAGCATTTGCCACGGCCAACCTCAGCAGGGGAGGAAGATTCACGAAGTATCGATTTATGTGATCTTCAATCATCATCAGATGAACTGAGTTATAGATAACGGAAGTTCATCGGTCATTCCCGCTGGTCTGTCTGTCTATTATGTCTGTCTGACTTCAACCCATTGGTTGCGGAGCAAAAAGACGAAAAAATAAAAAATGACTCAAACTTCGTTGTTTCAGATACTGCTGCACATTTCTGGAAATTTTTGAGGGATGAAAAATTAGGGGTAGGCACCTGTTAGACAAGTTTCACACATATGTGCGGTCAAAACTTACGAGTAGAAAGTAGAAATTTCTTCGATATGAATAAACCTGCAGGAGGAATAGCCGCTGCCGCTGCGCTGGCGGCTTACTCATCACAACGTTGCGTTTACTTGTCAAATGAGGGGGGACTGGGAACTAATACATGGGCCTATTTGCCTGACGATCTCTTACTTGTAGGTAGTCAATCTTTTTCTGGAATGGCCAACTTGTGCCGAATATCTTTGTTGAACTGATGATAGCGATGTGTGAGAAGTGCCATTAATCTATTTTGGCGACATTTTCTTCTACTAAAGCAGCCGCCAAGGGAGAAACCGATGCAAGCAGACTGTCTAAGGCTAACAGAAGACATCCGCGGACAGATCGTCCCAAAGCCTGAACACTCTAGGGATAAAAGGATCGATCATGCTGGCCAGTTTTCAATGAACAGTGTTTGACACGGTTAGAATGAGCAGCAGAAGTCTGACAGGTCTAGTGAACCGCATGGCGTGACAGAAAGCTTAGAGGAGCATAGTCTGTTGGCGTACCGATAGAAGAGAAATCGATCATGTCTATCCAGGCGAGGTGCGATGTCACTCAATAAGAAACGATTCTCTCTCCGGCAACCTTAAGTTCAATGCGCTTTCTTGTTCCAGCAGACAGCTTGCTGTTTCACTCTCTCTATGGTCGACTCCGCTGATAGATGGCACTTTGTGTTATCTTATTTTGATAGAGCTATGCTGGATAGAGGATAGTTGCTTATATTTCGTTCGTTGTTCCACCTGACACCAAGCCTAAACTATGCTGATTAGTTGCCGAAAAGCACGAAACTGCTGTCCATGGCTGGCTGTCTGTGATCGAGCGGAGCTATATTACTAGACTGACGAATAGGTTTAAAGATGCTGATTTTCCTGAACCCTATTATTTAAGATTTATCAACATTCATAGTCGAGCATCATTTGATGATGATTACTAGCAAAACTCTAAACTGTCGGCATGTTCAGTCGGCAATCCTTTACAGCAAAATCTTTTCGCCTAAAAATTCCTTTGTAGAAGGAGTACAGAGTTACAGAAAAGTGATCATAGTAAAAGAAATCCTTCGGTAAATTGGAAAGTGTTCGGAAAAGCCTTGTCGTCAATTTTTTGAAACAGTTACGTCGCATCTGTGCATATTTTCTCGGATACACGATGTAATTAGCCTCTTGAAAAATAGACCTTATTGAGAAGAAAATTACTGGTAGATCAATGAGATCATTCAAGGTCAAGGGTAAACTCAACACCAATTTTCAACAATTCCTAAATTTGGACCTTTTCCACTCAAAGACTTCCTTGATTCTGTCTACCTTGAAATTTGTACATAAAAACTTATGCAAAGTGCATTAATTGTTATATGTATAGAATAAGCCAATAGTACAACTATACACCAGTGCTCATAAAAATGTTATTTTTGAATTTAAGGGGGATTGTTAAAAATATTTGGGACAAGGTCTCCCCATATACAACTTATATTTTATAAATGGTATACGCTATGTTTTATTGCATAATTGGATTAGTCAAAGAAAGAAGATTTAAGTAACATGCTTAGAGCAGGAGTTTTGCAGTTTTCTATGTCTTTCCATGAGGCTTCATACATTCATGTCAATTTCTGAACAACCAACTATCATTCAAAAGCTCACACAGCTTCCGTAGTTTTTTCCACTAAATATCTTAGTGCTTTTGATGTATTAAAACTTGTTTAGCATTCTGTTGGGTTGAGTGTTTCCCATCACTCTGTAACATCTCATTTGGTACACTTGACTCCTACTAGGAGTGCAGTGGTCTGTTTTAAGATTGTATTATAATATTTTGTAAACCGATAATAAATTCAAATAATAAAAATGTTGCATTGATACTTACCATATCATCAGCCACGATAACAATAACATTTGGCTTCGTATTCCCATCTTTAGCTAGAGAGTGTTGACAGGTGAGTAGCAATCCAACAACTAAAAACAAGCACCTCATCGTTGATTTTTGAAATTTCGAACCAAAAGAAATAATTTTCCGCGCCGCTTTTCCGGAAAACCCGTCCGACTACGCTGTGGCTGTCAGCGTCTCAACGCAGTTTCCGCGCGCGGTTTGGATCTCGCGAAAAATCCTCACGAACCATTCAGTTTTATAACTTTGCTAGGGTGGAGGTGGTAAACAGACAATCACCGGCATCATTGACCGTCATAGTGATAACTCGCAGAGACCGCTTAAAGTATCTAATCCGGTTTTTAAGCGCTATTTCTGAATTTGAAATTTAAACGTCTTCTTCGGAAACTCAAGATTCTTCACGAGGTTACAGCTAAAAAATGTAAGTTTCAAAAGATGCAAATTAGCACATTTCCTCTGTACCGTTAATCCGTTAATACCAGGACAGGCAAAAAGTAGGACAAATGTATTCTTTGAAAAAAGAAACATACTTGCGAAGTATACTTTCATTACAAATCCAATTTGGTACCCACATTAATGTGCATTTTGCAATCATTTTTGGAATATACTCTATACTCCAAATTGAAGTGAATTTTACAATAAGTTTTTCATTTCATCCTGGAATCAGACAGGTTAGAATCTCCTGCGCTGTTATTAGTTAGATTTTGTAAAGAAGCTGAACTAGATATACAATCACGACAACTTGAACCACTTTGTGGTATCTTAATTCGATAGACTTTGTATCCTGGAAGAGGAACGAAACCTATATTACTAATTTTGTTCAATGGCGAGTAGACCGCATGTACTATAACGCCAGAATCGGCGGCATCTAGTGGCCTCAGTGGTGGCCCGACAGTTCACTGCGAACTGGAACTCTGTTTCCACTCTCGCAGTGGTCGATTCTGGTAAAAGATGGCGCCGTGTGCTCTTATTTCCGACGAATGAAATCTAGAGTACTAACTTGAACCAACATTGATCAACAAGCTACTTTGGACCTTTGACTTATCTGCAATAACAAAACAGCTGAACAAGACTATAGACTTTCTCAAAATCCAGAAACGATGATAGCTTTGGGAAAATTTTAGTAGCGTCTAGGGAAGTTGCACGAAATATTGACAAGACGTTTGAACAAAAAAATTCTTATGAAGGAAACGATGATCCAAGAAAAATGGTGAACATTTATTTTGCAATGCTGAACACTGCCAAAAGCTCAGTTACATAGTGATTTAATCGGCTGCAAGAAATTAATTCAAAATTTGATTTCTTGTACCATTTTGATGAACAGAAAAGAAACCACTTGGTTCTAGATCATCACGTAAAGCTTGAAAAGGCATTGACCCACAATCAGTTTAAGGACATTTACATAACAGAGTTGTGTGGCGGGCTTCAACTAATTCTAGAAAAATAACTAAACAGTCAATTCCAACCGATGTCCTTGATTTTATTTTAGAATCTGCCTTGGAAGACCGTACCCTCAACTGAAAGACGGTTCTCAACTGTGCGTACCACCACCGTGTCGTCTTCTTGCTGCGTGAAAACATAGCATAAATGAACAATTATGTTGGTTAGTTTTGAATCTACCATATAAGCTACGATTCTGATGAGTGGTCATGAGGCACAAAAGACTTATGAGCTTAACAAGGCCCAAATTTCTTTGGTACATTGATATAATTGATTCGATCAATCGTTGCATTGGTGAGAAAGAGGCTTAAGGCATTTTAATAAGTGATCCTCTTTTAACCCCATCCAGGATGTCCAACAAACGGGGCTCTTCTCGAGACACGAAAGTCTTATCTGAACTTGCTCCGTGCTGTGAAACTTGATGATGAAATGTGCTTCTCAACTGTAAGCATATACACTAGATCCATCCCGGTGGCTACCAGAATTGTCATTTACAAGCTGAGCAATTTTGAGCTTTTTTGACAAGTTAGAACAAATAGCCTCTTGATAAAGCTTTGCCAAATATTAAAGTCAGACGTTCGTTTTTTTTAGACAAGGGAAAGCTTTTATTATATATATATATATATATATATTATATCAGAATGTCCTGTCCGAAGTGAGAGATTCCCCAAAAACTGCCCACTAAAACCAGTCCACCACCGAAAACCTTTACAGCATTTCGTCATAGTGTCGCACTAAAATTCATACTCAACTGTGTATCTACATACCAAGCCGCCAGAGAAACCTACTGTTGGTTTCTCTGTCTTCTTTTCTCGTCACAATCCTTGCAACCCAGTTGCCCTCCTCTACATGCTTAGCAAAATTGTCAGCAGTGGGCCTCTCACCGAACACTAGTCCCAGTTGTATTAAGAAACCTAGATGCAAAGTAAGTAGCCTATAAGCAATCACCCACATGCAGAAATAACCTTGAGAGGTTTTTCGACCAAGGAAAATTCCTTGCTAGACTTCTCTTCAACTCATTTGGAATAACGTTGTAGCTGAAACCAGCACCACCCGCGTAGATATTTTGGGATCGAAAAGAAAAACCAGCAACTACAATGGATGTGTTAAAGACAGGAAAAGCGATCCTCCTCTCATTTCCATACAGAGTAGTATTGATTTCATAAATTTGGAATCGGTAATTCACCCATTCTGTCAAGAACAAGTGTATGACGAGTGTTATCTACAGGGAAGTCCACCAAGCCCTCGTTTAGATAATTTTAATCTTATGTCATCGGCTACCACTTGTCCGCTGCAAGTGTTGGGAAGCCCAGAAGCTGTTGCTACCAGTTGACCTGTTATGTGGTAGAAGAGCCGCGGGCAATATTTTATTCATGACTTCCATTACAATTATGTCCTTCATATAATATAGTGTTATATAAAATCCGAGAAAACTATTAACGAATACTTTTCGGTTCAACATGTTATCTACATATGAGTACTTGTTAAGTTTGTTTTTCTTAAAATGGAACTGCTGCGTCATAGGAGACAAGCGTACTAAATTAAAACTTCTCTTTCTTTCACGGAAGAGCTTCGAATAAGACTCTATCCGCGCACACAAATAAGAAACGTCGGTATATAGACAATATCTATAATCTATCAGGATGGGGTTATAGCCCGAGGTGGCAGGCGACGGGTAACGAGCAGTAGGTGACAAGTGACCATCCATTTAGACTTTTCACGGTGTCGGGTACGGGCTGAGGGTTGCAGAGCGAAAATAGAGCAAATCGGAGTATCCCTCCAGCGAGTATTGCCAAATATTATTGTTACATTCTCTTCAAATGATATTTTAGGTTTCACTGCCCCGCACCTCATCTACTGATCGATACTGGGCCGCGTTTATTTGTTTTAAAATGGCGTAAATGCCATTGGAATAGGTTATACATAAGCTATACGTTGTTGTTTGGCTATGGCTAGTTTCACAGAATCAAACATGAAGTTAAATACTCAAAATCTCCCTAAATTGGTAATTCTCAGTCGTGCAAATAATATATATATATATATAAAGAGAAAATTATCATGCGGAGAAAGGTATATAACAAAAATAGGAAAATAATGGACAAAATCCGCAAAAAGTGGATTCGAACAGAAAATAGGATAAGGTAACCCGAGCGATACGTATTTCTGCTGGTTGGTTTCATCTGGCCCGAAATGAATGCACATATGCAACTACAAAAGTAGAGACACATGCCCATACATCCGGATACGGGTGTAACCTGAGGAAACAAAGTTGGAGAGGAAGTCCACAACAAGAGCCAACCTACACATTGTATTCGGGCCTGATGAAGCCAACCGGCCGAAATACGTATCGCTCGGGTTACCTAACCTATTTTCTGCTCGAATCCACTTTTTGCGGATTTTGTCCATTATTTTCCTATTTTTGTTATATACCTTTCTCCGCATAATTTTCTCTTTGTAGATCCTTTGGGCTTGAAGTACCACAGCAAGTGGCTATAAACGACCGCGTGGTTGTGGTTATTTGTCGCCTTGAAAATTCGAGGTCTTCTAGCCATTTTATACTACAATGTGTAGGTTGGCTCTTGTTGTGGACTTCGTGTGTCTTTTTTTCCTCTCCAACTTTGTTTCCTCAGGTTACACCCGTATCCGGATGTATGGGCATGTGTCTCTACTTTTGTAGTTGCATATGTGCATTCATTTCGGGCCTGATGAAGCCAACCAGCAGAAATACGTATCGCTCGGGTTACCTATCCTATTTTCTGCTCGAATCCGCTTTTTGCGGATTTTGTCCATTATTTTCCTATTTTTGTTATATACCTTTCTCCGCATGATAATTTTCTCTTTGTAGATCCTTTGGGCTTGAAGTACCACAGCAAGTGGCTATAACCGGCCGCGTGGTTGTGGTTATTTGTCGCCTTGAAAATTCGAGGTCTTCTAGCCATTTTATACTACAATGTGTAGGTTGGCTCTTGTTGTGGACTTCGTGTGTCTTTTTTTCCTCTCCAACTTTGTTTCCTCAGGTTACACCCGTATCCGGATGTATGGGCATGTGTCTCTACTTTTGTAGTTTCATATGTGCATTCATTTCGGACCTGATGAAGCCAACCAGCAGAAATACGTATCGCTCGGGTTACCTATCCTATTTTCTGCTCGAATCCACCTTTTGCGGATTTTGTCCATTATTTTCCTATTTTTGTTATATATATATATATATATATATATATAATCTGTAACCTTATATACCCATAGAAGTAAGGTATAACAAATTGTTCAAACTGTCTTCATTGTTTTGAAAGGTTGTGCACCAATTTTGCCCAACTCTTTTTGTCCCTGGCCTGTCGAACAGCTTCTGTCCAGCTGAGTCTTCTGTACTTCAGTGTCAATGAAATTCCGTCATTCCACTTTTTTGGCCTCCCTCTAGTTCTTTTCTTCATAAGATAAAGCTTCCCATATTCTTTTGACTGGTCTAGTTTCTTCCTTGCGGATTAGATGCCCAAACCATTTCAACTGGGTTTCCTCAATTTCTTCCAAGGCAGATCTAACCCCTAACTCGCTTCGTATAATCTCGTTCCTAATTTTGTCTCTCCTAGTCACTCCTTTTACTGCTCTCAAGTATTTCATATCTATTGCTTGTATTTTGCTTCTTTGTCGGTCGTTCAATACCCAGCTTTCGCTTCCAAAAGTCAGGATAGGTCTGAAAATGGTTTTATATAGCGTCATTTTGGTCTTTCTGCTTATTTCTTTTTTCGATATAAACGATATTTTATGCTATGATACAGGTTCGATGCTTTTAGTAATCTGTCTTTCATTTGTTCATCCATTGTTCCGTCTTCCTGTATTTGTATTCCCAAGTATTTGATCTATATATCTTCCTCCCGAGATTATTTTAAGTTCTTTCCCTTGTCTAGTAGTCAGGACTTTTGTTTTAGAAACGTTAATATTCATATTTCTCTTTAATTCACTCCAGATGTTAAGGTTATCTTGTAAATATTTTGGGTTGCTGGTACATAATAGCAAATCATCCGCAAAGGCACACTCTGCCATACTTACAGTTCTCATTTTATAAAACCCTACATTAACTTTTCTTGTTTTACTCTTTAGGGCCTTGATTACATCGTTCATGACTATGATAAATAGTGTAGGGCTAAGCACGCCTCCTTGCTTCAGTCCGCGTAACAACAGTTTTATTCATGCATGCTTTGAATACAATCTACTAGATGGCTATCTATGTTTCTTTTGTGCAGGCTTTCCCAAACAACGCACCTTGGCACGTTATCGAATGCTTTTTCGAGATCTAAAAACCCAAAATATAGTTCGGTATTCTTCAACCTGCTTTGCTCAATGAGCTGTTTAATAGTAAATACGAGTATGTGGTCCTGAATACTGTGAGCCTTTCTAAAACCACTTTGCGCCTCGTCTAGATTGTCTTCAATAAACTCTTTCAGCTTTCTGTCTAGTATTATTTCATATACTTTACATGGAATGCTCAATAGTGTAATACCCCTGTAATTGTTGCAGTCTGCGGTATCACCTTTCTTAAATCTTTGGATTATTATTCCCTCCCTCCAGTCATCAGGTACCTGCTTTTCTTCCCGTGCCTTATTCAGTACTGTTGAGAACATTTCCATACATTCAACATTCATATTTTGTAGCATCTCCGCTGTAATTCCATCATGCCCGGCTGATTTTCCCCTTTTCAGCATGTTAACACTTTTTTTTAACCTCTTCAATATCTATTTTACTATGCTCTTTTCTGCTTCCTAAAGTTTCCTGTATGTGTATAAGACTTCCGTTGTTGATACTGTTGGTCCCGACTATGTTCAGTAGCTCCTGGAAGTGTTCTTTCCATCTTTCCATAATTTTTGTCCCTCTGAAATTAGCTCATTATTTTTGTTTTTTATGTGCTGCAGGCTATACTGTCTAGGGTTTCTTAGGTCTTTTAGTACCCGATAAAAGAGTTTTTGATTGCCTTTAGTATCTTGCTCCATCTGATTCCCGAATTCCTCCCATGGCCGCTTTTTTGCTGCAATCACCATTTCTTTTGTCTTTATTCGTGCTTTTTTATATTCCTTATAATTTCCATCCGTTCTATTCCCCAAATAGGTTTTCCATCTATCTTTCTTTATCTTTACTTGTCTCTTGATATTTTCATCCCACCAGCTAGTTTGTCGTTTACTTTTGTTCATAAACGTCACTCCACATGTACGT
Source organism: Acanthoscelides obtectus (assembly GCA_963669975.1). Lineage (NCBI taxonomy): Eukaryota > Metazoa > Arthropoda > Insecta > Coleoptera > Chrysomelidae > Acanthoscelides > Acanthoscelides obtectus. Next base: position 37,472,310 of record CAVLJG010000004.1, on the reverse strand, counting down.
TCAGCAGCTGATATAATGATATCCTTAAATAGGTCCCACAGATCACGTTCATCCAGCTGTCTCCAGTCATCTTGTACCTGTCTAAGTTCTGCGTCGATTCCTTCTCGATATTTGTCTGCTACTCCTTTGTTTAGCAGCCTATGTGTTTTAATTTTCCTTGTGTACCTTGAATCTCGGTCTCTATTCGTTGTGTTTGACTTATCTTGCCTTTTCAGTCTTACTTCAGCTACCAACATATACATACAAATAATGCAGTGGTAGAAAACAAGAAAACTCTTGAAGAAGTGCGTCCGGACAAAGCTGATAGGCTCTATTCACACGAATCATTATTTAGTATTTTGATGCCCCCCTAGACGTCTGATTCTTGCTTTTGTAATCTAACACCATTGTGTTACTTTCTGACACATGGCGACCTAGGCATACTAACTATAATTTATAACTATAGGAACTGAGCATTGCGAAACGCTGTCCCTCTTTGACATCACTTACGTTTACAGCACAATTCTTACGATTTATACGTATATACGAGTACTGTGACTAGTGACAAATCCAAGTCTGAGTATACTATACAGATTGCACTTAAATGTTCTGTTGCTGCGCAATAGTAATTTGAAAAGCGTGTAAAGCTTGACTGATTTTGTTTGTGGTTGGTGTTGCAGTGAAGCACTATGTTAGATGAACCCCTAAAAAAAGAGATTTATGAGATTTGTTTAGCGGTGAGCCTGTGGCCAGTCCAAAAAATGTGTCCATCGATGCTCAAAGTCAAAACTACACGTACCGCATCTCTTCCCGCGCATGTAACTATATTGAATTCGTTTAAATCACAGAGCTTCTGCACCTAACGTGAATATGTACAGCACTGTATTCCTGTTCGTGTTTTGTTCAAACATACATTATCAAAGTAATTACGATCTAACAGATATAGTTTCTTCCAAACATTTCCAACATTTTAACATGCAATCAACACCGATTCGAAAACAACAACTATGCCGTAAATCTAAGTTCGACAACGAAAGTCTGAAGAATATCTGTAACATCTATATTGAATTTCAAAAAATAATTGATTATATCGTATGCCTATTGATATTTTTATCACCTGCTGATATAATAGAAGTGCTTAATTGGGTCAGTATTTGCACCAATTACTTGATTTGTTTAATGGGCAGTTCAGAGTTTTAATCCTTAATCCCGTTGCGTAAATTTTGTCTATAGGCAGTCTGGAGACGGTCTCAAGACACGATCTATAGATGGTCTATAGACATCCTTCTTTGTCTCGTCTAGCGTCCATACGATAATTTTTCGGTTTCATGTTCGTTTTCGCCATCATAATTCATTGTTTTGTGTGGAAGGGACTGGGATATGCCTCGAGGTCCCTCAGAATGTTTTTTTTTCGGTGCAATGAAGTTTTTTGTTATAATTTTTAATATTATTACACTAGTTGATTATAAATGCCACGTAATTATTTTGTTCTCATATATAATAAAATATTGCCTTTCTGGGGATCTCTAAGCATTATCTATGTTTTTTCAAGCTGGCATTGACCAGATAGAACACAATGGATTTAAGAAGCAATACTGGGATAAACTCTAGAAGGTCCACAGAGGTTGAAAAATACCATCCCCAAATATCGCTTGCGCCCCCCCTCCTAGACGAAATCCTGAATCCGCCCTTGGCCAGAGGTCCTTTACTACGCTCAAGAGGCTCAATACGTGGTTGGGAGCCTATATGGCAGAACATCGCCTGACTGGACCATAAAGATGCACATGTCGATACGGAAGAAGTCATAAATCAATTTGCAAGAAGACAAAAAAGAATGAATTTCATTAGTTAACAATAAGAACATTCCTTTTAAATTAGATTTGTTGTTTAAATCACATTTAGGTTAGACTGGAGATGAATATCTAGCTAAACATGAATCCTGTGACCCCCTCTCGCTGACACAAATGGTGGATCTGCCCTTGCCAACTGAGATGCCAGCAATACATTTGATATTGACCCGGAACCCAGCGGTACCTTGAAAAATCACAACTTCAAGCGCATGTTATACTTCTTGTTATCTGCTTTAATCGTCTGGGACACAGCCAACAATAAATAACGAGTCCATTTTTTTACAATATCGTTATGTATAGCCAAGTTTGTTGTATAATGGTGTACCTGGAAGAGTGACAGCAAGGGCAAGTTGGCAAGCAAGCAAAATCTAGATAGAATTCATCATTGCATGAAACACGCTACAACCCAAGGCGAAACGCTTATGCAGATCATAAATATGAAATTGTTGGCGAATTCTGATTTGCCCGCTGTGCCTTTCCAAACGGAACAAAGCTATTAGTGGGCGTGAACTCAATGTACTGTTCAACAATACTTGCTACTTACGAGAAAATGATTTAAAATATTTTAATTTGTAATCGCGAAATGGATCATGGTCTACAAGCGGGGTTTTCAGCCCTGAAAATAACTCAAATTTGGAGCAAATGTATTTTAAACTTTCCTAAAAATGTCTTCTTTTTATTCTAGTACGTTGGCTTTTTTGTCCAAAATTCACCCATTTTCGAATATATAATTTAGTATTTTTATATCAGTGCGTGGTTACCACGCTCGGCACTGTCCCCCTTTTTTCCAGCTCGGCAAAAATTAAATGGTCAAAATGTTTTTTACAAAAATTAAATTGTCAATTTACAGGGTTCTCCACAAGCTGAATCAATATCAATCTAGTATTAGTTGGAATCTATGTTAGATGTAAACTTAATTTTGCTAAAGGTACTACGAGCCCCTTCCCACTTCAGTTGGCCCAACTATTGAAATATTAGTTTTTTTCTTATCAAACACAAATAATAAAAATGTAGCAGGGTGTTATAGGTTTAAAATATTAACAATGAGTATGTTGATAATATATAGTAGAAAACACCAACTTTATCACTCCCTCGTCAAAGTTGCAGCATAAAAATAACACATGTTGCAATTACAGCATATCAACTTATTTTCATTTCAATGCAAAATAAGTCTATAACGCATAGGCGGCTGTGAAAAATAAAAGCCATGGTAATTGTTTTTATTACAGCCATCAGAATACGTTTATAATAGTTTTGGGTAGTTAAGGTTTTCAAAATGGGTAGAGGAAAGGTTATTAGGGAGAAAATTCGGTTACCGATAACTAAATTTTTTAATTCTGGGAAATCAAACTCGGAAATTGCAACTTTGTTAGACTTATCGCGGTACAGTGTGAGAAATATTGTTAGAAGATATAACGTAACTGGTTCAGTTAATATTAAGCCACGATATGTGAAAAAAAGTAATATCACAAATGCCGACCGAAGAGCATTAAGAAGAATAATCGTGAAAAACAGGCGTGCCAATTATTTACAATTAAGTGCTCTGTGGAGTGACGCTGTTGGAAGGAGAATTTCGAGGTCCACAACTCATAGAGAGACCCACTAACTGGGATTTAGCACTTGCAAGGTAAGTTTTCTTATATAATAAGTGAAGTAAAAAACCTAAAGTTGCACAACTTGTTTATAGGCCAAAGAAAAGCCACTATTAACTCCACTGCAAAAGAAAAATCGGCTGGACACCTCAACAATGGTGTGCAATACAATGGAGTGATGAGGCCCGATTCGAAGTTTGTGTTGGTGACAGTCGCAGTAGAGTCATTCGCAAAAAAATGAAGCATTCCATGTTGACTGTCTGAAGAGAAAAGTCAAATTTCCAGCATCCATTATGGCAGTATGTCATCAAAAGGAGTAGGAAAACTTTATTTTATTGATGGAAATGTGGATACAAACAAATATTTGGCAATTTTAGAAGAATCGCTTTTACCAGTGATGGAAGAATGTTTGACATCCGGCCAAGATTTTGTGTTTCAGCAAGATGGTGCCATACCTCAAAAGAGGCTATAAAATAGATGGAAGAAAATAATGTACCACTCTTGAAATGGGTTTCCAGCAGTCCATATCTGTCACCTATTGAAACTTTGTGGCACGAGATGCAAAAAGGTTCTACGACAACATCCTGCTCGTACAATCACCGAACTGAGACAAAAGCTTCAAGAAATATGGGATTGTTTTACACCAAATTTTTGCCAAAACTTGGTTAACACTATGCCCCAAAGAATTTCAGCCGTAATAAAAAATAAATGTGATGTTACCCAATGGTAATCTTTCAATTGTTGCTTTGTTAACTTCGCGCATTTATTCGCACATTGTTTATTTGTTGAGATGTTCTATTAGTTATAGGTCTAAGTGATTTCAAATATGTATTTTTTATGACTAGAGTGTATCTAAAATGTTTTTGAGAAAATAATTTTTTTTCCACGCCTTTGGGATCTCGGAAACGGTTAGCCGAATGCCTTGCGATTATTATTTACTGTGGTCCGTACCATCAGTGAATATACATTATGCATCAATATAATTAATGACGCCCAGGCTACATGGTCAACAAATATCTCATCTCATGATAAATATATTGACGAATTTTTTTCCACATTATTTTCATCATCACAGATATCCTGGGCGAACTGTATTAAATACAGTTAGCCCAGAAAATAAATTTTATTGTGATACCTGTTTAGTTATTTGTTACTAAGGGAAAGAAAGAATTTAATTTGCTGTCAGTTATCTTTGTGACAATCTTGGGATAGTGAAAATTAATTTATTGATTCAGATTTTACTTCCAAAATGCTTTACACACTAGCCGAAAGAGTGGAGATTATTCTGATCTATGGTGCCCAAAATCAATGTGCTCGGCAAACTGACGGCGCTCCTCCTCACTATGTTCTTTCGGTTCGGCAATGGCTAGACGACGAGTTTCCAGATAAATCGATAGGGCGAAGAGGGCCTATAGAATGGCCTGCTAGATCTCCTGATTTGACGCCATTAGGGTTTTTTATATGGGGCTTTTTGAAATCTATTGTGTTTGCTCCCCAACCTAAAAGTTTGGATTGGATGAACTTCGTCATCATTGAAAGCTTGCATGATATCCCACACCATGTTTTTGAAAATGTCCGTCAGGAATTTGAACATCCCCTATATCATTGTTTGGATAATAAGAGTTTTCTAATTTTCTCGAAAACTAATCAACCGATTTTAAAAAAGCACTCGTCAAAATAAAGGACTTCGAAAAACGTTTCAAACAAGCTATTACTCGGTAAACCTTGTCATTTAAATTTTTCAAGGAATTGACCCTGGGGGCAGTGGGTGAAAGGGGTGAAGTAGTAGAAGACGTGTCGGCATTTTTTCTTTTAATCTATGGTTTTTGTTGTTGTTGTTTTCAAATGAACACCTGTATATTTTGTATCTTAGTATGTTTTATTACAGCTTTGAAGCAAAAAATGTTGAGATCATGCGCTCATCAAGTACTAAAACAAAAAGAAAAGCATGGATCAATTTGAAGTTTGAGATATTTTCTAGACGTTTTATAATCTCTTCATTACGGAAATCCATGTTACACATTTCCATCGCTCTGCTGTGATATATTGTGGGGTCTATAAAGGGGGCCCATGTTGAAATAAAATAAAGCATGGTGATGTAAGTGTAAGGTATTAACCACACTCTTTTTTACTTGCTACTAACCTGTCTGAAAGGACTATAGTGGACTAGAGTGGAGTGGAGACTATAGCATTGACCTCTTTAAAATAGACTAGATAATGAGTTTGCAAGAACTAGAACCCAAAAATGTTAAAATATACAGTTTGGTCCGTTTATTTTTTAAGTACACTTTTGACTATCCTGTATTGGTGATTCAAAAAATTCAAGAAATAGATGAATTCTGTTGAAATAATAATAATAATGTTTATTGTCACAAAATACAGGTAAATATCAAATATTGTGCACAATAAACATAAAGCACCCAAAAAAAGTTTGCACTTGTGTTTGGGTTTGTACAAAATAAAAACTAATAGTACAGTCAGTGTATGAAAAAAAACCCGTTAATACTGTATAATTTGGTGAATTATCATGGTAATGTCAGGAAAAATATCCAGACAATTAGAACTAAAGTAAAAGTATCGATGTTAGTGTAAGTAAAATATTATTGACTTTGATAATGATTTTTCAGATCTACAATTACGTGGTTGTTGTAAAATCCATTTTTTTAGTTCTTTTTTAAATGATTTATTTGATTTAATTACTTTTAATGACTCTGGTATGAATTTATAGAATTTTGGTCCCAAGAAAAACAGAGATCGTTGTGTAATGGTTTTTGATGTTTGTGGAATACACATTGAGTTTTGATTGAATCTTGTTGGGTAGTTATGAATGGTACGATTAAAGTATTTTGAATATTTGAAATAATGTAGTAGACCACAATAAATATAAATTTGTCTGCAATCTAATAGCTGAGCCTCCACATATAGAAAATCACTTGAATAAGTAATCTCCCTATGGAGGATCAATTTTAGAATTAATTTTTGGATTACATCAACCTTTTTGTAATTATTATTCATAACTCCCCCCCCAAGCCAAAATTCCGTAAAGTAATAGAGGCTAAACAAGAGCATAATATAGATTATATAGATATTTCTTATCTAGAATATCTCTGAAGTACCTGAATTTTGGAATAATACATCTCAGTCTCTTCACAAGGTACTCTGTATGGGTATCCCATTTTAAGTGTTTGTCTAAAATCACGCCTAAGTATTTTATTTTATCGGCTGACTGAATCTCTTTGAGACCACTGCTTGTATGAACTTCAAGTTTTTTAAATTGTGGTGAGAGCCTGTCGTTACAAGAAAATGCTATATAGTGTGTTTTGTTGTAATTAATTGTCAAAGTTCTTTCCGAAAAGAAATTTATAAATGTTTTTAAATCATGCTCGATTGTGGTTTTTAGTGTATGCCACTGGTTGTTTTCATAGAGAATAGCTGTATCATCCGCAAAACCGATAACTTTACCTGTACTACTTATTTTGAACAAATCGTTGATAAATAGATTAAATAAAATGGGTCCTAATACTGAGCCTTGAGGTACACCGTATGATATAATATGGGGTTCACTGAATGTGTTATTAATTTTGACGCACTGTGTTCGATTTGACAAATAATTTTCTATAAGTTTGTATGTTATTCCCCGGAAACCTAAGTTTTCTAAAGTTGTTAAAAGCGATTTATGAGTAATAGAGTCGAATGCCTTTGCCAAGTCAACAAAAACACAAGCAGTTGGTTTCCCAATATCGAGATTCGTGTATATTTTGCTTGTTAATTTTACAATAGCATCTTGAGCAGATTTGCCTTCTTGAAAACCATATTGCTGTTCCGCTATTAAGTTATATTTTTTTGCAAATTCGGTGAATCGTTTTTTTAACACTTTTTCAAATATTTTAGAAAAATTTGTTAAGATGGAAATTGGTCGATAGTTGATGGGTTTTTCTCTTTCTCCAGATTTAAATAATGGTTTTACCATAGCGTGTTTTAAACATGAAGGGAATATTCCTTTATTCATACAAGAATTTATCAAATATGACAGTATGCCGCAGATGTTGCAATTTATTCTCTTGAGAGTATACGCTGTTATATTATCTAGACCTGGAGATTTTCTTAATTTCAATTCATTGATTATTGTCTTTATTTCATGCGTATCGGTCGGTTCCAGATATAATGAGTTATATAATCTGGTCTTACTATAATTTAATTTCTCCGCGTTTTTCATGTTTTCTGACAACCTTTACCCGATTTTTGAAAAATATTCACAAAATTCATTTGCTATATCTATATCAACTCACTAGTTCACCATAAATCCTTGACACAAAATCTACTACTATTGGTTGGTCGAAATAGAATAATTTGGACGTAGACGACATGTGGTTTTAGTAGAACAAAGCTGCCAAAGCTGCCACACAGCGAGCGCCATAAATGATTCCCAATAACCCCATTTACACTGTTTTTTTCTGAATTCGTAGGCCTATGTACAAAACTCTCAAACCGCGAGTGTTTACAAAGCCAGCCATCAATCACTTCAGTCGAAACCATGCGACAGAGTCCGCCAGAAAATCGGACCTCTCCTACCGTAACATCTGAACGTGTCACATTCTATACAAAATATCATAATGAGCGTATCAAGAAAAGATATCCGTTGATACCGTACATCACATTCTCATTGGAAATCCAGGTAATAGTCAGGATCTTTCTCCAGTAATTTTCACCATCGCTGCATCGCATTGGCGATGAAGTTATTAGTAAACAATGAAAAATCATTTATGGGTGTTAATCAAAATTCTGGTCTTTTTAAGGCGTAGGTATCTAAATTTTTTCTAATTAGTATTATAGACTCCAGTTTACATCTAGAACAATAAAACCCTTTCGCAACGGAGGATCTTGTTACGAAATATGTCTGTCCTTACGGGGAAAACGCCGCTGATTTATCCGCTTCCCGTTCCAAATCAACATTTTATGACGCGCTGATCTATCCGCTTCCTATTAGGAATGACTATACGTCTTTGTATTTTTTATTTTACTCTTTAGTGAAATAGCGATAATTAAAAAAAAATTTAATTTCTTACAAAGACATTTTCATAAAAAAATGTTATTCAAAAATATAAATACATACGAGTATATTTAAATAACAAAAACATAACGAAAGTAACAAAATCTGAATATACAAATACAAATGGAACGTTTAAAATTTTAACACAGTGTTGCACTTCGTGGCCGGGTTGCAGACATTGCACATTTTGCCGATGGCAAGCATGTAAAACTTCCCGATATAAAATTCTCCACGCAAGACTTTGGGAACATGGTAACTGAACTTCAATCCGCCTAATCCAATGCCAAATTATTCACTTCCAGTTCCTCTTGAACAGTATGCCGGACACCATGGCCTCTAACTCAGGGAATTTTGGCAATTCCATATTGCCGAAGTCTTAGAAATGAATGCGTAAAAACCTTTGGGGTAGGTTGGCGTCTGTTAGGAAATCTACGTTGATACTCCCATATAGCCGCTAAAGCATTTCCATTACAGGACCTGTGCACAAAAATAATATCGGCGAACTCATCATTACTAAATTCCATTTCTCAACACCCAAAAATGGAAAAAAGAAACTTTTGACTTGATTTTACAAAAAAAAAATGGTAGTAGTAACGATAACAGCCGTATAACACATAACTTTGCCAAACTGCCTCCCAAGCAACGTCAAGGCCTCTTATTTTATTTTGAAACTAATTGTATCTCGCCTCTTGATGAATTATCTAATTTGTATTATTTTTATTTTTACGAAAACAGTGCACTCTAGGAAATCACAAGAGTAATTATTTGTAGCAAATTGAAGGTAAAATTCGAAAAATTGCGCGTTTCGAAAAAAAAACAGTAGCGTTCTATTTTTATTTGGAAAAATAATGCCACTAATCCCCAGTATCTCCGCCTCTGGTGCACGTTAATTTTAAGTAAAGAACTTTGAATGTGGACAATATTTAGGTAAATGAATGAATGAATGAATCTTGAATTTTAGAGGCATCCCGGCCACCATAAGGAGCCAGTGCATAGGCCGCTTAAGCGGGCCCTTATGCACCTCTACAATACTTAAATCACAAGCCTCGCCCTTTTAGCGAAGTTGAGAATCGCCTTGAGTCCAAGCTCCTTTACGTCCTGAGGGTCCAAAGTAATGGACCCCAGTATAGTCTGCCTATAGTAGCTAAGAGCTTCACAGCGACACAAAACGTGCGCCGAGGTCTCTTCCTCTACTCCGCAGCGTTCGCATAAGGGATCCTCAGCCACCCCCATCACGTGCAGGTGCCGCCTTAACGTGTTATGGCCAGACAACAGTCCCACCAGCAACCTTAGGTTGGCTCTACCCAGAGATAGGCAGAAGCGTCCATCCTTAGCACTGGGCCCTTCAATGAGCTCTCGTGCCTGGCGGAGATGTCTAGAGATACTTCTCCATTTCTGAGAGTGTTGTCTTGCAACCCACGTCTCCATTTTCCTCCTAGCTTTATGCGCGGTTACTCCTAGAGCTGGCTCAGGACCAACGAGCTTGCTGGCTGATCCTGTTTTCGCCAGAGTGTCCGCCGTCTCATTGCCCCTTATCCCAGCGTGCCCCGGTACCCATATTAACGATACCGGATGCCTCGCTGCGAGGCAATCCAGAGCCTCCCTGCATTGCAATACAAGACTCGAAGTAATCTTACATGCACTTAGTGCTTTCATTGCAGCCTGGCTGTCGGATAAGATTGTTATTCTTCTCCTAGGCCCACCCTCCTCCAGAATGTGAGATACACAAGCCAGAATCGCAAAGATTTCCGCCTGGAAAATGGTGGTGTACTCACCGAGAGGCAGAGATAGCCTAGTTCTAGGTCCAGAGACCCCAGCACCTGAGCCCTCTTCGGTGACCGAGCCGTCCGTGTACCAGACCTGCCCGCTCACTTCGGAGAGTCCTCGGCTACCGGCGTCCCACTCCTCCCTCGTTGGGTACTCCACAATGAACTTGCGGTTGAAGCGATATTTAGGGGTAATACGATCACCCCTGCTTAGAAGGACGGGGTCCTCCCTATCTAATTCGACTAATATGGCAGTATGCCCCTTGACCGGATTCAAGAAAGCCCAGCTGCCCTGACTCCACAGTCGATGAGCGACTACTCTCGCTTCACCGCGGATCACCAGATCCAACGGTGGGAGATCCAACAGAGCTTCCATTGCACTCAATGGCGTTGTTCGCACTGCGCTTGTAATGCTAATACAGGCCAAACGCTGAATTTTATTGAGTTTGGCCTTAGTTGACTCAGTTCTAATGCAAGGCCACCAGACCAGGGAGCCGTACAAGAGAGATGGACGTACTATCGTCGTGTAGAGCCAGTATACCACTTTGGGTTTAAGCCCCCACCTTACACCGACAACACGTCTACAAGCCCACATCGAATTGCGAGCCTTGCTAACCTTGTGTTCCACATGCTCTCTCCAGTTCAGTTTGCAGTCCAGGATAATTCCCAGATATTTCACTGACTGGGACAAAACTAATCTAGTCCCAAAGAAGGTAGGCATGACCAGTCCGTCAAGCCTTCTTCTCCTAGTGAATAGGATCAGCTCGGTCTTTTCAGCATTAACAGAAAGATCGACTTCCCTACACCACGATTCCACGGAGCGCAGAGCGCCCTGCATAATTTCCGAGACTGTTCTACAGAAACGCCCCCTAACCACTATGCTTACGTCATCAGCATAGGCTTGCACGTAGACACCCATACTGTTGAGCCTAACGAGCAGTTCGTTCACCACGATACACCACAGTAGGGGTGACAGAACTCCACCCTGAGGGCAGCCTCTAGCTACGTTCACGCTGCAGCTTACGTTATTCAGCATAGCTGTTGTTACCCGACCCTCCAGAGTAGAGAGGACCCAATCTATTAGGTAAATCCACATATCAAATTTTAGTTCATTCCAGTTGACGGTTTTGAAGATATTAAAAAAAAATGTTTTTTATTTTTAAACTTTAACGAAGCCCTCGGGGAAAAAATATTACATAGAAGTCCCTCCCACCCTGTATTAATTTGCTCAACAATCGCTTATAACTTCTTGATCGGATATTCTCCCATTCCTCGGCGTCGCCATCGAAATCACCCTCAGAATCACTATTCTGTAATATTTCTAAAAACTATTTATCTGTTAGATAAATAAGATAAATATAACGTAAAATATTTAAAGTATCAGTACTCGCGTTCGAAGAATAATGGTCAAATAATAAGGATTTCTTTTCGCGAGTCCACGGTGTAGCACAGTGCACTACCGGGAACCGATACTCAAATTTTCGCGAAGAACGGAAATAGGGGAAGACGTCGTCCGAATGTCAAAAAATCACGTGGTACGGGTACCCGCCTAACGTCTGTGAGGTACTAGCGGGTGACAGGTCTTATGTCAATTCGTTTAAAAAATAGGCATCTCAATTGAAAATTTGTCTTCGCAGTGCCGAAAATTGAGTTAAATTCTTAAATAATGAATGGAGGAACACGTCCACCTGATTTTAAATGACGAGGGAGAAGGTCATCGAAGATATATGAGCTGCACTTGTCATATCAAATGGTTGATTTTATTGATATATATGTACATTGCACAAAAAGCGATCGTTCTTTTTATTTCAGATTCAAACAACGCAGCTAAGTTTACCAAGGAGCTTAAAGCATACATTTTGCGCAACATGCGCCATCTAACCACTGCGTCATTTTGACAGTCATAATGTAATAACGATTGTGACATGACAGATCGATAGTAGATCGGCGGGAGTTGATGAAAATGAATCATTACATAATAGAACTGTGCATCCTCATTGTTAAAAATTATTACCAAAGTGGTGAATGTGTTGCTACGATTCGGAAAATGCAGCTAATATTCGGTCGGAATAATGATAATACCCCATCTACTGTTAAAAGAATAAAAAAATAAAAAATTCAAAAGTACTAAATCAGTTAATGATTTGAAAGATTCGAGCCAAGCTCGCAACGGTGGTTCAGAAGAAAATGTCGGAGCAGTTCGCGAGAGTGTAGCCGAGGGTCCAGGGACGTCGATTCATCATCGCGCTCAAGAATTGGACATTAAAACAGCCACTCTCCAGCCTATTCTAACGAATGATGTACACCTACATGTCTACAACGTCCAAATGACGCAACAGCTTATGGCAGCAGATCATGCGCAGCGAAGAGAGCTCAGCAACTGGATCCTTGGGTGTGAATGCTGAATTTGCGAACAAAATCATTTTTTGTGATGAGGCCCATTTTCTCTCTCATCTCTATGGCTTCGTCAATAGCCGCATTTAGGGCACATAGTATCCAAGAGTAATTCATGAGAAAGCTTTGCATCCAAATTGTATCACTGTTTGGTGTGCACTATGGTCTGGAGGAATTATTAGATCGTTTCTCTTTGAGGATGATACATGTAGTCCACTAACAGTGAATGAATGGCGAACGTTATCGTGCAATGATACTTGTTTTTTTGTGCCACAATGAGAAGCCATATAGCTCTTAATGGCATATGGTTTCAGCAGGATGATGGCACATGCCATACTGCCCGTGAAACATCGGCAATTTTGAACGAGTTTGCTCCTGATCAAGTCATCTTCCGGTTTGGTGACCAGCATTGGCCGCCACGCTCGTGCGATTTAACACCTTTGGACTTTTGGCTCTGCGATTATCTGAAGTCTCAAGCTTACGCCAACAAGCCTGAAACCACCGAAGCATTGAAAGCTGAAATCAGAGATTTTGTTAAAAGAGTGCGCATGTGCTAGCGGAGCCGGGGCAACCATTTACCTGATGTGTTATTTCGTACATAATCTAATAATAATATTTTATTTGTTTGTTACGTAATACCATGTTTTATAGAACTTTGAAATATTGCGTTCTTACTGAAACACCCTTTATATCGTCGTTGTTTTGATGAGACCTCATATGTAACAATTTTTTCAAATCGGAGGTTTCTGAACATCAGTATAGTCAAGAATGACCGCCGTGCTCTTATGTACAGGATTTTCATAATAAAAGAACTCTAGTAATTCTGTAGAGATTTATTAAAAATCGGAGTGAATGGCGGCGAAACCAATTTTTTAAATTCAAAAGAGTTTATGTAAAATAGATGAGTGAAATAAGTCACAAAAAACTCCTGATGCATTTCAGCTTTTTAACATGCATTTCACAGTGTTTTTCTACTAAACTACGTCGATTTTGATTTGAACAATGGCTGCCCTGCGAAACGCATCTCCAGGAATTTCCCAAATATAGGGAAGGTGGTACAAAATGATCCGCTTAAGGGAAAACGGCTGAGAAACGACTGTATCCAGCTTTTGATAAAAGTTAAAATATTTAAAGCGTAGCTATGCAATCGAACTACAAATTTAGTAACCTTTGAATCGCGTAAGCCATTAGGAATAATTTTTATTAATTTTTCCGTGAAGCTCTACCAAAGGATCATTTTGTACACCCCTGTGTCCAAAATGATCCCCGAGATGCGGGTAAAATGATCCGGGGGACCATCTGCTTACTTGCTTAGAACCTTAGCTATAAATGCTTCTGGCAAAAATGCGTATAATCACGTAGAGCGCAGAATATGTATATTTCACAAAAAACGATCGATCTTTTTATTTCAGATTCAAACAAGGCAGCTAAGTTTATTAAGGAGCTCAAACCAAACATTTTGGACAACATGCGCCATCTAACCACTCCCGGTGTAACTTGAAAGTGTCAAGACTTCGAAAGGAAGGGGAAATTCCACCTGTTCCCGCTCCGGTTCACTACGGGATCTCGCGAAAAAATCTCTAATGAAATAAACGTGCTGCAACCTGTCTTGACGATGCCACCTGTGCGACAATTCTCTGCATGCCTGTTCCCCCACCACCGAAAATTGTCCCTTGTATGCATAGTATTTGGTACAAACCATTGAATGGGTAAGACTTCAATGGTACAAACAAATACAGACATATGCTGCTCAACACGTTTCCCGTAGTTAACCGGGGGCCTCTGTCGCTGCGTAAATATACGTTTCCCGTATACAGACACTACTTTGTTTTTCTGAATATAACCGGCTCTCGACGCGAAAGGGTTAATCTTTTGTAAAAAGTGAGTCGGTGTTGATTTCTGTTTCGTATTTTACAAGATGTTTATCACACTGCAAAAAATGTATTAACTTTAATTGCGCTGAGTCAACAACAAACGCCGTTACCGTGTCTCTTGCAACTTCCGTATTTTTTTGTTTTTAATCTGCGTTTGCTTCCCAATTTTTTGTATTGTTTTTTGTCCATATCATAATTACTTTTTACCCTTACCTAAATCAAAACCTATCTCTTTCATCATACGTCATACCTGAGCGCGTTTACCTGCGAATTTTGCACTCTGATATAAAAAACGTAAGCTAGGGGGAATTCTTCACTTTCATAAGATTTTTTTCTCAAGGTTTAATTCCCGCGCAAGCGGGCTCTTATTACGTGTTTAAGTTAGTACGAATTGAGCCAAGTTCCACAAAAATAAATGTTTCACTTTACTCCAGAAGGTCGTTACTTAATATGAAGTATATCTACAAATAAGTTTTATCGGTCACGTTCATGTTCAAAATATCAACCAAGCTTCTGGTCCGGACTTGTTGCCTGCCGTTGTATTAAAGAGATGTGCTGCGGAGCTTGCTCCAGTTGTTTCGCGTCTCTTCCAGATATCTTACAAATCCGGCACCTTCCCAGAAAGGTAGAAATTTCCAACCCATCCCAAAAAAAGGATCTAAGACCGATCCTTACAGCTACAGGCATATATATATATATATATATATATATACATATACAGGGTTATCCAAATTAAGTGTCCACCATTAGTAACTTTGTTATTAGTGAAAATACAAAGTTGTTTGAATTAGCAAACTAGTAGCATTTTTAACGCTGGTAAAAATGAGAAATAAAAAAAAACAATTGAGAGTCGTTATTTTGATTTTTTTCAGTAAAATAACATTTTTTTAAATGGAAACCCCTGTATATTATATTTTTTTCTGTTAAAGCATCAAATTTTAAACAAAAAAGCTTACAATAACTTTTCTCCTAGGTTACAAATTGTTGATGTTATGGCCTCCAATCTGAAACAATTAAATTGTATCGACAAACTTTATTTTCAACATCAACTTATAATCTTACAAAATACAATAACAATTTTTTTTAAAGAAGATGCTCGAAAACACCACCTTGTTCTTCAATACATTTTTGGGCACGTTTTTCAACTGCTCGAACTGTCTTAAGTATGGTCCTACCATCTATCTGGGTTATCTTTTCCCTAACTGCAGTCTTTAACGCGTCAAGGTTATCGTACCTTCGCTTGTAAATTTGGTTCTTTAAGTAACCCCACAAGAAATAATCAAGTGGGTTTAGATCTGGTGATCTGGGAGGCCACTGTATTGGGCCATTTGTTCCTATCCACTGATCATTAAAAGTAGTACTTAGAAAATGATAAGTACCTCTGGAGTTGTGGGCAGGTGCGCCATCTTGCTGAAAATGCAGATGATGTCTACTTATAAGATCCAATTCGTCTAAGAAATTAGTCAGAATTTCTGACATAAATTCCACATATCTTTCACCAGTTAGGGTTCCCTCATAAAAGAACGGGCCAACAATTTTTGAACCAATTATACCGCACCAAACGTTGAAACTGAAACGGACTTGTGGGCCTCTTGGATGTACTAACAAAAGATTTTCTCTTGACCAATAATGGTGGTTTTTTTTATTAAACATTCCAGAATTTTAAAAATTTGATTCATCTGTCGATAAAAGGTAACGAAAGTTATTTACATTTTGGCGACAGAAGCTAAGATACCAATGGCAAAAAACAAGTCTTCTCTCTGGATCCCCTGCCAAAAGCGTTTGAACTGGTCGGTACTTATACGGAATAAATTTGTATTTTTTTAAAATCCTTTGAACAGTACCATAACTGAAATTAGAGTCCTTGAGAATATCTGCTATTGAATTCTCACGATAAGCTTCAAAATATCCAATAACTGCAATTTCCGTGGCCTCGCTTATTATGAATTCTTTTTTTGCCCTTGTTTTAGCAAAAACATTTTCGTTGCCCCTAAATTTTCGATAAAGTCTCAGAAAATATCGTTCATACGGTTGAATGCGAGCGGGATATAATTCACTGTAGTATTCTCTTGCTCTCAAGGAGGATTTTCTGCACACTAAATAGCATTCTAACATATCACACTTTTCTTCATGGGAGAACATTTTTCTTTAAATTAATGACACAATAAAGCTTATAAACAAGTATTTACACTAATGTTTGACATTATTTGATTTTATCATTGTTTTCCAAAGCCTTCTAGTTGCGAGTATGTCCAGTTTAACAATTTGTCGCTTATCTTAATGCTGTTAAATCGCGAACGCCATGTTGTTTTCATAGCCGTCTTAATATTATAATACTGCAAATAATTAAAAATATTTATCGTTATTTTGAGTTTATTTTTGACTTTAGCGGAAAAGTCATTATGAACTTTTTTGTTTAAAATTTGATGCTTTAACAGAAAAAAATATAATATACAGGGGTTTCCATTTAAAAAAATGTTATTTTACTGAAAAAAATCAAAATAACGACTCTCAATTGTTTTTTTTTATTTCTCATTTTTACCAGCGTTAAAAATGCTACTAGTTTGCTAATTTAAACAACTTTGTATTTTTACTAATAACAAAGTTACCAATGGTGGACACTTAATTTGGATAACCCTGTATATATATATATATATATATATATATATATATATGCAGAGGGCGCATCGAAAACGAAACAGACGCATTTACTGGCAGCTCAGTTTTTTTTTTAAAAAACGCTCAGACCCGTCGATTTTGTTTTCGAGGGGGACACAAGTTTGGCAAAAAATCATGTTAGCACGTGCAGCCCAATAAGCGGGGGTGACACCACCCCCAAACTCTTAAATGGAAAGGGGGTCGAGTGATGCCTTATTTTAAATAAAAAATATCAATATAACGATAAACGTGAAAACACCTCATCTTAGAAGATTTCGAAGTACCGCCCCGTACCATTTCATTTTTACTACATGGGCAGTACGTAAACAATTCGATATGGGCAACATTAAATTCACTTCCTTGGTGACGAAACGACAACGAGTTATCCTCCTTTGGCAAGCGATAAGGGCGATATGATCCGATTGTCGGGGCCAACGCCTATTTTTAGAAAAATACTTATGAGTATCTCCTTTATTCAACTGACTCATGACATCACATGCACAAATCTACTATTTGCTATTACATTAATGTACTACTGCGGATTCTTCATCGACTGAATCACAGGATCGTCACACAGACTAATCCTGACCGTCACACAGACTGATCATTAATTCGTCACACAGACTGACTAGGAGTCGTCACACAGACTAACTCGGAGTTGTCACACAGACAAACTCTAACTCTTTGGTCGCTAGGTGTATGGTCAGACGTGCCGAGTTTAACGATTGTTACAAAAAGACAGTCCAAGAACCGGGATATCACGCTGGCCCAGGGCCGTTGTGTCAATACCCCAAAGCTCCGACGTTACCCCTGAATCAGAGGTAACCGAGCAATATGACTATCATTAAAGTAACAATCACTTCACACATCCTGCCATGAGATACATTCAGACTCCAGCGATTGCCAAGAGGTCATTCAGACCTAGGACGCCACTTCGGCCAAAGGCCACCGTGTCAACATCCAAAGCGCTCCCACGTTTCCCCTGGTAGAGGAAACCGAGCAGTAAGTAACATATCTACCTCAACCCAGCAAACGGGCTCCGAAAGTCTCATAACAACCCCCAGAACCTGGAGGCGTCCCACCTGCGGATATTCAATAACAAGTCGTAAGCCAAAAGTTAAATTATGAAGGTAAAAAGTATAGCATCTTTATATACATGGCTTAAGACATTCATGATCATGAATATAAAAGTATTATGGTTATCAATCCATGCAGTACAGTAGAATAAAGGAAACACTCAGTGATTGCTCACCTTTCAGGTAACCAAAACACTACACCCAATAGCACATCAACACTGTAATCAAGTTCACAAAGCGCACTACTTGGTCTGAGAAGCGATCTCCTCCACTCAATAATTGAACTGCATCGCCATCCACGCCCGTATCTTTAACAAAGTTTATCCTGGGAACAAGTACCCAGAGAAGGAATGGAATGTATAATGTAAACAGGCGTAAGGGCCGTAGCGCTGAGTAACACTAAGCAGCCTTGTGAACCTACTGGAAAAGTTTTGTGTGCTACAGGGTTGGACTCGCATGCAAAAATGTGTTTGAGATATTTCGTAAGCTTACAATGATATACAATTAATGTACTTCAGTTCAGTAGTTTTGAAGATTTATTGATTTAAAGCTTAAATAAAACTAATACATCATCATTAGTGGAGATCAATACATTTGGCAGCAAAGTAATTTAAAAATGAAGAATGAGCTGACGCGTTAGGCAAGTAAATTTTGAAAATAGCCACCATGACTCTCCATGCAATAATAAAGATTTTGCTCCAAACGTTGCCGCACATTTTGCAATATTTGAGAAGTAATTTGAAGGCACTCATTCGCAATTCTTTGTCGCAGGTCTTCTAATAATGTTGGCTGAGTAGCATAGATTTTGCTTTTTAAATGACCCCATATAAAGAAATCCAAGGGTGATAGCTAGACAAGGAAAATGGAGGTTATGAGTCTTTAGATTCTAATTTTCTTCTAAAATTGATGTTTAATCGATGAACATTGAAAAATAAAAAAGCGATTTTCGATTAATCAATTTTTTTCACTAATTGACATCCAGTATCATCCCAAATGTTGCTAAACCACGGTGAATGTGCGTTCTTTACATAGATGTCATGACTACGATTGAGAAAATGCAAAAAAGGCTCAGAAACAACAATGACCAGTTTGACACCTCTATACTGTTCAGTATTGGAAAGCATCAAGGATTCAGTTATTTCTGTTTCTGTGAAAACTTGGCGCATTTAAATTTAAACTACTGTGATCTTTAGTGTTTTGATTGAAATTAACGATACATTTATGTGTCAGGTGTACCTATCTCTAAACAAATACATCTGACATTAATACATGATCTTGTTTTGTTAATCATTGAGCAGATCCGCTTAAATAAGGACATAAGCAAAACTTAAAGGTGAGAATGAATAATAGAACTATAAATAATAAAACCAGCGTCGTTTGAAAAACCTCAACTCTGATAGGCGTGTAACTGTGATACATAAATATTAATGAGAACATTAATGAAATGTATATCGATAACATGACTGATACAGTGGCGTGCCACTAACTGATGACTTCAATGAAGATCGTCCGAATATAGCGATGGATATACAATGTGATGCAGGAAATTGTAGCAATATTTCTAGAGTAGAATTTGTATAAAAAATAGCAAAAAAGTTCCTAAAAGAACTAGTCTTAAAGCGTCCTATTATCAAGATACAGGGTGTCAAATTATAATTTTGAAATAGTAAAAAAAGTAGAACTTCGTGTATTAAGATATTGACTAAAAATTTTGTACATGTAGTACTAACAGCAAAGCCAATACATACGGTGTATCAGTGGCGGCTAGTGCATAAGTGCTGCAGAGCTGCAGAGCTCCCAAAAAAAATAACTCTGAGGATAATAAATTTGAAAAATAAATAAATAATTACGTAATCTACCTAACTAACATATTTTCTAATACCTACCAAAAAGCAAATAATATGATATTGTTCATTCGCCCTCGTAATAATGATATGTCTAAATTCAGATATTACATCTGAGATGTTATAGATGCTTTCTATCTATCTCTGTCATACTTTATTATATTTTGCTGTATCTATGCCAGCACCCAGCGAACCGTGAACCGTGTGAATGTCAACAGTCGATCAGTGGAATAACCTACCGACTCACGCTATCCCTGAATTATTACTTATCTGGGCCACATGACCGAGCTCTGAGAGCCCGTCCGCAAGCTCCCGCTGCACTCCGCTTCCCCCTTACCCTCGAAAACAAAGCCGTGATTTAACCTGGAGAATTCGCTGCAGTCTGTACAGCGAAGCGCGGCATAAACGTTATTGTAATAGTATAGTCAATATTCAATATAGTATCGAGTTTTTACGCGACTTTCTAGTTTACAGTGGGTTGGACATTGGATTAAAAAACATTAATAATAGAGTGCCAGTGCCTGTGGTTTTTTTGTGTATTTTTGACAATAATTATTATTAAGTGTGTACAATGGAAGTGGTCTTCAATTTAATTAATGTGAAGAAATTTTTTAAATGTTCATATGAAGAAAAGATTGAATTGAAAGCAAAAGGTAGACCATTACCAGATATTATTATTGAGAGAGCTGGTGTAAGTAGAGGAAAAAGTTATACACGAAAATTTAATAGAGACATTTATTCAAAAAATGAATGGATTTGTGGATGTAACAAAAAAAATGCTTTATACTGTTTTCCCTGCTTACTTTTTGGAGGCGATAAAGCTTGGACAGAAATAGGGGTCACGGATCTAGAGCACTTGAGTTTGAAGATAAAAAGACATGAAAACTCTAAAAGTCATCTTCATAATTGTATGGAATTTGCGTTATTAGGGTCAACTAATATTATTGCTCAATTAGATTCTGCTTACTGGATAAATGTGAAGAGACATAATGAAAATGTTTCAAAGAATAGATATATTTTGTCAAAAATTATAAATTGTATTAAGTTTTGTGGAGCTTTTGAATTGGCCCTTCGGGGACATGATGAGGGCGATACTTCCGAGAATCCGGGGATATTCCGTGGACTTAAATTTTTCGGCAGAATTAGATGCAACTCTAAACGAGCACCTAAAAAATGCTTCGATATTTAAAGGTACCTCCAAGGAAATACAGAACGATTTGTTACAGTGTATGCTTGAAGTCTGTCGTGAACAAATAATTGAGGAGATTAATAATTCTTCATTTCTGGCGATCATGGCGGACGAAACAACGGATGTTGCCGCAAAATATCAATTGGTACTAATTTTTAGATATATTCGCGATGGTGAGCCAATTGAACGGTTTTGGAGCTACTTAATTCCTGAAAGATGTGATGCAGAAACACTTAGTAAAACTATATTAACTGTTATAGATCCTTTAATTCAGAATTCACCTAACAAACTGATTGCACAAAGTTACGATGGAGCAGCGGTGATGAGCGGTCAAACTGCAGGCGTCCAAGCATTAATAAAAAAAAGTATCCTTTTGCTCACTATGTACACTGTTATGCCCATCAGTTGAATTTAATTATGTCTAAAGCTGCTTCTGCAAATTCGCAAGTACGTGTATTTTTTGGAAATTTACAAGACATTCCTGGATTTTTTAATAATTCACCCCAACGAGTAGAAATATTGAACAAGATTGTGAACAGAAGGATCCCCCACGGCGCTTCAACCAGATGGAATTTTAATATACGCACCATTAATGTTGTGTATGAAAATAGAACCTCTCTCATTGAGTGTATGCATGAAATAGAAGATCAATTCTCCACCAACACAGTCTGTAGTGCAGCCGCCTCTATTCGGCGTACATTAAATGATCCAATCTTCAATTTTTGGCTGACATTTTTTCATCATGTGATGCCTCACGTAGATATCCTATTTAATCAATTGCAACAAAGAAAAATCGAACCCACTCTAGTAAGACATGCTATTGATAATTTTGAAAGGAGTATGATTCAAGTTCGAAATAATATTGATAACATCATTAGTGAAGCATCAGATATAATAAGCGATGAGCCTCCAGAAAATAAACGCAAACGTCCATCTAACAGCAAATTTGATCACCGAATTTCAGCTTTAGAGGTGTGTGATATTATTATAAATTGTGCAAAAGATCGATTTCAGTTTAAAGAGCATTTAGTAGTTGCATCACTTTTCTTTTCGGACTACTTTGGAGAGTATTGCGGTAAATTCCCCGAGGATAAACTTACTTCCGTATGTTCCTTTTATCCCACACTTGATAAAGAACGATTACGAACCGAACTGTCTGTAATTTATTCAAGAAATGATTGCAGGACATTAAATGGCGCATTACCTCTTCTAAAATTTTTAATAACAAACAATCTAGGAGATACGTTGAAGGAGACTAAAAAACTATTAGAAATTGTGGTAACAACTCCCATGACGACATCAGAGGCTGAACGATGTTTTTCAACCCTAAATCGGATCAAGACCTTTATCAGAAATTCAATGATTGAAGATCGTCTAACAGCTCTCTCCATGCTATCCATTGAGAAAAAGTTTATCTCTAAAATAGACAATTTTAATGAAAAAGTGATTACAAAATTTGCAAGCAGAAAAGAGCGTAGGATAGACTTAATTTACAAAAAATAGGTAAGCTTTTTCTTATTTTGTTTTTTTTACAAAAATTGCAGAACACCTTAAAATTTTTACCACGAGCCGCCACTGCGGTGTATAAAACTTTTTTATGTGCATTTTGCTACGCTGTAAGCTTAAGTAGTAGAGTAGCCAACTGTCTAAACTTCGCCCTGCAATGTAGATGAGTCAATAAAGGCATTATTATTATTATTGTTTTTTTGCGTCACAGGTATTCTAGTATTCTTGACTGACAGGAAAATTAATCCCGAGGTCAGCCATAGGCAAAGTTAGTTGAAGAACTTCCTGACTATTCTACAGGTACCGAGGATTGCTGCCTTCTGGCATTCCCTTAAATAGTTAAGGTCAAGCTTCAAGACTTTGAGGTTTGTGTGGAAGTTTTTGTGGATGAGGCCGTTGGCAGAAACAATAAATGGTAGTATAAATGTTTGCTTTAATTTGTATAGTTGTTGGACCTCGTTTGAGAGCGGTTCATACTTATTTGTTTTTTCGGTGTAAGTTTTTTGTACTTTTTCGTCAACTGGTACCGCAATATCTATGATATAAGCAATCTCTTTACTTTTGTCGATTACTAGTATGTCAGGACGGTCGTGATTTATCGATGTGCTGGTCAATATGCTTGTATCCCAATAAATAATGACACTTGATGATTCATATTTGAACAAGGGGAAGTATGCAGGCATGAGATGTTCCAAGATGAGGTAGTTTTTGCAAATGCCTCGCCAGGTATTCCGTTGGAGCTAGGGAAGGACATCCAGAGACAACATGTTGGATTGATTCAGCTGTTAGATTGCATCGACGATATCTGTCAGAGTCAATCGGTTGGTTTTGTATATTCTTAATGTGTGCTCTGGAAGGGGCCACTTGATCTTGGATAGCATGTGGCACCCTCTGTTTCAGGAAACAAGTATCCTAGTTTTAGGTATAATAGAGAAGCCCCATGGTCAATGTATTCATTATTGAGAGCATTGAAAAATCTACCGTGTAGTGGCCTTTGTCGCCACTCTGTAATCCTACTATTGTCTGTATACGAATCAGGTCTGCTCTTGAAAATTACATGATCCGTTCCTATCATACGAATTGCGTTATGTAATGGGTTGGTTGACAATTCAAAGTATTGCTGCAGCGCTTTCCCTTGTTTTCTTGCCATAGTCTCAAGACTGATTAAACCTCTCTCACCTTTTTTCCGTGGGAGATACAGTCTATAGATAGATGACATAGGGTGTTGAAGACGGTACTTAGTTAGTGTTGTTCTTACATCAATATCATTTTTTTGAGTGTTGTTGTTGGCCAATTTATAACACCAAATGTATATATTATTACAGGGAAGGCCCAAGTGTTCAAAGCTTGAATAATGTTACTGCTGCTTAGTTTTGTCAGAAGGACAAGCTTAACGCGCTTATTATTATTATTATTATTATTATTGTTATTATTATTGTTATTATTATTATTTTAGTGTTTTCCTCTTGTCCTATTGTGACAGTCTTAGGCGAATCCAGATCTCTACCCGAGATCAAAGCGATTCACCCTAATACCTTGCGGATAATGTGAGCAGTGCCCAGTAGTGCTATTTTCTGCACTTCAGCAACAGATGGTTTTCCTGGTAGTTGTGAGAGGTTGGTCTGTAACCCCTTTCTAAGGGTCCCTAGGGCTCCTACAATGACTGGAACTGTTCGGGTCTTAACGTTCCACATTCTGCTTACCTCTATTTCCAGGTCTTTATACTTGCTTAACTTTTCTGCTTCCTTCAGCATTACGTTCGAATCGTTAGGAACCGCTACATCTACTAGTAAGCAGGTTTTTGTTCTTTTATCAAGATACACTATGTCCGGGCGGTTCGCAGGATTCGAACAGCCTCATTGTTTACAACTTTATTATTTTCTGGAGTGTGCTCATAATATTTATCGCAGACCTCTATACCAGCCCCTTTGCTCATTAGCCAGTGAAGATACCTTGCTACGTTGTTGTGCCTTTTTGTGTATTCAGTAGGCGCGAGTGTGGTGCATCCAGCCACGATGTGGCTTATGTGCTCCTCTGCTTGATTGCACATCCTGCACTTACTGTCCACTTCGCAACCAAGTATGCGCTTTTGGTGATAGCGTGTGTTGAGGGCTTGGTCCTGAGCAGCAATCAAGAGGCTTTCTGTTCCGCCCTTCAGACCAGAACTACGGAGCCATGCAACGCTAGCGTCTTTGTCTACGCCTGGCCTACTAAGGTTTCTGTAGAACTGGCCGTGTAATGGTTTATTTTTCAACATTTCCATTCTGCGCTTAGCAATGCTGACCTTGATTTGGACGTTTGTGTTCGACGTCCTAGAGTTGTCACTTTGGTAGTTTGATTTTATACTCGCTGCTTCTCTCTCAAGAGAGTATTTACGTTTCTGGGCATCGTGGATTTTTAACATTTTCGTATATTTATCTTTCTCCGAGCTCAGGTATTCATGCAGGTCTAGAATGGCTAGATCATATGCATATTCTAATTCTATTAAACCTCGTCCGCCATCACGCCGTGCGATGTATAGACGCTGAACGTCAGCTTTGGGATGATGCATACCTTCACAAGTTAGTAGTTTTCTTGTTTTCCTATCTAGCTTGTGTATATCGGTTCTCAACCAATCCAAAATACCGAAACTATACGTCAGCACAGGGACAGCGATTGTATTAATAGCCACTACCTTGTTTTTTGAACTTAGCTCCGTTTTGAGAACAAGCCTTATACGCCGATAGTACTCTCTTGTCAGTCGATTCTTCATCTCTTCGTGCTCAATGCTCCCGCATTCCTCCACTCCCAAATACTTGTAGGTTTCACCGTTGTCTAGGTTTTTTATTTCCGTGGCGTCGTTCAATTTGATGTTTTCACTTCTCTCAACTTTTCCTCTTTTCATAGTAATCTTGGCACACTTGTCAAGTCCAAATTCCATACCGATATCGTCACTAAATATTTTTACTATTGAGAGTTCTTTCTCCAGCTGTTTATCGTCTTTGGCAAAGAGCTTCAAGTCATCCATATAAAACAGATGACTTATTTTCTTGTTAAAGCCAACACTGAAACCTAGTCCTTCTTCGTTCAGCATATTGCTCAGAGGTATTAAGGCAATACAAAAGAGTAAAGGAGAAAGCGAGTCTCCTTGGAAGATTCCACGCTTGATATCAATACCTTTTGTTTTTATACACCCTTTGGAATGGAACAATAGCATCTCTGTCTTCCAGTTTTCCATTGATGTCCGGATGAAATTGGAGACTGTGGGGGCAATGCCATATAATTCGATGGTCTTCATTATCCAAGTATGTGGCAGGCTATCGAAAGCTTTTCTATAATCTATCCACGCCATACTTAAATTACGTTTTTGTTTCTTGGCGATGGACGTTATCATCTTGCTAACAAGTAGCTGATCTTTACACCCCCTAGACCCCTTTTTGCACCCTTTCTGTTCATTAGGTAGCACTTTGTTTTTGTGTAGATGTACGTATACTCTTTTCGTTAAGGCTGATGTTAGCACTTTGTACATGGTAGGCAAGCAAGTGACTGGCCGGTAGTTTTTTGGATCTGCTGTATCTTTACCTTTAGAGAGTAAATAGGTTACTCCTGCAGTCAACCACAGTGGCATATCTACTGGATTTTTAATGATACTATTAATCGCATTGGTCAAGGGTACATGCAGCGCAATGATATGCTTTAGCCAAAAGTTTTGCACCTTATCCTGACCTGGTGACTTCCAGTCTTGCACATATCTTATGGTACCTGTGATTTCCTCTACCGTTAAGTCAGTCCAATCGTCAGGTTTTATATATTTTTATCTCCTAATTTCATTATCAATCCAACCTGCAGCATTATCATGCGAGATCTTATTCTCTAGTATTCCTCGCCAAAACTCTTCGACTCGCGAGTCCGGTGGTGGGCATTTAACAACACTGCTCTGTTTATTTAGCTGCCGGTAGAACTTTTTGGTGTCTTCAGCAAATAGCTTGTTCTGGTGATAGTGGTTACTTCGTTTTTCATATCTTCTAAGCCGCTGTGCCTTAGCCTCACATTTCATTGTGATAAGGGTCTGTAGCTCCTCTATCGTTCCGTCTATTGCATACTTCTCATTTATCTTGTTATACTTTTTGAGCACTTGATATGTGGGTACTCCTTTCATGACTTTGTTCACAATAGCCAAGTCGCTTCTGAAATCTTCTACCTCTTTTTTTATTCTTCTCTTCCATGGAGCGTCCTCAACAGAACGATGGTATGACTGCCTTTCTTCTACCTCACCACCGATAATTGATCCACACGAATAAAACAGATTGTTTATTTCAGTGAGGCTTAGATTCTTATTGTCTATGATGTTTTGTAGGGCTTTGTTGACTGTTGATATATAACGATTTATTTGTTTGTTATTCCTCACCTTTTGTTATTATTATTATTATTGTTATGATTATTATTATTATTATTATTATTATTATTATTGTTATGATTATTATTATTATTATTATTATTATTATTATTATTATTATTATTATTTAATTGGGAAGGTGACTACTACAAAAGAAAAATATTTCTACGCCACTGTTTTTTTAAGCATCTATTGCTTTCTAATTCCCGCGCCTACCAGCGGGGAAGTATTGTAATCGAATTTTTTTTTTTCGAAAACGAGATGTGTTTTTTAAATGTTATATATATATAAGGGTGACTTCGAAGTTGAGTCATTTATTTTAACAGTGAGTAGATCTGATCAAAAGAAATGTTTTTTTCCTTTAACATTTTTGTGGTAAAATTAAAGTAACAAAGTTATAGCCCTTTAGAAGTTTGAGTACCGCCCTGTCTCAATAATAATATTATGTGCTCGTGTTTGGCAACAACGGATATAATCCGCCTTATCGGCTCATCGCATCGGAAACAAAAAAGCGTAAGAATTTGAAACGCTTATCACGATGTTTTTACTACAATTTTATTCAGTTGTATTCAGTCAATGTGTCAGTCGGTAACGCGTGAGTGAATAGTGGTGTTTGTTGCGTGGCTCAAACGAAATAAAAAATGGCACATGTTTACGAAAATGCTGAACTTGTGGACATGATTCTTATTTACGGGGGGAGTCGTTACAAAATGCTGCCGCGGCATCACGGATTTATGCGGATCGGTTTCCCAATCGAGTGCAACCAACCCCTCGTGCCTTTGTTAATGTAGTACAAAGGGCTCGTGAATCAGGTGACTTAAGACCTCACAGGGGAGGGCATGCCGGTGCTCCAAGACCGCACGATCAAATACAGGTCCGCACTGAAATACTTGTCGGGAGGATACTTTATAAAACAAGGTAACATTTTTTTATTTTTTTTTATTTTTACACACATATTTTGGTTTATCTTCCTTCTACAATCATTATCTGAAAATTAATGACTCAACTTCAAAGTCACCCTGTATATCATTTACAACACGGAAAACCATATCAATCATTTCCTTCGGTCTGTCTGTTCGTCTATCCGCTAATCTTATAACCGCTCACAACTTGAAAAGTGCTGCTCGGATTTTTGAAAATCGGTCCAGTGGCGACGGAGGAAAAAGTTAAAAACGTTTGTTTTTCACGTTTCAGATGACATTGGTCATTTTTGGAAAACTTTTTTGTAGGGGTTAAAAATTGGGGGCTGCTGGGGGTATATATATCTTTCTACGCAGTAGCTATTACTCAGTAGCTCACAGGACTCCGAACTGTGAACATCTTATGAAGATGCCAACCACTCGTGTTGGCGAAACGTCAAGTAAAAATTTTTGACGATGGCCTAACTACCCAAAAACCAACCAAATAAAGATTGTTTCTCTCACATTTAGTAGACGCAGCAGCAGAAGCCAAACCTCCGTTGCAGAAGTAAAATCATTACATCACAGCTTTGACGCGAAATTTTACGTTTGGATTTTGGATGGGAAGTTTTACGATTCAAAGAATGGGAGAAAAGCTCAAGGTCTACTTTTTGGCGGCAAAATATTGATATTCCGTCGAACTAAAAACTTCGTAAAGTACCACATTATACAGGGTGTCCCATAAATAATGTTAAATAATTCAAAAGCAGATTCCTCCCTACTAAGTTTTCTAGAATACCTTGTATAGCATGATTCTAGGTATT
The DNA here is from genome assembly GCA_963669975.1 of Acanthoscelides obtectus. Classification (NCBI taxonomy): domain Eukaryota; kingdom Metazoa; phylum Arthropoda; class Insecta; order Coleoptera; family Chrysomelidae; genus Acanthoscelides; species Acanthoscelides obtectus. The sequence goes on along the minus strand of CAVLJG010000004.1, from coordinate 37,443,434 downwards.
ATCGTATTATTTGGGCAACCTTGGATGATTATACACAAACCAAACTGACTAACCTATTATTTTGTTACGTACATAAGTATGAACGCAAGTTGGATACTTAAATGTCCAATGGATTTTTCACCAAAAGAAATTGACTAATGTAAGCTTTTCGTGAATTTCACACTTCTTTTTTTAGCGCTCCTATTAAGCACCGGTATCAAGCATAGGAAACACTGGCAGTAGCGCCCGTACAAACCGTTTTATGGGAAGAACATATACAGGGGGTCCCATAAGAAATAGAAATGGTAAACAATTCAACAGCAGATTCCTTTCAAATAAATATTGAGGTTACGTTAAATTTTCTTAGACTGAAAGTCAAAGGCAACCAAGATACAGGGTGATAAACTTATTGTAATTTTTTTGAATTTTTGCCATAAATTTAGCATTTAATCTTCGTTTTTAGCGAAATTTGGCATATATTCATCTCGTCAGGCACAGCCTACTTAACAAAATATTTTAACTTGGGAAAATAAAATTTTATCTTGAGTGCATTGAAAATTTTAAGTGTAAATATCTCGAAAAGGGTGAATCATAGCCAGGTTTTTAAAGACCTTTTTTAAGCAAACATGATTGCACAATTCATATTTTAAATAAAAAATATATTACACTAAGCGTAAAAAAGTTACGAAGTAAGTAATTTTTAGATTTGCCATATGAAAAAACCTTCATATGCAAAATTTCGTTAAAAAGAAAGAATGAATACTAAATTTATTGCCAAAATTCAAAAAATTTACAACAAGTTTATCATCCTATATCTTGGTTGCCTTTGACTTTGAGACTAAGAAAATTTAACTTAACTTCAATGTGCCTGACGAGATGAATATATGCCAAATTTCGTTAAAAACGAAGATTAAATGCTAAATTTATGGCAAAAATTCAAAAAAATTACAATAAATTTATCACCCTGTATCTTGGTTGCCTTTGACTTTCAGTCTAAGAAAATTTAACGTAACCTCAATATTTATTTGAAAGGAATCTGCTGTTAAATTGTTTACCATTTCTATTTCTTATGGGACCCCCTGTATATGTTCTTCCCATAAAACGGTTTTTACGGGCGCTACTGCCAGTGCATCCTATCCTTGATACCGGTGCTTAATACGAGCGCTAAAAAAAGAAGTGTGAAATTCACGAAAAGCTTATATTAGTCAATTTCTTGGTAATTGGTGAAAAATCCGTTGGAAATCCGAGTATCCGACTTGCGTTCATATTTACGTACGTAACAAAATAATAGGTTAGTTAGTTTGGTTTGTGTATAATCATCCAAGGTTGCCCAAATAATACGGTAATACCTAGAATCATACTATACAAGGTAATCTAGAAAACTTAGTAGGTATTTGACTTCGTAAGTTTTACAGCAAAAAAACATTTCTATGCAGAGGAACATGAACCATATCGAACTTTTTACATCCAGAGCTGACCGATACGACCGCTCCTTTGTACTAGAGTATCGAGATTGTCGAACAATCTACATATATGACGAGGCTTCTCCCAGTTCTACTAACCTTAGGCACTTTGAAAATTGGATTAAGTTTCGTTAACTTCCACATAGCAGCCTAGGTGATCGGTTGCTGCTTCGGTGTAAAAAAGAAACTAAAGAAACGTGCATTCGATTTAGGTAATCTATTTGGTGAAGCAAGAAGGAAGGGGGAAACGGTCAAGGTATAAAGAGTGCCAAACTTCTCTATGTAGTGATTTAGGAAGTCTAATATGGTAACAGGAGGTCAGTTTAAGCCTTACGACTACTAAACTACTACTGCTACTACTAATCAAAATACTAAAATGGTAGACGTAAAAACTGTAGAAGTTAGGAGTAGGAATAAAAAAAGTTATTTTCCGTTTTCGCAAAAAAAAACACCAACAGAAAGAGCTGAGCAATTGCTCAAAAAATGTGACATTTTGAAGATCTTGACACGAACAAGATTGTTCTAAAGTCGTTATACGGATGTTATTATACAGACCATTAATATTTTAAAGGGTGCTTTGAAATTTTCAGTTGGCTCACAAAACTTCTGCAAGAGTTCAGTGCTGAGGGTTGGCCATCACATAAATAATATGAATAGTTAGTTTGATTAATGTTCGTTATTTGAGAATGGGTAGATACGACGACTTAGGCCCTATGAAAACATTTCCGAAAGTCATTTCTCTTATAGTACCTGTGGACTACTTTTTGTGAAAGTATTATCATCGAAATTAATTGAAACGACTTGCACAGTCTGGAATAAGGCATAAAAAGTTACCGTTCTATTTGTAAAAATAAGGCGTGTACTGTGTACCTTTTTCTAGTTAATAACATTACGAGGTTGACTCCAAAAGAATTTCAATCCAATTAGCGTCATTTTCCTGAGGGTATATCCTTGACCTTTTGCATTCGATACGATCGCTCGTATTTGAGCTATATGGTGTAGATGGTCTAAACTTCAACCCACACATCTATGAACAAAACAGCTCATTTAGCCAAGAAATCTATAATAGATTTCTATTACTGAGCAAATAATTTTGATGTAGTGTTTTGAATCAACCTAGGGTGACATGGAAATCGCATCTACTAATATGTTACTGTCTGAACTAGAATTTGGTACCTTTTTGAATAAGGCGATGCATGTTTTAAGATACTGAACAGTAAAGAGGGGACATCAGATGGCCGGAAAACCAATTTTTACGGACGCGTGGCTGTCTCAATGGTTGACCAACACCGAACCTTGTCCGTTATATTCATATTCGACGTATTTAATTTTCTTAGCGCCCTCGTACTAAAAACTGCGTTTTTACCCATTCCCACAATTTTTCAACGTGTTGGTTAGAGCATGACGTATCATAGTCAAACCATTACTATGCATACAATCTTTCCGAATATCATAATGGTTTTACTGACATTTAGGAACTATTTGTTTTTTCCTAATTGGTCATTGTATACTTTTAGATGGTACTACTACTACTTGATTGGTACTAATGAACAAATTGAGCGTGAAAAATAATCGTAACCTAGCAGAAAAAAGGATACAATGGTACCCGTTGTACTTAAGAAGGTCTTTTTTTATTCGTCTGAATTACACTTGTGAATGGTTTAGCTGCACGATGTGTTCGTACACGTAATATATCATCATAAAAAGTATGTCCATTTTATTAGGTAGTTTTTACCGGAGATAATGAAATTATACCATACAGGCCTTTTTGTAAAAGCTTTTGGGTATTTTCCTTTTTTTGTCTTGAAAAAATTTATTATAGTATTATGAGTCAGCAGTCGCAATGGTAGAACATAAATAATAAAGTACTGCGTCTGCTATATAGGGTGTCCCAAAATAACTTTTCAATGTTTTGGATTCATACAGAATACAAAAAAGAATGCCTTAACTTCCTATAAAAAATATCCCACGGGGGTTCCGTGTGGAAATACAAGGACGCTACTGGATATTGGTTTTTCTGAGGCGAATGTCATACGATCAGTATTTAGTGTGATAGCTATTGACCGTGGATGACAGCAATTACTAATGTATAAGTTTACGTTGAAATCCACTGGCACAGACGTAATGGTCAGTAAATACTGAGGGTATGGACCACACTAAATATTGATCATGTGACATTCACCTTAGATAACCTTGACACGGCACTGCATAATTCAACGAAATTTTGACGAAAGATGAACCAGTTGAGACCTCACAGGATGGTATTCATGAAAAACAAGTACATAGTTCTCATTTAGATCACCATGGACTTAAATAATAGGTATTACCGATAATTTTTAAACGCTAAACTACTAAAAAATCGTCTAGTTAGCAAGATCCATAGGTTTTCTGACAAATAAAATCAAGTGGATTGACTATTTAATTATCACACGCCGTCATTTAAAATGTACTAATTTCAAAGTAACGACGGAATTGAACCTTGACTAGGAATGTTAGCTTACGTCCGAAATATCGTGCATCTCTATATATCAAAAACCGTATAAAATAAAATCATATTTGTGCGATTATTATTACGAACATACTATTACCGAAAACAGCTTCTTACTAATAGACAGTTTTTCACTGATACCAGAGATGCAACAATTTACAACCACCTACCCCCTATTGCTTCCAACCCACAATTTTCAATCACCAAAACGGAAAGGATGCTTTGAAACGTTAAAGCATGATGTTTTAGTGATAAATTTATGTTTTTGCCTGTAGCTCCACCAGCACTGAATCAAATTTCAAAACTACTACTTACTTTTTCATCCCTAGCATAATAATCACACGGTGCATCCTACGATTGTATGTATTGCAATTGTGAGCACATTATTCACCAGATTTATGGCATTTAAATTTTCCGTTGTTACCGGAGCCGAAAGCTTCTTAACGTTAGAACTTTGCGAAATAAACATAAATAATACTAAGATCGATGTTGAAAAGCTAGGAGCAACAAACTAAAAAAATAATAATCGCTTAAAGCTTCGTTTTTCCACGTTTCAGAAGCTCCTAATCATTTCATAAAAATTTCCATAGAACAGTATCAGTGAAAGACGTTTTATTATTCAGAAATGTATGATGTTTCACGCACCTGTTAGACATAGTATCACAAATGTCTCCCATAATGTTTACACCTGTAGCAACAAATTTGTCCAGTATTGCAAGGAAGGTACAGAGTCAATCTATTTGATTCCATTTTCATACTTTTTGGAAATTATTATTTTAACAATAATTTTCAACCATCAGTTTAAAAGTGTTAATTAAATGGAATATTACAAAATTATACGTTGCATGCTTTTAAAACATGCTTGAGCTGTTTTTCATATTTTTAAATCAATCAATAACAAAATGGATGTCCGCTTTTGGGCACGTTCCTCTGCTATTACATTTAGGCTGTAATACGAAATTTTCCTGCCCAAATAATGGAATTGACGCCATTTAACTAATTAATTAATGTAAGATATCCCAATTTATTCACCTGCTATGCACAAAAATGACATGCCGTATCAAAGTAATTTGAAAAATATATGTGAGAATTTGTAATGCATTATACCAAAACAAATCGATGACGCTATTCAGTACCTTTTGTCACTCAAAGTTAATTTCAAATACGGCTATTCGCCTTTGCAGCATAAAAGCAATTCTATGTATCATTTAGATAACCCATTACAGCTAATAAGCTAACTAATAAGAACTGCGTGGAGTAACTGTCACTACAGAATAAGGCTGAGCGCATACATTCGTTTTCCGTATACGGTTTCCTAATCAGGAATTCCAATTCGGAATTCCGTGAGCCTAGCGCAAACTTTCAGTTTTTTTAAGTGAATATTATACTACCAGTACGTTCAGTGGCGGCTCTGTGAATGCTTGGTGATAGTTGCGATTGCACTTCTATTATCATTATCAAAAAAGAAGAAAAAGATACGTCGGTATTGGGTGCATTCGTTAAACACTCGGAGAATCTACGAGAGTCCATTTTATCTAGAAAGAGCAAAGTTACGAGCACATCCAGATAAATTCTTTGATTTCTACAGGATGTCAATACAATCTTTCGATGAACTTCATAATGGCATACGTGATAAATTAAGGAACCAGGATACCTGGATGAGATTATCTCTGGATACAAAATATAGATCTACAAACCGAGGCCGAAGCATAAGAGACGAGTTTGCTCAATACTTCAAGACGCCGGCAGGAGAAATGTCATAACTATATAACGAAGGAATTACCAATTTACAACAATGAAAGTACAGTGTAATAAAAGTGAAAGAAAAGTAATTTTACTTTTGTTTTTTGTTTCTGTATAATTCTGTATAACCTCTTTGAAAACTTGCTCCCACGCAAAATCTTTGACATCTATATCTACTATTGTGGTAGCCCTTGTCATGAATATCCCACAAGCAGGAGTGCTTTTCAACAGCCAATGTTAGTTCTTCTGCTTCACACATTGTCCTGATGCATTCGAGCTCTTGATGCAACGACTTGACGTCCAATACGTACGTCACTGCGAAGTTCAGGATGGGAATTTCCGACTGTGTGCGGCGGTACATTATAAATGTATGCCAGTGCTGCGTTTCGCGTGACGTCATTAAGTTTTATCCGTTCCGTTTCCGAAACGTACGTACGGAATGTGTTCCGTTCGGGAAAAAAACGAACGTGTGCGGCAGTCAATGTATTTTATCAGCGTTTGATGCATTCGGATCTCCGAATACGGAAAGCGAATTTGGAAATCTAACGCGGAAAACGAATGTAGGCGCCCAGCCTAAGTTCGGCCATACACGTACGGAATTCATATTCGGAATAGCCCATGACAATTAGACATTTTCTGGTAAAAATTCCAGACACAGGGTTGTTTAACGAAGGAAAGGTTAATTTTTCTGGGCTGTTCCGAATCGGAATTCCGTACGTGTGCGGTTGCGCTAAGATTTCCCATTAATATACTGTCACTAAGAAAATAGAACACCCAATAAAAATGGTTTTATTTGAACGAACTTTTATATACTGTTAGAGATAGGTAAGGAGAGATTATGAGTAAACTTTGAAGCGGAAACATTTGCTGTATTGCTAGATTACTAATAACGTATTGTGACCACCGTCCTGTCATCTGGACATATTTCTGAAAAGGAGATTTATATCTTCTTGAGATATCTCCCATCATATCCCACACATGTTCAATGGGCGAAAGCTCTGTACATCTAGAAGGCGAAAAAAGGAGGGTGACTTAAGCGTTATTCAGATTGTTCATAGTAGCTCTAGCAATATTATACGAGGGAAATAGGTATAAAAAATTCGGGGCGTCGTGGAGGGGTGACCCTCTCTATGCAACCCTCTCTATGCTCAGTCCGAGCTGGAGCGCTCTGCGAGTAAGTGGGACTTACGTGTTCTTGGTGAAAGTAACCCTTTTTTACCTGCCGTCGGCATGGAGCTCTGTCTGATCGAGGAACAGCGCACCAACAAGTTTCTTGCAAAGCTAGGCAAGAATGGTTTGACATTTTTGAGTGTTTTAACAAGTTTATGGAGACAATTTTCTGGCAGAACCAACCGTCAACAAGTGGTTGAAAAGGTTTCGGGGAGGCCGAGAAGATGTGAAAGATGACCAACGCTCAGGACGCCCCTCTACATCGAGTTCTAAGGGAAATGTTGAACGAATTCGGGGCTGTGTTCTTAAAGACCGTCGATTGATAGTTGGAAAGATAGCCGAGGAACTGTCAATCCCCAAAACAATCATCCACGAAATTCTGAGAAAAAATTGAAATAAAAACATTGTGAGCGAAAATCGTTCCGAAGGTCTTTACTCCAGAGCAGAAAGCAAGGAGGGTTGCTTGCTGTGAGGATTGTTTAGAAGCAGAGAAAAGGGGGGAACTTTCTCAACGGGATCATCACTGGAGACCAGTCTTCGTTCTACGAATTCGATATGGAGCTGATATCTCAAAGTATTGAGTGGAAGCAAGCAGGCAAGAACAAAAAAGTCGAAAAAGTCAAGGTCCAATGTGAAAACAATGTTGATTGTTTTCTTTGATTCTCGGGGCACTGTTCGCCAGGAATTTGTCCCTCCCGGCCAGGCAGGAAACGGAAATTCCTAAATTGAAGTTTTGGGCCGTCTCAGAGCTCGTGTGGCCCAAGTTCGACCGAATTTGGCACAAGCGGACAGGTGGATCCTTCATCACGACAACGCGCCTGCTCACACATCTCTCGTTGTGCGTGAGTTTTTGGCCCGAAGCTCAATCACCCAAAACATCGCCTTATTCACCCGATTTAGCCCCTTACGACTTCTTTCTGCTCCCAAAATGCGAAACGGTGATTCGGCAGTTGGGGGATGTGGAAGCCATCAAGGTAGAAACGACACGGCAAATGAAGAGCCTCACAATTGAAGTATTTCAGCAATCGTATCAACAGTGAAAACGGGGTTGGCAATCTTGTCTTAGGTGGAGTACTTTGAAGGAGACCATATTTAAATACCTGAAACAATTGTAAAATAAAGTTGTTATTCCACTTTTATACGTATTTGCCGGACAAACCTCGTATTGTTGGAAATGACAAAAAATAAGAACTCGGTATTTTCTGGATGTACCGTTACACCAGCATACCTCCTCTAATGAGAACTCGAGGCGATTTCGCAACATATGTAGTGGCGTTCCCCGCATGACGTTAAACAGAACCAAGACTCATTGCTACGACCATTTTCATCCCAATTTCTTCGGTTTGTGTAACCTCATATTTTGCAGTGTCTGAATGCTTGAAGATTGCTAGAGCTACAGTGAAGTACCTCAATAATGCTCAAGTCAGCCTTCTTCCTTGGCCTCCTAGATCTACAGAACATTGAAAATGTGTAGAACATAATGAAAAGAAGAATTACCTCTTCACATTAGTCTCCACAAACACTAGTACACCCTATTTCAAGAGTATCCATTACGCTTTGACGAGGTGAACAGCTGATCAGCAAGTGACATTTTTGTGATAGTCTGCGACGTTGGCAATAATGCATCGGGAGTAAATCTAGTAAAACTTGTTTAAAGCGTTTTGTTTTTGTATGCAAATGAATATAATAAAAGAGCTGTTAGCAAGTACAAAATGAATCTGTAGCGTTCAAGAAACCAAAACAATTCATGGCTCTGACTATCTGACGTTGACGGATCCGTCAGAATTATGTATCCTGTGCCGATATGGACAATTTTGAGATAATACTAATCAGCTGTCATTGTACCGTGATGGATACTCGTGAAATAAGGGTATAGTAGCTCTTGTACGTGTCCGTCCATCATGCATTCCTAAACATAACCAAGAGAATAAGCGGTCGTGTTCTCTCTCGCTATCTTTCTCTCCCTTTGTCTCTTTCTTTCTCTCTCTCTCTCTCTCTCGAAATGAAAGAACCTTATTAATAAGTGGATTTTATTAACGGAAACAATACTTTCATTATACAAATTTTTGTAAATTAGAAAAGTTAATGTTAAATGGATTTCACATCCCATTCCAAATAATCGGATCTAAAAATCATCAAAAATACAAAGGTGTACAAAACCGACTTATGATATATCAACATTTTTGGTCCGTTTAATAAATATCTAATTCACAAACTAAAGTAAAAAAAACACAAATTTACATGTAAGGATAAAATAGGTTAGGTTAGTGCAGCAGATATGGAGTAATGGAAAGTGGTGTTCTCGACATCAGAGGGAGAAAGTCAGATTGAAATTAAGCAACTTCTGTGGAATATATAAAAAAAATCATTTGAGAAATTTACATTTTACAGCAATACCATATATGAAATGAGGTATCATGACAGCATCCCTGAGAATTTGTCAAAGCTGTTTCTCCTTATCTGCAATAATTAGAAATCTAGTACTACTACTACTCATATATGTAGTTCTCTACAACGCCATCTGTGAGACACTACCATTTTCAAAGTGGATTTCGTATTATTGTGGAGAGGAGAAACACAGCTGTTATAATTTTTTGGACGCCGAAATACTGTATCAGGTAGAAGATGCTGACCAACGCTAACATAAGACTCAAGCATAATAAAGAATGTGAATGGTAACAGTGACCCGTTGCTGCTCACCTCACCCCGTAACTAATTCTCCTGTCTACTGTTTTAACAAATCACAGACTGCTGAGCGGCCAGCTCCAAGCCAGTGTTGCTATTTACACCTCTTGTGATTCTTGCGTTATGTAATATTCCACGTAACATACTGTACTGTCTAACAAAAAATATGGTTTCAAAAAGGACCAATGTGTCTCTTCGCATGGCTAAGAAAACAAAGGTTACCAGTTCCATTATAAGAAAATCATGCAAGTTAGCTTGTTAGAAATGACAGAAACTTGAGGCAACAACTTCCTCACCTCAGATGTCAACATACAACATACGTGTTGCAATAACCCTAATTATATAACACCGTTGATCAACGTATTCTACCTGAAGATATCCAACCTTATGCTAGATTCGCGCGTCCGAAAAATTATCCGAGATGAAACGAGATACTGTAGTGTCATTTATGACAATTTCTCACAGCTATGTTTCTCCTCTCCGCAATAATTATAAATCTGCTTTGAAAAGGTTAGTGTTTCATATATAGTTGGCTAACCTTTTCAAAGTAGATTTCTAATTAATGTGGAGAGGAAAAGCATAGCTGTAGGAAATTCTCATAGTACGGTCTCTACAGTATCTCATTTCATCTCTGATAATTTTTTGGACGCGCGAATCTAGTATTAGGTTGGTTATCTTCAGTTAGAATATGTTAAACAGTGATAACACTAACAGTGTTTTCTCAACATCATTTTCAGTTACCGCCCAATGTGTAGCCCCTGCCCCAACTATGGCCGCCCCTGAATATCCCGCCTGCACCTGGTGAGCCAGCAGCTGCAGTTCTTGGTGGAGCAGTTCCAAAACCTGAAATAATCGCAACTTATTCATTAAATTCATAGAATATTCAATATCTTATTCAAGTGTTATTATGCGGATGCTAAATGCATTGAAAATAGAGCGTATTTTTCGGTAAATGCGCGACATCATGGTCACCGCGATCAATTTCACTCCCACAATTGTTCCATCATACCAAATTTTAGGCAATGATAACAAAAAATCACTCACAAAAATGTAGGTTTCAATCGTTCAAAACTAAGTAGAGTATCTGACTGAATACTCAGTCACTCAAATTGGTTGCAACGCACATACTAGGGCGGCCATAAATACACAACATAGATTTAACCTTTTTCATTGCATTTAAACCTTAAAATACAGTTGTACAAACATGAAAATACAATTTATAAAATTCTTTTTTAGGGCAAAAAAAATGCTAAGTAGGTACTAAAAATGTTTCTCAGTATTTTTGTTTTAGATATTGATTCAGATCAATCTTATATTAAAGAAATAAAATAAAACAGTTCATAATAAGGGCAAACAAGATATATTGAAAAAAAATTAATCACTAATACTTATCATTATAATGGAAACAATTAACAAATCTGACACACATTTTGACAATATGCCTTTTTTTAACAGGTAACTTTCGTAAACGCGAAATCAAGCGATCCAAATGAAGTAGAAGCCTATTAATTAAATCGGTATTGGTTGCTTCTTCAGATAGCTACCCAATTGACAACAAAGCGTGATCTATAACATCACCACCATGAATTAGTATTTTGTGGCCAGAAGCAGTCATATAATACCATGGATACTCGGCATCTAATTGTCGAGCAGTATCTAAAGTAAAATTTTTAAATTTCGATTTATTAACGGTGCATCTCGAATTCAAACACTGAAGTATAATCCAATAACGATTTATGTTGACGGTTTCTCGTCAGCAAATTGCTCAATGCATCGCGGAATATCAATATTTTCAACAACATTTAGCCAATCTGAATACTTTCCGTTTACATAAATTTCTAATTCTAATCTCCCTAAATCAACATTTTCAATGTTATCTGAAAGATGCGATGTTGCAGTCAACGTGTTGAGAATAGATTGCAATTTGTCTTTGGTACTACCCTCCTTAGAGTGCTAAATATCAAAAATAGTCCTCCTCGAAACTGAATATTTAAAAAAATTACCTAAAACAACAACAAAGTTGGATTTGGAAAACACATCTTTTTCTGTACTATGAACATAACATAGTTCGGCACCTCACAAACCTAAGAAGGGGCAGCAAGATGCAGATGAAAGCTATATGGCGCTAAACTAGACATTCTCTACTTTAAGATAACATTTATCTCAGCTGCAGCAAGACGCAGCCAAAAGTTTATAACTCGAAATGAATTAATTTTGTGAGAAAAAAATCTAGCAAAAACAACTTTCATTATAAATTTATATATCACTCCAAAACGCATGTTTTTACATAAAACAGGTAAATAATAAGAGTACATACTATATTCTTGTACCTCCATATTATCACTATGTGAAAACACTAGGCTTGAAATTATAATCCACAAAAAAAGTAAGTTGCAATGACTTACCCGTCCCGGTAATTAGACTCCAGAAGGTGTCACTTGCGATGGACGAAAGTAAATGACAGTTTAAACTAGTTGCCTTGTTATTCATATTTTTTAAAAGCCTCGCGCCTACTCGATAACTTAGCTACTCATTTAGACCGTTATAAACTCATGAGTTTTTGGGATTTTTGGCCTATGGAGGAATCAATGTGCGGAGTGACGTGATCTTAAGCCGTTTGTTGTGACAGTAAATGTTGTCTTTTATACCACACTCAATGCTCAGTCAAGGTAGATGCATTGCCGCGATTATCGTTAGTATAAATCTATTTGCAGGAGCGCTATGCTCATAGACCATCAATAATACAACTCAAAAACCCACGCAATAGCATTCGTATACGATGTAAATGAAAGAAACTATACACATTCAGCCAGACCCAAAGCTATTCAGGGTCAAGTGGGGCCATTACCCTGGAGCCCCTTGCATCCAAAAATGCAAAACATGAAGAGAGAAGTCCACAACAGAGAAAAACTAATTTCCTCCAAAGTGAAGTGGTGCTATTATCTATTCTATCTTGTTCAAAAAATATATTATAGATATTGAAAAGCCTACCACTGGTTAGGAAGTTTTTGAAATGGAATGGATAAATGAGAGTGAGAGAGACACATCAAAATTCAGTTGACTATACAATGAAAAAAGAAGCAGGTTTCGTAAGATTCTGAATTAGTAGAATGAGCAGTAACTTACCATGTACACCGCCAAGTTGATCTGGGAACCACCTCTTGAGGAAAGCTGGTGTCCTCAGCAAAGTGGCGCCTCCAAATTCTTGTGGGTATTTGAACATCAAGAAGAAATACAAATGGCCAACAAGGATGCCAAAGAACTCCATGACACCTCCACCATTTAGTACCAAGTTAAATGCTAGTAGGACCCATGGTAGGTAGACTGCCTTAAAGCGAGTTCCAAACCAGAAGCTCACTATCACATCCTTGTTCAGCTGGCACCATACATACAGAACTGATAGTACCATTGGGTCCATCAGTAACTAGAAATAAATGTGTTTCTTATACAGGATTCATGTCGTAGATGTCCACCGAAGTTAAAAGAGTAGTAATAAGATATAATGTAAATCTTCATGCACTGTCTGGCCACCAAATGAAACCGCATAATTATGTTGAATTGTCTACAGGGAAAACCAAATTTGTCTGACAGCTTGAGTTCAATGGGTACAAGAGAGAAGCGAGAAGGGTGTATCACCACATGTTAGAAAGAGATAGAAGGCGGCTGAAGAGCGAAGGTCACAACCACATTGCCTAGTAATGGTCACGCAGAAGGTCGAGCAATCTGCTGCGTTGCCAATATATTACACCAGAAAATGTTCGCACAGGCTGGTACAATAGGTTAGGTTACTGTCAAACCCAAGAAGGTGGTCTGTTAAAACATTTAATTTAATATTTTGTTTTCATTTTGATTAGAATTATTTACATCAATTTTGATGCGACTTAGTGTTTTAATTTATTTTAGAATTATCTCTGATTTCCACGGATGGTGATAAAATCGACACATCCTGAGTTATTGTTACATTTTGCGACAGCGAGCGATCGAAAATGTAACAAATACCATTACGCAATACAAATTATCACTGCCTGTGTGTACGCAGGTGAAGGTTATTTCGCAGTCCCCTGCGAGCGCTAGATGGGTACTGACCAAAATCGCTCAACTATGTCCATGGATGTGGAAACCTTGCCGTGGAATGTACAAGATGTGGTGTTATCGAACGAACCAATCATGCCATGTTGCAGAATTTGTGACAAACCTAACCTAAAATAAAGCGCCGCACAGTGGGGCATAATACCTCAAAAGTTGGTATTAATTCAAAAAATCAAGTGCTGTAATCACGTTCGCTCTGTTGACGCAACGAAAGTCATCTTGAAAAAGGCATCTTCCATAGTGCACGAGTACTATTCGTTAAGTCATTAGTTTCTGTCTATATTAAATATATTGTGGATGTGGTGAATTATTTTCAGATTTCAAATGTTTCAGATGAAGATGTCAGCTGCAGGTATGAAGTGTATTTTCATAATCATCACTTATTTAAATTGAGTATTCACAATGAATTATAACGCTTAGAAGTCATCAATGTAATCTTACAGAATATTGCTTTTCTCAGAAACATGCAGAGGTTTACTTATATATCGAGACATATTGAATACTTTTGTTTGTATGACTAAATGATACTGTTATTGGGCAATTACAGGACGTAAAAATCATCTGCGATTTTTTGCGATTTCGGAGAGAAATAGGATTATTGATATAGATAATAATATTTACTTTACTTATATTAACTTTAGTAACTTATAATTTCTCTTCGTTCTAGGACCTAGTCGTAACAAATACTTAAAAACATCTCAGAGGAGGCTTTGGTTCCAATAGTTGCTGAGTACCAAAGAAAAAATTTATTATATTTTTTTGTTACACCCTGTATATTTTAAGGGAATGTGTTTCTCAGCCACTCGTTACTGTTTAGTCTACGAGTGGTTTGTTATATCAAGGAAATATAAAGGTCACTTGAAACTCTTTTTGGGTGTGATTTAGAAAAAAGGTAGATAAGATATTTTGTGAGGACCATCGAGAATAAACTTAAAATAGTATTATAACTCAATATTCTATGTCTTGAAATCTTGCGTGAGCTCTCATTTGCTTTAAAAGGTTACTATAACACTTTTAGTATACGATTCATGGCCATTGGGAATGAATACCAACGTTTAAAGTATGCTGCCCCACTGTGCGCCGTTAGGAGAATCAATCCTATACCTTATTTCACGAGTATCCACCACGCTTTGATGTCTACTGAGGTGAACAGCTGATCAGCAAGTGTAATTTTTTGTTAGTCTGCAACGTTGGCAATAATGGATCGGGTATAAATCTAGTAAAACTTGTTTGTGGCATTTTTTTGCATATAAACTTATCTGAATTAGAGCTGTTAGCAAGTACATAATGAATCTGTAGCGTACAAAAGACCAAAACAAAAGTCGGCTCTGTCTACCTGGCGTTGACGTATCCATCAGAATCATGTGTCCTGTGCCGATATGGGGAATTTTGAGATATTACTATATCTAGTCATTTTGCCATGATGGATACTCGTGAATTAGGATATAAACAGATTCGACACCATTAAAAATAAAATTATTATTTGGGCGTAAAGAATAAACTAACGCATA
This sequence comes from Acanthoscelides obtectus, assembly GCA_963669975.1. NCBI lineage: Eukaryota > Metazoa > Arthropoda > Insecta > Coleoptera > Chrysomelidae > Acanthoscelides > Acanthoscelides obtectus. Next base: position 37,428,306 of record CAVLJG010000004.1, on the reverse strand, counting down.
TTGACGCATATTTTCAATATGCGTCTTAATTCAAGAAACTGGTGAAACATATCGGCAACGAGACAGATTGCCGCGTCAGCGATGCTAGGCAACGCGAAGATGAGCTTCACTATTCAGCCAGCTTCAATCTCTTTCTAACATATCGAAAGAGGTGGGCAAAAAGCTAAGAAACATTCAAATCAACATATGTGGTTTCATTTGGCAGTCAAAAAAAATATGGAGATTTACCAACATAAAAACCACAGAATAAGTTTCAGATGTTACAAAACATAATATGTATGTAAGTATGTATATCTTTTATAGAATAAGGTTACCATAATACAAATAGTAATATACTAACATTTCAGCAAAATGAGCAAGTGCTTTTATAAATTTGAAGATTGGACTTACAGGGATATCAGCCGCTATTCCTAGAACGATACAGCAGCTCCAGTTGAACAGCAACATGAATAAGTAATCAGCAGGTTTTCCAGCATATGCTCCTTTAACAAATTAAAGATACGATAAAATCTTCCAGAGATTCATATTCATATAAATTCCAAATATAATGCTATGGTAAATAAAAATTCAACTCTCACCATTGGGATCTCAGAAATGGTAAGAGAGTTCATTTAATGGGGGCAAGGTTGTACATTTAGGTGACTAAGAAAGTAGCATTTACTACAATTTTACCACAAGATGACCTAAATAGCTGTTTATATCCTTCGACCTATTAGTAATAAATGCCTCATTAACCTAATATTGATTTCTAAATTACTTTGACTTTATTCCCCACTTTGGGAAAAAGGTAAATGCTTGGAAGTAAATAGTACCTTTTTGGAATTGCTTATGTAATCATTTTAATCTATTTTGTGGTCAAATTATCAAAATTATAACTCAAAATGTTTGTTGGGCCAAATTTGAAACTCCTGATATAATAATTTAAAAAATTTAAAAATGTGATTTTTAAAAATATCTCACTTCCAGTATCGATAAAAAAATAATTTTCTTAAAACTAAAATATTATAATCATGTTTTATAAATCAATATAAACAATATAAGATTTGCAAAATATAGTGCATTTACAGACCACATGTTATAATACTTAATAGGACTGTTATCTGATTTTTATATTGAACTTATGTCATAAGAATTTGGAAGCATAGCCAGGTAGGAGGAAACAGGCAACTGTTCCTAGTTTATTTGATATCACTCAAATAATTTTTGGTTTTGGATCTCTGGCCCCCTTAAAAGGCTTGCTTCAAGATAAAATGTGCAATCCACAGAATCCTGGATACATGATGGTGAACATCTTTAAAATCAATTTTACTTATTTTGTTTCAGCAACCGGTGAAAAAAATTTATTCAAAGCCATCTCTGGAATAAATAGCTATTTGCCATTGAGAAAAACTGAAGAGTGGGTAGTACTAGAACTTTTTTCAAAATTTCGTTTAGTTTTTGGGGATTTGGAAGCCCCTGATTAAGCAGAAGTCCTGGACATTTGATGCTAGGGTAAAGACAGAATAGTTTGTTTTATGTTGACAAATACATATTTCTTCATCCTTACCTTCCTCAAGTCGTCGAGAATAATTGTAGAGAAAATATAAATTTATGAGATAGTGAAAGCCAGTCATAGGTGAAATAGGGTAGTATAGCAGGGATGTGATAGGTCTCCATATCTGGAAGGCTTTCAGGGCTTCGTAGTCAAGTATCAGATTCCTGGGATTGACGAATCCAAATCTCCCACAGAGAGGCAGAACCACTGATCCGGCGAACCAGTATCTGGTGAAAAAGGGAACACTCCTGAACCATTCACCTAAATCTGACATGACTTTTAAATTTTCGATTTGAGATCAAGCACTAGCACATAACCTCAATACAAATGATGATAAAACTATGAATTTTGATTGAATGAACGGTGATTTGCGCGGGAGCTTATTAGAACATTATGAGGAAAATAATTGTTTGAAGATAATTATTTCGAGAAAGATTTTTTAAACTGACGTCAGCTCTTCGATGTTTTAATGATGATCGCAAATTTGACTTTCACTCACAAAACATCATAATCAAATCCAAGCGAATAACCAAAATTTCTGTGTTAGGTGCCGCGGTTATAATATGGTTCAAGATGACACATGGGTTGATGACGTCAGTTACACGAATCGCTTGAACGCGTTGTTTTTAACCGCGGTTTTGTTGCAAGTTGTTTATTTTAGAAAAGCGCGTATATAATCTCTGATTATTTTTATTATCACTTAATAATCGGTGCTTTTTCGACTACAACTGTATATGGAAAGTTTAAATAAAAAACCTTTCATAATATTCATGGGAGAAATGTTTTTTCAGATTTTTTTTTAATGATGGTACCATGGCTTTGTAGCTATGATAACTTTCAATTCTCTAAATTTTTCCGCATGTCAAAGAAAACATTTATTGATTCAGCAGAAATGATAAAAAAAGAAATTAGCAAAACCGTATACAGGTGGATATCATCTAGTGAGTTTATATGGCCATATTTTAATATTCTTGTGGTATATGGCTACACAGGATACTTTGTTAAGCATAGGAACTACATTTAAAGTGTCCCCAACAACCGTAATGAGTATAACTAATAAGGTGCTCCACTTTATGGTAAAACTGAAGTCAGCCTGTATCATTTTTCTCAAAAATGAAGCTGAAGTACAATAACAATATCCAATACCCGGCAAAATTCTAACTTGTCACATTTCAAATAATAACCAGAAATATAAAACTACTCTTGAGTTGGGTAAATACCACAATTTTGCGGTGATAACTATGACATATAACAGCTGATTCGTGACGTCACGGATCTTATAACCAAACTGATAACTACACTCGCTTGAACGGATTGGTAAATACCAACCCAAAATGGTAAATACCATTTCCATTTGGTTATCCGCTTGAATTTGATTCATATATCATATACATTATACACTGGTTGACTGGACTGCTTCTTGTTTTGACTTCACATAGAACAAAAAGCGCAAGAACTGCTCGGATCACAGTGATTTATCAATTATCGATTTTTCACTGTGATTGTGATATCTTTTCGGCCTGATTATAGAGTTTTTAGTACAGCAAAAATAACGAACAGTTAAGTCGTCCGTCACGTTATTTTTAACTGCTAAAGTGAACTAATTTGACGGTGTATATGTTTTGTGCTCGACAGTACTGACTACTGACAGGATTTTTTTATTTGACTTTAAGCATGAAGCTGTAAAGCAGATAACAGAGGAAGGAAGGCACAGAACGAAGGAGCAAAACAAGAGCACTAAAAACATCCTAATCCGTGATCCTAATCCAGTGGCGTATGCTCCGTTGTTCGATTTTCGTCCGCCGGCGCGCATGACGTCACGCGGAGAGTGATTATCATTTGGGTTGACATGAATAACGTGCATATTTTCACCTACAGGTCAAACGGTTGGACGGATTTTCACATATGAGGTGTCGTTGGATTCGTCTTAGCGGTGCGAGTGACACTAGCTACATTGAAATTTTATAAAAAACAAAATTGGGGATTTTAATAAAAGATTTCAACCTTGTAATTGCTACTTCATAGGCTACATATCAAACGGCTTGATAGATTTTCACATATGAGATGTCGTTGGATTCGTCTTAGTGGTGCGAGTCACACAATCTACATTAAAATTTTATACAAAACAAAACGGCGGATTTAAATAAAAGATTTTAACCTTGTAATTCCTATCTCACAGGCTTTAGCTTAAACCACTTTCTAGCTCCACAATAGAGCGCGTGTATCGTCATTTTACTGTTTAAAAACAAGATTTTTCTACATTACCTATATTTTAGTATGTTCTGTGGAGCAGGATTAACATGTTCATATCATAATACTGTACTACATTTATCCTTCACAGAACATCCTAAGTACATGTAAGTGTGAAAATGTACGCAACTCGAAAAGTAGAAAAATGGAACTATCTTCTTTTTGCAGTAAGGTTGTGGTATAACAATACATGGAAATGACTTAATCTAAGCAACAATTTTTTTCCATTTCCTTTTACGATTATTCTGGTCTTTCAAACTTTTATTCAGTTCTTTGATCCGGAAGAACATCTTTTGCCTGAAAAACAGTTTCACCTATAAAATTTTGCTTTTTTGTCACTGTTCCATCCCCATTTCGTTGTCCGCATTGAATATAGTGAATACCTTGTTCAGCTTCTCAATTTGATTCATGAAAGTTGTGGAGGGTTTTGATAATCCACCCTCACTAAGATGGTCTATCCATGAATAAGTTTCATTTGAGGAACTTTTCAACCTCTTATCCTGCAGTTTATTGCAAACAAAGCCGGCCAAATTTTCCAGCCCGTCATACCCGAGCTCATCTATTTCTTCCACCAAAACTTGCTCGGTATAGTCAGCTTCAGGTGCATTCAGTTTATTCTCGTTAATGATGCGGTTAGTGGAATGTCTGGAGTATCCTCTGACTTTACGCTGCAATTGGTACTCTGAGTATGCGCCTTCGTTTCGCCTCAACATATATGACCTTATTCCATACTTAAACTCTAGAGCACTTGTATGGTCATGAAGACCATCTTTTGCCCTAATTACTCCGAAAAAGGACATCTTGATTAAGACGTCTTGTTAACAGGTATTGGACGTTGAAGCGTCGTTTAACATCCTCTAGAGCATTTTCTAGCAAACCCTAGCGCTTTTTACATTGACTTTGTCTTATCTTTTTGTGAGATGTAGCCATTTTTTTTGCTAAAGTTTGGGTCTTGAGGAAAACTGTAGAACTTCATGTCTTTGCAAAGATTCCGTTTAGATTGATTGTCGGTATTACATCCCACAACAGCACACCGCAATTTTATCAATTTATCAACCACACAGGGTATATAAGGTATGTATAACTAATACAAGACACAAAACCACCGAAAAACACCAACAAATCGCATTATATAGTATTAATTAATGCTGCCGCTGGTAACCACGAGACGATAACTCACGGAGCTCCGCCCACATGCGCAATATCCTATCTTCAGTGTATGTGTATCGTGATCTTAATCTGTTAAACGGCGTCAGTAATCAAATCCAAGCGAATAACCAAAATTTCTGTGTTATGTGCCGCGGTTATAATATGGTTCAAGATGACACACGGGTTGATGACGTCACGAATCGCTTGAACGCGTTGGTTTTAGCCGCAGTTTTGTTGTAAGTTGTTTATTTTAGAAAAGCGCGTATATAATCTCTGATTATTTTTATTATCACTTACTAATCAGTGGTGTTTTCGTCTACAACTGTATATGGAAAGTTTAAATAAGAAACCTTTCATAATATTCATGGGAAAAATGTTTTTTTCAGATTTTTTTTAATGATGGAACCATGGCTTTGTAGCTATGATAACTTTCAATTCTCTAAATTTTTCCGCATGTCAAAGAAAACATTTATTGATTCAGCAGAAATGATGAAAAAAGAAATTAGCAAAACCATATACAGGTGGATATCATCTAGTGAGTTTATATGGCCATATTTTAATATTCTTATGGTATATGGCTACACAGGATACTTTGTTAAGCATAGGAACTACAAGTGTCCCCAACAACCGTAATGAGTATAACTAATAAGGTGCTCCACTTTATGGTAAAACTGAAGTCAGCCTGTATCAATTTTCTCAAAAATGAAGCTGAAGTACAATAACAATATCCAATACCCGGCAAAATTCTAACTTGTCTCATTTCAAATAATAACCAGAAATATAAAACTACTCTTGAGTTGGGTAAATACCACAATTTTGCGGTGATAACTATGACATATAACAGCTGAATCGTGACGTCACGGATCTTATAACCAAACTGATAACTACACTCGCTTGAACGGATCGGTAAATACCAACCCAAAATGGTAAATACCATTTCCATTTGGTTATCCGCTTGAATTTGATTAGTGTTATAGTAGGTCTACCTCTACCGATTTTAACGTAGATCTGTCGATCTGTTATTCTACAGAACTATCGTTTTTAATGAGAAATCTGCCGTAGAATTTCTCTACTTTTTAAACAGTATATTTCTGATATAATTCAACGAAGCACAATAATAGAGCCATTTTTTTGCTATTTGGTTTGCCGATAAATTACACACAAATCTACCGAATACAGATCAACTCTTCTGTTGCTGAATGGCAATGGGCTTTGCTTCCCAAAGACAGACTCGCCTAACTTTGGCCTCCTATCCTATATATAACTATTATAACCTTGTCGAGCTTCGTACATCCAAAACTGGTCGATACGACCGCACCTTTGTTCCTAAGGTATTGAGATTGTGGATTAATCTGCTCGAAGAGGCTTTTTCGGGTTAACAGTTTCTTTAAGCTCCTCATAGCAGCCGCGGTGCCCTAGTATTTAGGCTTCTGCCTACGCGGCTGCTTCAGTATAAAAAAACTATACTGAACCACACTGTTACCTATACCTGGTAACACTGAATGGTTCTGTTACTCTTTGGTGTGCTCCACCCATGTGTGGTTGCAGTTGCCATTATAATGGAGTGGCATAATTAATTGTATAAAAACTTCTCATTCTGAGTTTCAACACCTCTTTCTTCCCATTTGTTTAGTCTGACATGTTTTTTCAGACTAGATAATCACATTTGAGCATTAGGGCACTTGAATCAAAGAATCTTTATAATACACAACAATTTAATGTTAGTCTTAACACATTACTGATCTAAAATATACATTAAAAAAGAACTTCTTTTCAATTCATATCTATTTGATATTTGCCAACTTTTCTAATTCAGCTATCTCCTTTTCTGCAGCAGCCTTCTTCTCAGCAGCAAGTTTTGCATCACGCTCAGCCTTCAATTTACCTTCTATTTCCCTAAAAGCATTTTCTTTCTTTGTGAACCTACTCTGGTGGTAAGCCCCCCACATGATGCCTACTCCCAGGAAACTCCATCTGCAAAACTGAGAAACACAAACTTAGTTCTTTTCCTCGAAGTAGTATGGTAGTCAGCAGCAATGCTAGTTATACATGAACTTTTGTTATTTTGGTCTCTTATTTTGAAAATGGCCACCATGCTGTAAAGTGTAATTTTTACAATACATGGTTTAATTTGGCTAAAAATACAGAGGAAAAAACAAATTAATTCTATCAGCTGAAATCTGTCTTTGGACAGACACCACATTTTTGAACATGTGGATTCATTTGTTAGACAGGGCAGGGCATATAAATACATTAAAGATGTAACAACAGGGTGAGCTTCAGAAATTACACTGCTCTACATTACAGGTACAGCTTTATTTGAAATAAGAGCCCATTGGTAAATTCTGTGATTATAAAAATAGCAATTAAATACAACTGGTAGAATGGCATTGATTTTAATGAATCATCATTGACGATAGAAATGTGGACATGATATAGTCACTACATCCTGCTTTAATTGATAAAAATGATAAACTATTTCGTCTTTATATGGGTTATCATAGGTTATAATCGATTATGTAACTAAATTTTATTATTCTTTTTGAACAGCGTTAGATGACTTACTTTAATGAGGGGCGAAACACGAACAGGAGCAGGTAGATCTGCCATGGTTGTGTAATTTTATACGGAAAATTTAGAATTTACAAATTTTATTCCCTTGCACCCACAAATATTGATTTGGTGAAAGAGATGGGCAAAGTTAATGACTTGTAATGAAAGGTTGTGTGGATGTGGATGAAAATTGACAATAAACTTGTGATTGACTTAAAGCGTCCCATCTCTAGCAGTGGTTAAATGACGTTAGCACTGACAGAAATATACATATGTTTTTGACTTTTTGTAAAGTGACGTGAAAATGTCTCGTACGCAAAATAATAGATGTTATTTTCAATGAAACGATATAATATTGCAATGAAAGCATGCATGTCTAGCTCCAAACATCTTACCAAATCCTTTTGAAACAAATCGTATGAAATTAGTCAATCACTATTTCATTTTATCCATTGTGATGTGACCTTTAGGCATGGAAGTATTCAAGGCTCCCAGTTGTATTGAAAGACGGAAAAACGACGATATGTAAGATAATTGCTCATTTACATTAGGTATGACCGATGGCTATGTCTGAGCTGATATAAAATCCATTAAATATATCAAAACAAATATCCCCAAATAACATTCTGCTTAAAATTTTCTGATGAACTGCTGAACAGAGATGGCAACGATAATGTACCCCACTCTAACAAAATCTCAAAGTATGCGCTCCAAACGGAAGTCCGCCGTCGAACTCTTGGCTGAGAGCAAATCATTTTATGTCAAGTCTGAGGTTGTGAGGGAGACCACCCAGGTTCTACCAATGCGCCCAACATCAACTTATGCATCGTATAGGACATACCATCGTAGTAAATCGGTGAACGTCGCCACGCACAATCCTAACTGCAAGCCTCCCAGTAATGCTACAGTGTTACCACAATGTAAGTACTCCAAGTATAAAATGCATTGAATATGAAATACTGTTGAACCAGACAGATTTTTTGCACTATATTTCACATTCTTGATGACTCAAACTAGGAAACATCATAATCATTGTTCTTGACAGAATAAATGCTAATACCTATAGGTATATTGAAAATTACCAATTATCGTTTCTTTATTGTCCAAAGAGGTAGAGCTAATTAATGAGAGTTATGATATTGAATAACATATTCTTGAAGAAGATGCCAAACTCTATGCTGTATTTGGATGTTCAAATACAATTTCCATCATCTCATAATGAAATCAACTCCATTTACCTTTAGCGAAAATTATTTTTCATCAACCGTCTAAGGATAGATCACCCCTCACCAGCCTCATATTTATTCCTGCAATTTGGCATTTCCAGAATGCCTTAATGATAGAAAAGGAAATCCCATAACATGCAGCAACAGTCCAAGAGGAAGATGGTGATTAACACGTATATATTAGGCAACCAAATAAGTTTATGCGGTTTTTAGTAGAAAAATATAAATTTTCATTGAGAAACGATGACACTATTTATTCGTCAAAGTAATTACCATCACGTTCATTGACCTTTTGCCATTGTGGAACCAATTTTTGTATGCCAGTAATGTAGAACTTGGAGTAAAAAAATTGGCTGATTGCATTTATTACACCATCTTGGGTTGTGAACTGTCGGTGCCCCATACAGTTGTCAAGAGACAAAAAAGGTGATAATCACTGGGCAAAATGTCGAGAGAATATGGCGGGTTGGGTAACGTTTCCCAGCCAAGTTCAGAAATTTTTTATTGTGTTAGTTTTGTGGTATGAGGCTTGGCTTTATCCTGCAAGAATATCACTTTCTTCCAATTGATCAAAGAAGGCTATTTCTGGATGAGTGCTGCTTGAACTCGAAGCTGCTCACAATACAAGTTAGCAGTGATGGTTGGACCCCTTTCCCAAAACTCATAATGGACAATTACAGTTGCTGTCCACCAAACACACAACAAAATCTTGTTTGGGTGCAAGGAAGCCTTGGGTGTGTGTGGTACCGAATTAGTAGGCGACAACTAATGATACGAACCGATTAAGAAATGGTTCATTAGCGTTGCCTGAAACCTTTGATGAACAAGTGGTAAGATGACTTAATTTGATATCATTTGTCAGTTCATGTTAGACCCATTTTCTTAACTTCCACGTCTTTCCTAGCTGATGAATGTGCATACAAATAGTTTCAGGACTCACTCTGAACATTTCTGCATGTTCTTGGCACATTGTCCTGGAATTTGCGTACACAACCTGTCGAAGATCCTATCCATCAACAACATCCATGGCAATGTGCGATATACAGCAACCGCACGAACTTATTTGGTTACCTCATAATTGTAAGCTGATGTGGTGGATAGATAAGCCCTATTTTGACATTCACAGCTTACTATTAAATTGAGTATCTTCTGGTAAAATATGTTTATTAAGAAGTATAATCGTATGTATAAGTATATTTTTGCATCTTGCATCCTTATTCTTACCTTAACAGATATGGCCGTCTCTCCATCGCGATCTTTGCCGCCAATCACGCATCGTCGCTCAGTACATTCAACAATTCAAGTGGAGAACAGTGATCGCCTACAAACGAGGCTCAGACAGTTGCTTGTTTGTGGTGACAGTGCTGAAGAACTTAGTGTAGATGAGGTAAATATACCTAA
>CAVLJG010000004.1:36601477-36817693 GCA_963669975.1 Acanthoscelides obtectus | reverse complement strand
CAGCACGGCGCAACATGCCACACCAGCCGTGAAACAATCGATCTTTTCGTTATCAGCCGTTTGGGAGACGTTCATTGGTCAGCCCGCAGCTGTGATTTGACGCCCATGGATTACTTCCTATAGACTGTTAAGGACCGATGTTACACTTACGATCCTTGAACAATTGATGTTCTTAAGGAATATATCCGTCGAGATATTGATGAAACAGACCCACAAACTATTGAAAATGTGCTTCAAAATTGGGTTAAGCGGATGGACTACTGCCAGGCCAGCCGCGGCAGCCATTTAACTGAAACGTTTTTCATAAATAATCGGGAGGTGTATTCTTTTAAATTAAGTATCGAGTGTTACATATTATTGAAAAGTGTAGTTTTAATACCAATTTAAAAAAGAAACCAACGGATGGCCCACCCTCCACATTAAAAGACAAATCATAAATATATGAGAAATAACAAGGTTCCAAAACTGTTTTTCCTTTTTATTTATAGTGAGATGTTAAAATGAATTGCACAATGATGTTGCCACTTTTTATCCTCTACCAGATGCCATAATTAGAATTTTAATATGGCGTTTCTCTCTTGTCCTCCAGCATCAACTTTATTTTCACTTGATGACGCCAGATTAGATGTTTGCGTAGATGAATAGGATTTTTGAGTCTGTACCCAAAACTGTATATGTCATACACTGACATTGCCAAACCTCAGTTATTCAAGAAAAACATAATTTCCTAGATAGGCCCATAAATTATCGTAGTAATTTGGTTTCTATACCAGACCAGACCTCAAATTGAACATAGTAACAGGGTGTGGGAGACTGAGAAAAAGGGAAATAAATCAAACAGTCAACAATGTATGGTGAGGAGTCAGGCTTTGCCTACAAAATAACGGACAACGTTTTGAACATCTGCTATGTTTTACGTCTGCTTATTTATGAATACCATTATTATTACCATCAATAAAAATTTCAGGTCTCATCATACATATTTATGTCCTTACAATTTTTGTTCCGACAACAAATTCATGGCCAACAAAGGAGATACATCTCTGAGTTTAGGTCTGAAAGATCCATTTAAATATAGAAAATTCAAATAGCATCCAAGGTTTGTGACGGAAGTTTAAAGAAGAAATGTCGAATTAAAAATTTGACTATGGCATCTCGAACAGGAGAATAAGTGGCAATGACATACAATTTATTTTGAAATCGCAGCTCAGATAGTCAGGAAAAAATAAAGACGATTTTGAGATGAATCTGGTATGCGAAACGAATTATTTTGAAATAACTAAGGTTTGGAGATATACTATATGTCGTATTATACATTTTTGGAATCAGAGTTAAAGACCCTATTCACCTATGCGATAGAACGCCGTATTGATATTCTAATAATGCCATCTTATATAGCAAAAAAATTGGAAAATTTGATGTGTCATTAATTTTGAAATCTCACTACAAATGGAGTCGAAAAAGCTTTTTTCCGGCTCTCTTCGGAAGAACACTTTGAATTTCTAAAAATAGCAAACTTTTAGCTACGTAAATGCACAACTTACTCCCCTTTTAAGCGACCTCGTATCTCTTACTGTATCCGAGTTCCCAATTTGGAGCACCCGGTATATAACGTCTCCTCCCTTCCACATGATAAGGCCAACCAGGCGTTTTCAAAATGAGGACAAGGAAAAGGAACAACTATGCATTTGGTCGTAAAAAATGGATCTCCTACAGACTTGGAATGTTTGTAGAAACATGAAGAGTTTTTCATACAAAACTATTACACCGACCCTACGCTGGGCTGTCTTGGTTTTGCGGTTTCTTCTTTGCCATGCACATTATACATGTACGTACAAGTAATACGTTGTCATCAGCGCTATTAATCAAAGTTTCCCGAACAAAACTAATTAACGTTTCCACACAGAAGTAAGTTCCTAGCGGATTTTCCCGCGTCGTCAGAGACAAGTTTGCGACCTGCTGTACGTATATGTGTGTGTGCTCGCGTTTACAATCGAGACCACATGACAAAATTCTCGGACCGCGATAATTAGTTTTGAAGTAATTATATCGCTTCACGGACGGCTGGATTCCATTGTGCTTGCGAGTCGTCCCTCGGACTCCGAATCAGGCACTACTAGACACACCGAACTCCTCTACTTTACCAAATTATACGGGTAGATTATGCACACTGCTGTACTTTTCATTATTACTGTGCCTCTTTGGCGTAAAATGGGAAACTTGTACGGTTCGCCGACTTTCAGGACATCCATTGTTTGCCTAGACCACAGAGCGTAAGCTTTATAATTCCCTACATACGTGGATTAGGTTGTAGAATTGTTGTAGAATTGTTGTAGACTGATGAAAAAGGAATGAGAATCCTCCCATGGATGCTATGATTTTTCAATAGATGATTTCTAGAAAGATACACATTATCATGAATTCTGTTCTTGCAGATTCAGTTTGAGACCAGCGTTTTAACCTTTCGCCCACCTGCCGTGGTGTACATACAGAAGAATTTTTATGTAAGCGTGGTGTTTCATTTTCAATAAATTTTTTTGAAATTAGTTTCGCCAAAATTATCCTTTGAACACCGTTTTTAAAATGTTATGAAATTGAGCATGGTGCATACGTCTCACCGAAAGTATAAGAAAAAAAAATAGGATAACGCTTCATCGAGTCTATAAATTGTCTACAGTAATCTAAGTTACGCGATTAAATGTCATTTTACTTCCACGGCAATTGGAAAAACTTGAATGAAGTGCTCCTTATTTTTGTGCTGTATGTCACGATCAAGTTTTTCATGGTATCTATTGAACAATATTTTATACAAACGTAGTGTCATTACTCTGCATACATTAAATTGCGCTCAGTATTCAGGACTTGCTCTAAATTATGCATGAAACTGAATGTAAAAGTGCGCAAAGATCAACTGCATCATCATCAGTTCATTTTGCGAATAAGAAAAGGTTATGCTGATAAACATAGCGTCGTACCCTTCGTGGATAGTTCTTTGCAATATTTTTCAACTGAAGAAGTAAAATACAGACAAAATACCCTATACGCAACACTACCGATGTTGACAATACCCCTGCCATACTTATTTACCGATTTTGACAACATACTCGATATATCCCATAAACAGAAAACAGAAAACAAAAACACTAATAACCTAAGTTAGACGTAAATGAGACATTTCGCCTTAAAATGGATCTATAACTAAATGAAGCCATCCATACTCCCACTTTGTCAGTTAATGTATTTTAAAATCCTGTTTAACGGTGTTTTTGCTCTTTTCTTAGAAAATCACGTGTGTCTTTTTATTTCTAGTTTAAGTAGTACGTAATGATTCATAAGCTAATGCATACCCGCGTACAAGGTTAGCCTTCTGCGAGTTTTCTACCATGTGTATTGTTCTAAAATATGTCATTTCTAGTTATCTGCTTATAGTTTGGACAATAAACATTATCATTATTATTAGATAACAAATTCAACAGTACGTCTATAAATTCAGTCGCAGAACTCTGTTTATGCATAGAGCGATAAAAGACTGCAGAGAACAATAACTTCTAGACAGCAAAACAACAGACTCATGCCAGAATGATATGATGTACAACACGTATATAACAGTCTTTGCTTTTGATAGGTGGAAATGAGCATGTTCTTGTTCTTCTAATATTTAATGTCCAATTTCCTGTACAAAGAGCAAAAACTTGATAAATTACAAAAAACGATGTCACTCATTTCTGTCGGTCTCTCTGTTGGTCGGTCTGTATGTCTGCCTGTCTGTCTGTACACAAATCCTTGACCCCTCTTTAAGACCTCTCTAGACTCACGCGCGAAGCCGCGAACTACCCGCGACCCATGAGTGTGCATCCCCTTCGCGTATTCTTCACGACCTCACGTTGCGTTCGCGCGTTGTTCCTGGTTGGTGTCGGTTTTTTGTCTCGCGACAGAGGGTTCGCAAGGCGCGAACATGACTAGGCTCTTAATTCACTGGTGGCTCAGTTGCCTTTCTAGCGAGTGCCGGGTGTGGTTGAGTTTTCTCCACTTCTTTGGAATTGTTTTAGTTTTACTTATATATGCCTAATTATAAATTGGCAAAGCGCAAAGTAGCCCTCTAGCAGCAGTAACAATTACAGCGTCCATACTCGTCAAGAGCGCGAACTATACTGTGAAGCAGGCGCGAACACTGCGATTGTAAAACTGTAGCACAGAGTACTACCAGAGGCGACACTCTGTCAAAAATCAGGTCCTGTCAATGCCAATTTGATTTCTATGCATTTGGTGGGATTCCTGTTACTGTGACATTCAGGGGTTAATCGTGGAATGTTTTTACACGTGACCACAAAACAGTTTTATCAACAAAAATCAATTATCTGGCCTAAATGCATTTGGGGAAATAATAAACACAAATTTCTTAATTATGTAGCTTGACATATGACATTCGTGACTTCAGGCTAATAACGGGTAACAAACTCTAGGAAGAAACCCTCCGGACGATAACGAACATAAGCGGAAAAATGTGGTAAGCATTTAGGGGATACGAAGACCAAAGGGACCGACAGCAGGTGTCGCACCTGTATAATCTGTGTCTGTAGGTACAGTTTTCGGGATCCGCACCGCGATCCGCGCCGCGATTTCCGCCGTGATCCACGCGTGAGTCTGGAAAGGCTAATAGCCTTGACAGCATCGCTCAAATTTTGATCAAATTTTGACATGAGTTGCTACTATTTCAAGGACGAAATAAATAAAATTTGCTTAAAGTTTGTTCTTTGGCATTTGAGAGACTCCTGCTCGTTTGTAGTAATGCTTTGAGGGATAATAATTTGGAGGTGGGAAACTGCAGCAAGGAGGGAAGGATATATAAAATTTTTTGACGGTAGTATATTAAACGCTGCTAGCCTCGGTAGTTCTCGGCATCTATTAGGCTTGGTTTTGCAATCGCGAGTTAGTTAACTATAACCAGGAGGTTAACTTGTAGTTACCTGCAAATGCATTTTTCAAGTATTCTGCAACGTCATGTAACTTCCCAGAAGTTCATCATATAGTTATGTTTCAACCCTGCATCTGAGGTTGTGGATGTGGAAAATGCAATGACTAATCAAACTTACATACTTCAAAAATACGCTAATAATACAATTAAGTTTGTAAATATTTAGTAAATATAAAGCTTGTCATCTTTTTTTAGCATCTTTTCTACAATATACGACACAAAAATAAAGGTTTCCACCAGCGTAGAAAAAATACCGCTATTGCAGTTGCTGAAATTTATCAGAAACTAGCATGGAGAAAGAGAACATCAAAAAAGAGCTCAGAATTTTGAAATATGAGGAAGAGATGTTGGTATTATTGGTCTGTAGAAACAAAAGCATAATAGAGAGCAAAGAGTTGGTCAGTTTCCTTGAAAGAAAAAAATCTCTTTTGCAATGCCAAGCCTTGCGAGGCAACCCAGGTCGAAAAATTTCGTCAAAGTAATTCGGCCGTTTGCGGATTATTTTTCCTTTCTTGCCTCTTCGTCTCTGCTAAAACGCAATCACGTCGTAGTCCATTAACATGTTTCAGCTTTAATTTATATTTGTCGGCAAATTGATGTGAATTTATGAATTTTTTAATAAACTCAGAAGTCCGTGTCAACAAACGTCATGGTATTGCTATTTAACCACAGCCCTTCTAGTTAACTCATAGATGGTCTTCTGGTGAAAGCTAACTACCGTTTTACTATAACATGATATTTATATGTTTTTTTTTCGTAGATAACTAGGAGTTAAGACCAAGGTCGTTGTTAACCTGCGACTGAAAAACTGGGCCCCAGACATATACACTTAAATGTATTTTCAACAAAAGGAGAACACAAGGTAGGTCGCGAAGAGGGCTGAGTTTAGGTAGCCAGGTGTGTTTCTCTGCCGACCACTAGCAAATCGGCTCGGCGCGGGTATTACGTATCTTGAAAAGTGACATTATGCCGATTTTTTTTGACATTATGCTGTTTCTTTTCGACATTATGTGAGTTTTTCTACAAGATATTAACTTAGCACTTAGTTTTACGTATTGCCTAAACGTCATGAGGCTTGCTATCAATCTTTGGGTCTGATGTGATGTAAAATCCTTAATTGAGATTCAAGGCTAGAAATTAGTTGCGCATCCAGTTTTTCTTATCCACTCTGGAAACTACATATACAAATTTGCTGAATTTCAAAAATGAGAGAGATAAGAAATAATTATATTCACTGTACACTGTCAAATTACAAGCCATATACATGCTAACAGTAATTACACACAACGCGGGCACGGTGATGATTTCCCGTAATTCTCCTCATTTTTTCGTAATTTATAACTTTGAACATAACCTCTCTTCAGAAGGCACAACATAAAAATAACCCGTCGGGCACAGCCAATAGATATACTTCATTGGCAGTAATGATTTTCTCACACAGCAAATATCACTGATTTTATACACATGCAGACCAATACACATAATGCTCAAATATTCCAAACCTGGGCGCACTCAGGAATGTTTCTCAAGAAAGCTGATCAGACATCAGCAAGAGAAAATATACTTCTCTCATCTATAACTCGGCTTTGATACAATTTTAACTTAGTGCTACTACATTTCCAAAAACGGAAACTCTTGCAGGTTCTGGGTATTGCTCAAACTTCCCTTTTTTTTTTGATGTTTAAGGTGTTCGTGCTCATTTTCAAAAACGTTTTCGTAAGGTTAAAATATACCCAGTTAGTACGAGTCCATGATTGTGTGGCCGCTGAATGGAACCACATATACAGGGTGTCCAGAAACTGAACGTTAGTTCTACAACTGTAGATAGGTTACGTCATAGCCTACTCGATGGTAGAATTTCGTTTTATTTATTCGAGATTTCCGGCATTCATTTTTTTTTAAGTTAATCCCGTGCCATTTCTACAAATATCAACTTTGTTTTAAAACACTCAGAATTAAGCATTTGATCTCGTACGGTGTTACTTATCCTTGAGACATTTGCAGGAATTGCATGGAATTAATTGAATGTCAGTTTTTCAACAAAAAATTAATGCTGAAAATGTCAAAAACTATAAGACTTTCAACAAAACGAAATCTTACCATCCAGTAGGCCATGACGTAACCTATCTACAGTTGCAGGAAAATCCTTCAACTTTAGACACCCTGTATGTTTGAATTACTTTCTTTAAACGCTAATCAATTACTTACCTAACCCAACGAGATACGTACACAAAAAATTGTTTTTATAAATTCATTATTACTGGGTCACTTAGTATAAATATTTCTGATCGGCAGTTCAACGCAAGAAATCGTTAAAATTTCTCAACTGCATATCCATTGAAAACGTCTTTTCCCGCTGACTTTAACTGTCTACTTTTATGCTGGGGCTCCATTATTCATTTCAGAGCAGCCAGGGGCCGAAACGGCGTTTTAAAAAGTCAACAGGCAATTTGTACTTTTTACGAAGTTCTAAAGACCTGCTATTACCCTCTTCAAAGTTTGCCAATGTTCGTAATGGCGACAGCTTAACAAGTAGGTAAATACAGGGTTTATTTCATTTGAGCATGTCAAAGATAAATTAAGGGGTCCAAGGGCGATGCTTGGTCTTCAAGTTCATTTTCAACGACAAAGACACTTTGTCAAGGAAACTATGTAAACAGCAGTTTTAAAAGCTCCTCCTGTAATACAGGTTATAAGGCAGTGACTTGGAGTTTTGATGTTCATTTTTATTTACGTAAATACCTGGAGCAATTGCAATGGACATCAGCTTCCTGTACACCGGGTGTTTCAAATTCTACTCTCTCCACTGGTATTTCGGAAATGGTAAGAAACGCGAACTTGATGTTAGGTAACTGAGAATGTGTAACATAGGTACTATTACAATTCCCAGTATTTCCGGAGATAGATGGAAGAAACCTTAATGTCCCAAAATGTGTTTTTTTTTCCACTTCACTTGCGATGGAATTTCAAAATTGAAAGTACATTAACATTGAATCTTTTTATCTTGTGCAAGATGATATAACAAAATTTCAATGTGACGTTTGTTTTTGTGTCCTCAATCAACAACTGTATTATTCCTTATAGGTCCATTATTGGATTTTTGAACAGCTGAATAGAATTTTACCTATTGCTAAAACTCTCAATTATTTAACGGTATTAATGAAAACATTGAAAACAGTCTTATTTTATGCAACTCATAAAAAATGTTGCAGTAAATAAAATCCATGTTGCACCTTCCTAAACACAGTTTATATTACTCATATTTTAACCGTTGCACACATCTTGCATACAAATGCTATTAATCTACGACTGAGGTGTCGTGTAGAGCGCCCCCATCATGTTGAAGTAATGCCTGTTATAGTCAGTAAATGAGCAAACTATTTGTATATCCTTTAAACACGCTTCTCAGAATTTAAGGCATTGGTGACTTAATCGGATAAACATGTGATAAACTATCATTTTCAAAAGCAAATTTCAAAGTACGAGCTTTTTCAAAATAACTAAGGTTTGGTAATGTCAATAAATCACATATCCGTTGCTTCAATCAGAAGTGAAAGCTCTATTGAAATGTTTATAAAGCATCCATAAAAAAAGAAATTGATGGTCCAAAACAATAGGCGAAACGTCGTATTGAAATTCCAATTATGCCGTCTTGTGTGTTGACATACTTATTATCTTAAAAAAAAACGCCCTCTCTCTCTTAGTTACCTAAAAGGACAACTTTCCTCCTATTTAAGAGACCTCGTATCTCTTACAGTTATTGAGATCTCAAAGGTAAGTGTCGAATTTGAACCAGTTTGCATTAGTGGGTAAACAGTCGAAAGGGCACACTTGTGTCGCAGATGCTTTACTGCGGTACTTCAGTGCCTTGCCACCACTACGATACCGCGGTGCGCCAGGTGAATCCTAGAAGTTCAGTGTTCACTGTCGTCCGTCAGTAATTACCATAAAACGCAATATTTATTGGCGTCACCATCCAAGAAAATCTACGAACAAGAAAAACCGACTCAAAAACTTGACGCATGATTTTAGTTATACCGCGTGCACCATGACGCAGTGATCGGTGTTCTATCAGCTATGACGCATGCGCAGCATACAAAACCTTGATTATAATGATTGAAGATTCAGAAATCTCGCAGGGTTCGACTCATTTTTCCAAGGAAAAAGTTTGTTCATGACATTGACGTCCTTAATATAAAGATTCACTCGACGTGAGTATCGCAATAGCTGGGGGACCTTTGTGGCCATTTTCCATAGTGTATTGACAGACGTCAATATTGATTCGATGCTACTTCTCGAGCTTACTGGCGAGGAAGTATTGTAATCCTTCTGTATCTCGTCTGTAACTTGGAAAGTGTCACTCGGATTGTGACGAAATTTTCGCACGAAGTTACCAGTGTGCCAAGGGCAAAAAAGTATTTGTAGTTTTTAGAAAAGGCAACAAATAGAAGCTCCTCAAACTTGTTTTCGATACATCTGTTTCTGGTTCTGCTTTCTCGGTTCACCAGCGGGCATGTCGGTCTCGATAGTGTTCCATCACTGCGTTGCCAGATGGACAGTACTAGCGGTTGGGCAAGAAAAGAGTGTCTATGTTTGATTTATTTGTTATACATGTTCATTATCCACAGAGAGTGTCTTACTTGTCCTGAACACAATCCTTTACGAACTGATGATGGAGTTGCGTGGGACGTGCAGAGTCAACCTCCTTGACGCCATTCTTTATTGATGCATAAAGTTACGTAGAGATGTGCTGACACTGACATGCATCAATACACTTTCTAGGTATATATCACAGCGGTTGCTCAACGTGTAACATTCGTCCAAGTATTCAAAGCTGTTTAGCGTCGCTATTCACCAAATATGTGTTTATCCACTTGCTTCTTTGAATGTGCCTGGTCTCAACAATTTTTTTCACACTTTTGAGCGGTTGCTTCTTTGATCAAAATCATGTTTTTAGAACTTTTACTTTATAAATGTGCTTCTGGCGTTTCCGTAATATCCATCTTTATTGAGTTGCCTTCATGAAATTAATATTGCGCAAAAAGAACATGGCTTTGTACAAACCCCTCTGGGTTATGTCTGGGAAACTCAAATTAACTGGAATGAGCAAATAAAGGCGTTGTTTGGGACGATGTAATTATACGGAATAATTGAAAAATGCAGACAGAGATGGAAACTTCGGCAGTTCCTTTGCGAATGCTGACAAGGTGTAAACAACGTTATTACATGTAACAATAAAGGGTAACTAATAACACCGTTATCTGAAATTCTCAATAAATTGAAGTATCCAGCCAAAGTACACACTAGTGGTACAGGTTGGCAGAGATGTCAGACAGTACCACCAGTGGTAGCGAATTAACACCAAATAATTACAAGATTAAATACATGGTAAAGATAATTAAGAAAATTTAAAACTACATAAATAATCAAAGAAAATGTCATGATATCAACTTCTAATGAAAATAAATACCTAATCGATACGTAGTCAAAGTCGTTGGGCGCGCCCTTCAGAAGGGAACAAAGATTAAAAGTATCTTTTTAGATAATCATTTTGACTCATTTGTCGAATACCCAAATGATTGTTTTGAACGGCACTAGTCTATCATCTTACTATTTGTTTTTTTATGATTAATTGGTTCTTTTATTTTATTGTCTTTTGTTTTCATGTTTTAATTATTATAATATACGTATAAACTATATTCCTAAGCTCGATAATCGAGCCTTATGGAAATAAGGATACTGCAAATTAAAGATCTTATTCATTGTTTTTTCAATCCGTTTTTCTTCCAGGCCTAATACAGATAGATTTGGATATTTGCCTAAAAATTGTTCTTATTTCAGTAGAAGACTTCGTAAAGATGTGTACACGTCAACTGTGTTCATGAATAACCGATGTTCAAATCTAGCTGTCTGGACATCCCAGCCGAGTGCCGAGGGTTTTCCTGCCAGACGACTATAAACTGTGATTTTCCAGACAACAACAAACTCGAGGTGGCTTGCTCATTCATTGTATAGTATTTGTTTCGTCTGGATGCGTCTGAACATCTGTATTTTTCGAAAAAAAAGGAAGTCTCCAAGTACAAGAGTTGTTTCTAATTAAATGGCAGCTTTGTGGAACATGAGGGTTCATCACGCAATTTAATTTGAAACTAATTGAAGCACTTAGAACAATGCGACAAAAAAACGTTTTTGTTGTCGGCAACAGAAGGATAGGAGGGTGACGTGATCAAGCATAGAGTAGCTAGCTTCCTATCATTTTGCTGCTGCATTTCTGTATAGAATAATCGAAAGCGTTAAGACTTATTTTAATAACAGCTTTCGCGTCATATGATTGTTGAAACAGAATGTTGAAAAATATAGTACCATCAAGGGCGGATTCAGGATTTCGTCTAGGGGGGGGGGGGGGCGCAAACGATATTTGGGGCTGGTAATTTTTCTACCTAAGTGGAACTTCTATAATTTATAATATTATTGCTCCTTACATCCCTTGTGTTCTATCTGTTCAATGCCAGCTTAAAATAAATGTGAAAAGCGCTCAGAAATCCTCAGCAAGGCAACATTTTATTATATGATAACAAAAGGATTACATGGCATCTATAATTAACTAGTGTAATAATATTGAAGATTAAAACATAAAAAACTTCATTGCTCTGTTAACAAAAAAAAAAACATTTTGAGGGACCCCGAGACATGGAGACATGTCCCAGCCATTCCACACAAAACAATGTCTTTGATGGAGAAAACGAACATAAGACCGTAAAATCACATTATCATATGGACGCTAGATGAGACAAAGAATGATGTCTATATATCATCTATAGATCGTGTCTTGAGACCGTCTCCAGACTGCCTATAGACAAATTGCGCAACGAAGTCTACTAGTGTGTACTAAACTTAAGGATAAAGACTCTGAACTATCCATTAAACAAATCAAGTAATTTGTGCAAATACTGACACAATCAAGCACTTCTGTTGTATTAGGTGATAAAAATATGAATAGGTATAGTCAAATACTTTTTAAATTCAATATAGATGTTACAGTTATTCTTCAAACTTTCGTTGACGAACTTGTTGGTCGCATGTAAAACTGTTGGAAATCTTTGTAAATCGTAATTATTTTGATAATGTATACTTGTACGAAACAAGAACATGAATACAGGGCTGTCATATTCAAGTGTAGTGCAGAAGCTATGTGATTTAAACGAATTCAATACAGCAACATGAATAGAAACATACGCGGCATCATCGATCGACGCATTTTCTGGACAGGCCACAGGCGCGCCGGTAAACAAATCTCATAAATGTCTATTCCCAATTTAGGCGTTCATATACTCTAATCATATTAGCAAATTTCCCTGAAATAATTGTAGAGCACGGTTTTATTGGTGCAAGTTGTTCAAGGGGGTATTTTAAACATGGACGCTTAAAATGGGTACGCCAATTTTGGAGGAAAAACTTTTTATTTAACAACAAAGAATGAGAACGTGTTTTTAGGATTCAACCGAAAGTGTTGACAGGAACAAAAAAACTTTCCATTTAAGGTTTTTAGGTATTTATGAGACCAACAAAATGAGAGCACACGAAAAAGATTCGACTAATAGCAAAAATATCATTGCCGAAAAAAGAGACAAAATGCAGGTTTTGGTACTTGTTGATAATGCGACGATAATTTCACGCAACTAGTTGAAATACTTCAAATCCGAGGATTCATACTTCTCTCTATCATAATAACTGCAAATTTGGAGTATATTGTTGAAGTAGTTTTTTGAGAATTTCTGTTTATCCCAAAACACCTGTTTTCCGCCAATCACTACTAGTTTATTGAGCAATATACAGGATTAGTTAAAAGAGCATTTAATAGCAAAATACACGTGTTTACCTTGCCGATATGAATCACAAACCATTCCGAAAGATAAATGTCATTTTTATGTGAAAAAAAAGGTTACGTTTTTTCTTCTAAGCAAATTCAAATATTTGTGAGTGATTGAACAAACTACGATATTTGAAATGCATACGTTACTATACACATTTTAAGGCAAAGAGGATGTATTTGTCATCTTTTATTGCGAATTACTCACAAATACGAAATATTTGAATTTGTTTAGAAGAAAAAACGTAACCCATCCTTTTTGCATAAAAATAACATTTATCTTCTGGAATAGTTCGCGAATCATATCGCACATTGCTCAATAAACTAGTAGTGATGACCGGAAGACATGTTTTTGGGATAAACAATTAGAAATTCTCAAAAACTACTGGACCAATCTACTCCAATTTTGTTGTGGTTGTTTAGAAGTGTCAACCCTACGAATTTGAAGAATTTCAAATATCTGCGAGAAACTGTCGTCGCATTACCAACACGTGCCGTAACCTGCAGTTTGCCTCGGTTTTGGCCATAACTTGTTTGCTATTAGCCGGATTTTTTTACATATGGTCTCATTTTGTAGGTCTCATAAATACTTAAGAATCTTATAAGGAGAGTTTTGTCTTTTCCAATTATTTAGATTGTATACCAAAAACACGTTTTCTCATGTCGAATAAAAAGTTTTCACACAAAAATTGGTGTACCCATTTTATGCGTCCATGCTTTGAAATACCCCCTTGAGCAGCTTGCAGCAATAAAACCAGACTTTAGAATTATTTCGCATTTCGAGTATTTTCGTCTAATATGATCAGACTAATAGTGCTTCGCTGCAACACCAACCCCGAACAAATCAGTCAAGTCAAGTCAAGTCACTATTGGGTAACAAACAGAACATAAATCACTTTTTAAGTGCAACCTGTATAGCTAATATATTGTTTAGACTTAGATTTGTTACAAGTCACAATACTCGTATATACATATACAGGGTGACTTCGAAGTTGAGTCATTTATTTTAACAGTGAGTAGATCTGATCAAAAGAAATGTTTTTTCCTTTACCATTTTCTGGTAAAATTAAAGTAACAAAGTTATAGCCCTTTGGAAGTTTGAGTACCGCCCTGTCTCAATAATAATATTATGTGCTCGTGTTTGGCGACAACGGATATAATCCGCCTTATCGGTTCATCGCATCGGAAACAAAAAAGCGAAAGAATTTGGAACGATGTTTTTACAATTATTTCATTCAGTTGTATACAGTCAGTGTCAGTGGGTAGTGAATAGTGGTGTCTGTTGCGTGGCTCAAACGAAATAAAAAATAGCACATGTTTATGCGGATCGGTTTCCCAATCGAGTGCAACCAACCCCTCGTGCCTTTGTTAATGTAGTACAACGGGTTCGTGAATCAGGTGACTTAAGACCTCACATATGGACGGCATGCCGGTGCTCCAAGACCTCACGATCAAATACAGGTCCGCACTGAAATACTTGTCGGGAGGATACTTTATAAAACAAGGTACATTTTTTTTAATTTTTTTTTTATTTATACACACATATTTTGGTTTATCTTCCTTCTACAATCATTATCTGAAAATTAATGACTCAACTTCAAAGTCACCCTGTATGTACAAATCGTAAGAATTGTGCTGTAAACGTAAGTGATGTCGAAGAGGGACAGTGTTTGGAATACCAAAGGATACCAAAGGATACCGCGCGATACCCTCTAAATCCGCCACTGAGTACCATCAGGCGGTCTTGATTTGTCGTTATGGAATAATGCATCTTATTGACCGCGGCACAGGTATTATGTAAGAAACCTATACAACGTCAGAAAGCAACCGATAAAATGTCATCTTGCTGACTAGGTACTTTTTAGAGTGCAAACAGTCATTCCACATTTGCTCACTAGAATCGTTGTGAGCGGCCATCTATGGAGGAATGATCCAACTACGCGCATTGTTGGTTGCATATGTTTTGTGAAGCCGAGTAGTCTGTAGTTTCATCTCTGAGAAGAAAGTCGGTTGAATATCAAGTACGCATCTGGATGATGATAATATATGTGTATAAAATCAGAGATATTTGCTAGTGCTAAGCTAACATCTTATAGAAAAACCTACATAATGCCACAAAATACCAATACAATGTCAAAAAAAATCGACACAGTGTCACTTTCCAAGATACGTAATACTCGTGCGGGTCCACGGGTTTGCACGAATTTTGGGCCGGCAAGCATGAGACGGCTAGCCAGGTCAAGGTCCAATTAATCAGAATGTGCATAGTTGCAACATTTCAAATTGACCACCTAAATAACTGCATCGAAATTCGCCCCTATGACTTGCTCAAACCTCATTTTCTTTGCGTCAAAACTTTAAACCGCTTGTGGCTGATCTCAAGCATTTATTAGCCATTGACCAATGGGAGCCGATTGACCAAAGTTTTCGATGGCACTGGAGGTTAATTGTACCTAGCTCTTTGAAACTTAGCGTACCTAATTCAGCAGTCTGCTAGGATTCCACTGTTGTCTGGCTGTCAAACGATACCATATATGTTCTGGATTCCTTCTTTTTACTAACATATCAGTCACTTTAAAGTTCATCTTATAACTGGTAATGATAACATAATTGATGCTTCTAAACACGCGTTTACCATATAAACATCAAGTACGAGTTCTGTAAATTAAGTGATGATGCTGGCAACGTAGCGTTTGATCTGGCAACACTGTATGCACCAGGCTTGATTGGGACACCGAGGAGGATGTGACTTGCTCGAGTCATTTGGTTGTCCGTACCGATGTTTTTTTGTGAAACAGTTTTTTCTATTATTTCTAAAAATGAGTGATACAAATTTCGGGCAACCGTGTGCTATCAAATTTGACTTGGACACATTACAATGGAAACTCCTGCTAAACTTCAGCAGGCCCACAAAGATCGCAGGTTTTTTGGTTGCTCAAATTAAAGCATTTTCAGAAGGGAGAAAGTCGATTGGAGATGAACTACGGAAGGCCTTCATCTTTAAGAACCGATAAAAATATTGAAAGATCGCCGGTTGACAGTTGGGGAAGAGTTAAATTTGACTCACATTACCGTTCATCAGATCAAGAACAACTGGGTGTTGCATCGCGATAATGCTCCTCATCAGACAGCATGTCAATAAATGAATATTTGGCCAGTAAAACCAGTCCTGTGGCTCCTGAGTCTCGTTATTCGTCTGACTTAAGTCCTTGTAACTTTTTTCTCTTCCCGAAGCTGAAAAATAATCTCAAGGCAGTCATTTTGGGACAGTCGAAGACATTTAAACGGCTGTAAGCAAGCAGCTGAAGGCTGTTCCAGTATAGGAGTTCCAGCACTGGTATGAGGAGTGGAACACCGTCTTCAGCGCTGTGTGACTTCAGAGAGAAGTTATTTTGGGGGTGACAATATAAAATTGAAAAACACTTAATTAAATCAGTCTTATCACTTAATTTACAGACCTCGTATATAATATAATAGACATGTATTCATAAACTGAAAATATATTTTCATCGTCAGTTATAAGTAGTTTGAAAAAAAGGAGACACTGAAATATGTATATGTGATTTTATTTAGCGGTCAGTCAACCCCCATAGCCTAGCAGCATTGAAACCATAGTATGGATGTACCAGCGGCACAGTTTCCCTGCCCTTACTGTTCTCAATTTCCTCGGATCTTTCGGTTTCCTGAGTAATTGACGTGAGGCTGCTTCTGTTCCTCACTCGCAATGTCGGCAGTTGGGGTTTCTACCATACAGCCTTATCTTGTGCAGGTATTTTCTCAGGTGACTGTATCATGTTAGAAAACCTGTAACTTTACGGGGTTGGTTTCTGCTCATTGAAAGCAGTAGTTCATTAGAGTTGGAGTTGGCTATTACTGGGACATCTTACGCCACCTGCGTGAACCTGCGTCAATTTTTGCTCGACCTACTTTAATGGTCTAAGTTGCCAGTTTACGTGCGTCAAGAGAGACATTGCGACAAATGGCATTGTTGGAGCCTTTTAAGAACCGAACAATGCTTGACTTCGGGTTACCCATTTACCTAAGCAGACAGTGGCCATGCTTATGTCGTGGCCATATCTTAGTACCATTTTATGAAATGATCGAACATTTCATGAAATCATCGCATTATTGAAATGTATCCTTAAAATTGACACGATCATGACGTGCTCTGACCAGATCAATGATAAAAAATCGTTTAGCGATATGATCAACCAAACGCACGACTACTCCATGAGAGGGTTAAGCAGAGTTGATCATATGCAAATAAAGAATTGCCACCGTGTAAAGACATTTAAGAATATCTTAAAGTACTATTTGATTAAATTAGCTTCTATACTATGGAAGAATAATGTGGTACATGCCGCTAAATCTTATTTTTTACTGTTTCACTGTTTTTTGTTAGATATAGTTTTTTTTTATTTGAAAATGTAAGACAATTCCTATAAAATGTTTTCTGTCGAGAGGAAATGAATAAATAGATAAATAGATCGTAAAATATTTACACTAATTACCGATAGAGGCACTGGCAACGCTTTGTTTACATTTCGACACATTAGTCGTTAATAACAAAGTTCTATTAAGCCATTACCAGATGAGACGGAAAGTAAGATTAAAAGACTTTACGCTAAAAATGTAATGTCTTAGTTGGTATCAATAATACCCGGAAGTATACTAATGGTTTATTATATATCACCGATAACTGTTACAAATCCGGAACCCCGACATACTGTGTGTTTAACGTATCCCGGTCAGAGTACTCTTCGTACATGCGCAATTTTCGGGGAACCAGGGGCGTACTTAATATACTACATTCATCTCCCCCGAAAATTGTTAACAGTGATCAGATGGGTAACAATAAAAAAAAGAAACAATTAATGAATGGTTAGTATTGGAGCCTATCCGGTACCTTACGGATACGTATGGGTCGTGTAAGTTCAGCCTGTTCACCAATGGAGCTAGAATCCGAGTCACTGACATCCACGCGTTCACTATCCGCGATTCCGGCATCCACAAACACATCATCAACCGAACTACCGGCAGAAGTATTGCTGGCGCCATCACTATTGGAAAAAACGTTTACAGTGTGCGGTAGCTCCACGCAGGGTGGGTAGACCAACGAATAATCATCATTTAGTTCTCTGATCTGATTAGTGTGTCTTTTCCAAAGGAAATTTGAATCTAGTGGTCGAACAACGTAAACGTTTTTCCCTAAAATTTTAACAACTTGTCCTTTACACCAAGTTACTTGTTTATCGCGATAATCTTTAACCAACACAATTTGGTCAATATTAAAACATACTTTCCTATTTCCTCTGAAGTATTTTGCGTTTCTTCGTTGAGAACGTTGTATGTTTTGGTAAACATTTTCAAGTTCAACTTTTTCATTGTCTTGGACTGAGCTTGGTCTAAGCATGTCAAATCGAGTTCTCAACGAACGACCTAAAAATACTTTAGCAGGAGAATAACCAGTAGAACAGTGAACAGTATTCCTATATGTCATAAGGAATTGAGCTAATAGTAAATTACAGTTCTTTTGATCACTAACCTTTTTCAAAAAATTTTTAACAGTTTTTACGCTATTCTCAGCTGCACCATTACAATGAGGTTCATAAGGCGGAATAGTTATTAGTTTAATACCATTAACATTTGCAAATTGTTTAAATTCTTCTGACACTAACTGGGGACCATTATCACTTGCAATAGTCTTAGGCAATCCAAATCTAGAAAAAAGTTCTCGCAGCTTTGTAATAGTCATGTTAGTGGTAACAGATGCCATCGGAAATACCTCAAGCCATTTGGATAAGGCATCAACGACAATCAAAAAGAAATTGTTTTTCTTCGGTTCAAAAAAATCTATATGTATCCGCGACCAAATGCCCTCGGGTATTTGCCAACATTGTAACGGTGCCTTGGCCGGCGATGATTGCAAGCGTTGACATATGTTGCACTGCTTACTAACACTTTCAATATCATCATTCAAGGACGGCCACCAAAAGTAAGATCTCGCAAGATACTTCATTTTAACAATTCCCAAATGGGTAGCATGCAACTCCTTCAATATCACCTCTCGTAACTGAAATGGTATGATAACTCGATGTCCCCAAAGCAGGACATCGTCTTCAACATTGATTTCATTTTTCCTACTGAAATAAGGTTTCAATTCATTACTTTTATGACTTGCAGGCCACCCCTTTTTAACAAAATTGAGTACCTCAGAAAGTACTGAATCTGAGGATGTAAGTTCTCTGACCTTGTTAACATCGACTGGTATACTAGAATCGGAATTAGTGAGATAATTTAAATGAATGGGGAAGTCGATCAGTTGCACAGACATGTCATCTTCAATCGGCATTCTGCTTAAGAAGTCAGCTACATTTTGAATGGATGACACATGCTTGATATCGAAATTGAAGCCACTCAGAAAATGTGCATATCTCTGCAGTCTATTTGCTGCCATCACTGGAACACCCGTTTTAGGCCCAAAAATTGACATGAGTGCCTTATTATCTGTGACCAAGGTAAATTTTCTACCCCACAAATATTGGTAAAATCGTTTAATACTCCAAACAATCGCGGTAGCTTCTTTATCCAAAATAGAGTATGCCAATTCGTTTTTCGAGAGAGTTCTTGACGCATAACAAATTGGCTTTTCGACATCGTTTTCAAAAACATGAGATAAAATTGCTCCCACTCCATAGTCCGAGCTATCAATAGTCAAAGTAACTGGTAGGTCAGGATTATAATGCACCAACACATCGTCAGAACATAATGCAAGTTTAATATACTCAAATGAATCCTGACATGTTTTATCCCATGACCAACTTACATCTTTTTTCAAAAGATTATATAAAGGGTGAAGTATATCTGGGAGATTTCTGATGAAACGATTATAATAAGTGATACTGCCTAAAAAAGACTTAAGTTGAGTGACATTTTTTGGTGGAGAAATGTCGCGTATTGCCTTAACTCTATCTAAACTTTTATGTAGGCCTGTCTCGTCTATAACAAACCCTAAATATGAAATGGAATCAGCCAAAAACACACACTTTTCTTTTCTAACAGTGAGACCACATTCGGAAAGACAAAGTAAAACCCTTTTCAAATTTCTAATATGATCTTCTTTATCGATACCTGTAACTAAAATATCATCAAGAAAAACACATACACGGGGCATTTTATTGAACAGCTGTTCCATAATTCTTTGAAATTGTGCTGGAGCGCAGTTTATTCCAAACGGCAATCTATTGAATTCGAATAAACCTTTGTGAGTCGAAATAGTCGTAAATTTTTTTGAAGAGTCTTCGAGCTCTATTTGATTGTAAGCCGATGAGAGATCAATTTTGGAAAATTGCTTTCCATTTTTCAGTTTTGTGAATAAATCGTCAATTCTAGGCAAGGGAAATTTGTCCACTAGAATAGCTGAATTAATAGTTACCTTATAATCACAACAAATTCTTATTCCTCCATCTTCCTTCAAAATTGGTACTATTGGGGTACCCCATTCTGAAAACTCAACTGGAGATATTATACCATTAGAGACTAATTTATCTAATTCCTCCTCCACTTTACCTTTAATTGCAAATGGTAACGGTCTAGGTTTATGGAAAATGGGACTTGCATCAAGTTTAATATTTATGGAGATCTTACACTTGTTGAACCTTCCCAAATTGGTTGCAAAAACGCCAGGAAACTCATTACATAGAGCATCAACAGCATCGTTGTTCAAATAATGAATTTCTCTAAATCCCATATTATAATTCCTAATAAAATCTCGACCTAGGAGCAATGGATTGTTACCATCAACAACAAAAAAGCGTAGGATGCTATCTTTGAAATTAAATTTAACATTTAAGTTGATTGTGCCATGTGGGATGATCTTATTGCCAGAAAAATTAATCAAGGAAACATTTGTTTTTTCCATGACGTGAGCACCAAAATATGTTTTGTAAACATGAAGTGGTAAAACACTAACAGCTGATCCACTGTCAAGTTCAAATTTCAACATGACATTCTCAACTAAAATATCGATATATAGTGGCACATCATTGTTGCTTCCTAAGCTAGAAATACTTAGAACTGGGGATGAAAAAACGTCTGTATAATCCTCAGCAATATCATTATTAGGAAAAACATAATTAACGTGCTTAGGTGAGGATTGTTTTTTCTTTTTACACACCACACTGAGATGACCCCTACCGTGACAAGAGTTACAAATATATTCCTTATAGGGGCATACATTACTGTTGTGGTTCCTCCCGCAGCGGAAACAGCCCGGAGAGCGACCAGACGATGTGAACGGCTGTAGCTGTGGCAGCGCCATGTTTGAGCTGTTGCCCCCACTCCTGCGCGTGCCTCCTTGGCTCCGCTGCGCTGCAGGTACTGCTGTCCCTCTATGATACCGTTGAGGATCTTGATGTTGATCGCCAGTGGCACCAACATTTGAATTATTTTGTGTAATTCGAAAAACATCGGATTCTAAGACCTCGCTTTTAACTTCACCAACTGGGTCTCTTATTACTAGCGTTGCTTCGATAATTTTGGCCTTTTCAACAGCGTTATTTAAGGTGGTGTTCTCGTTTAGGCTGAATAATTCAGTTCTCACCTTCCCAGGATTGAACTGCGTAACAAAAATGTCCGTTAGCTTGGACTCAAGCTGCTGACCAAAATTGCAATAGCGAGCTAAACCTTTAAGTCGTACACTCCATTCTAGTGCCGTCTCATTTCCTGATTTGGATGCACTATAAAACTTCTGCCTTTCGACCCATACAACAGCAGTTTTACCATAGTAGTTAGACAATAACTGAACTATGTCTTGGTATGGGGTTTCTTCCGGCTTTTGCGGCATACATAAATTTTCTAATAAAATATACGCCTCCTCAGACAAACTATACAGCAAATGAGCTCTCTTGTCAGCTTCTTCAGTGACCCCGTGAACTATAAAATACTGCTCTAACCTTTTGAAGAAAACTTCCCACTCGTTCTCCTTGGGATTGAATGTGAGCACGGGACCCGCTGCTGCAACTGCCATCTTTCTTGTGCACAGATTGGTTCACCAACAACTGGAGGTTTCAACACAAACGGGGAGTTTACACACACTTAACCTTACCCGGCGAGTTCTTTAATAACCCTCGTCGCCATGTAATGTCTTAGTTGGTATCAATAATACCCGGAAGTATACTAATGGTTTATTATATATCACCGATAACTGTTACAAATCCGGAACCCCGACATACTGTGTGTTTAACGTATCCCGGTCAGAGTACTCTTCGTACATGCGCAATTTTCGGGGAACCAGGGGCGTACTTAATATACTACAAAAAAGGTACTCGAATTTTCAAGTACTATGCAGGCCACGCAAGTACCGATCAAAATGTCAATAAGCCCTGGAGTTTGTAGCGTGCTTCGCGAATTATTATTTCACTTTCAAATTACAGTATCATTCATTTGTTGGAGGCCAACATCGTTTGCCCGTTGAAATATTTTGTTTGGCTATTGAACTGTTATACTTCGTACGTAAAACTCGGCCTAATTTTTATTTCATGTTCAGGTTATACGTCAAATAAAGCAGCGTATGGTGGCACGCGAGGTACCTAGTAGCTCAATTTGTGATATCCGATAAACTAAAGCGTTTTATTTGTGACACGTTGTGCAATTAAACAACGTTTTAATACAATTATTTTATCTTAATTTCGTAAAGTTACTAGTTGTAATCAAAATGGTTGTCGTAAAACAATAAACGGAGTTGATAAATTGTTGAGGATTTAACGATATGGTCAAATTTGGTTGGCCATTGCATGAAATGGTCAATTGTACGACATGGCCACGTCATTCACACCGTAGGCAGTCAAGCGCTTATATGGCGTAAAGCCACGTGTAGGCTTTATTGTATTAAATACGATGTTATATACTTTCTAGATACACGAAAACTAAAAACTATTTTTCGAAAACTAGTTTATATGTTTAACCCCTAACTGGTGAGGTGACTTTATTGTAACGTAACTGGCGACGTTGGGTTACAGATACCCAGTCTTTACCATGCACAACCGAGTTGGAACAAATGAAACATTTCATTGAAAATCGAGAAAGTTGCTTATATTTACACTTCTGAAATGTTTTCATTACAAAAAGAAATATAATCAAAGAAAATATAGTAACTGCACACATAAAATGACAAATTAACATTCACTTCTGTAATCAAACATTTTGATACTTTTTTTTATGAATTTTACTAAAAAAAAAATCATAACATTCTTACTCTAGTAAAACTAAACCTAAATAACATGTTTTCGCATTATAAAATAGCACAAACAATTAAAATGGAAGCTATTGTTCGATGCATTCGCGACACATGGGAACAATACAGCTTCCGCAAATTGGCTCCTTGCACGTGTTGCAGATTTTCTTTGTCTTTCTGTCAGAGCCAGGTGGGCACTTCCTGCATCTTACTTGTTTGTCCAACTCCTGTCTGGTTTCTTGTGGAAGTGGTTTTTGCAATATTTTACTGATGCTGAGTCGTAGTTCTCGAGGCAAGCGTGTGTTTAGAAGTCTGTGACTCAGATAAGGCTGCACAAGTTCTCTGGCAAGTAGTTTGATGTACTGGAGCCTGGATACCTTTGGGTTACCAGGACATGCGGAATATACCTGTATAATGTAAGAATTCACCATGCTGACGTTCGACAATGTGTAGAATATCGCTAACGGCCATCGTCTGGTGCGGCGACTTGGAGAATAGACTGTACACTTCTCATCTAATGCATCGACCCCACCTTTCGTGCTGTTGTAAAAAGCAATGATTTCCGGCTTTGGGTTTCCAAATCGGTTGCTTGAGTATGGTGCATTGAAAAAACAAAAATAGCAGCCTTACCCTTTTTTTGGAACAGAGGAAACTAGTGTTATGTCATTGGAAAAGCCGTAAAGGATATCTCGTACTTCTCTTTGTTTCGCAGGTAGAAACTCTTTTGGAATCTTTCTTTTATTTTTACGCAGAGTTCCTCCGTAAGTCAAGCCTCTTTTTCTTAGTTCCTGAACAAGATCTATAGAGGAAAACCAATTATCCGCCGTAATGTTCCGGTTAGAACCGACAATCGGTTCAGTTAGTTGCAGTACCACCTGCGTTGGTTTGGAAAGCTTCCGCTCGTCATCGGTAAGTGTGCTGCCATCACTTTCCTTTCCGGAATAGATGTACGCATTTAGTAAATAGTGAGTTTTTGCATCTGTGAGTGCAATTATTTTAATTCCATACTTCTTGGCTTATTTGGACAATACATTTTGAAACGGCATCGACCGCGAAATCCAACTAGCATCTCGTCAACACAAGCATACTCTCCAATTGAGTAGCAATTACGACAGTTTTCCAGAAATTTTTTGAATACCCATGATATGGCAGCCGTTGCGTCAGATATTTTTCTCTCCTCTCTATCTAATGCATCATCAAAACGTAGGATTCCCAAGAACGCTTTGAACTCAATCAAGTCAGTGTCTCTATAGTCAGTACGAGTATTATCAGACAAAGTTTCTCTAATCATCGCCAATTTTTCATTGGTGCGTCGTCTTATTTCGTCTAAAATTTCCTCACTAAACAGAAGTTCCCATGGAGACTGGGGCCTACAAAATGAACCAAGTACTTTTGCTGGACCAATTCAACCTGGAAGATGGGTGATAATATTGTGACTTCTTGTACGAATATTTGAAGTGGGTGCTTGTTTCGTCCATACGAAGCCATTTTGACCATGATATTTGGATTGGTTTCATAGACATCTTTGCTTTCTTGCAAGAGGCTCGATATCAGAAGAATCTGAGCTATCAGTTTTGATGGGTGGCCATGATACGACTGATGAAGGGCGACTTGAAGGACCAGGAACATAACTAACTTCGACCTCATTGTCAGATGCTTCTTGTTCTGATGCACTAGCGTGGTCACTTTGGAAAACTTGGTTTGTTATGTCTCCTTCATCGCCACTGCATTCACTCTCAAGCTCATCTAATACAGCTGTGGCCCACTCAAAAAAACCAGGGTCACTTGGTTACATAGAAAGCTTTCTAGATGCTATGGCAAGCAAAAAATAAAAAACAGAAAATACGCCGGACTGTTACGTAACTGGTGAGGTCGGGTAAAAGATACCCGAGTTTCCAAAATTTCGCGAATAAGCTCGGACACCGCTTTGGTAGCGGACTACACACACTCACAGCCGCCAGGCGGTATACTGACTTGAAGGTACTAGCAACAGCAGCGCCCTCGGTGTCAGCATATGTTGACAGTGGCGTACTAGAACTTTGCCTGGGTATCTCACACCCAACCTCACCAGTTACGGGTTAAGGTATTCTCCTCCAGCATCAATGCACTTCTGTAACCTGACCTTCTACAAATGAAATGCTTCTAGCCAGTCAGTTTTTGAATTGCCTTTAACAAACTGATTAATTGCTTGATCTATTCCCTCTTCGGACGAAAGTTTTCGACCACGCAGACTTTTTTTCAAGTTCTTGAAGAGCCAGAAGTCACACATTGCCAAATCTGGCGATTAAGGCGGATGTTCTAGCTTTTTTATGTGACACTGGCGTAAAAAGTCTACATTTTATTGGGCAGTGTGGCTAGACGCATTGACGTGATGCAGGATTGTACCTCTGCAACCACTTTTTTTGAATGAAGATGATCACGCAAAATGGTGTGCACTGTTGCGGATCCTACCCGAAGAGTTGCCTCTATAGTCGCATATGTGCAGCGAGAATCTTCTTCAATTAGCCGCTGAACTTTAACAATATTTTCTGAAGTCACACTAGAACATGGTCTAACATTACGTTCTTCATCAGCCAATGAAACACTCCGTCTCTCAAATTAAACATATCAGCGGAATACAGTTGCCCGGGACCGAGCTTCATTACCAAATGCCTCTTGTAACCTTTCGATTCATTGATGTTAAGTTTAACTGACTTTAAGCTCATGGCAAATCATAGCCGATAACTCTCTCGATACAACTCCATGTTTTGTCTTAAATTTGTTTACACCACGTGCACTGTCAGACGCTTTCAAATGACATAAATGCGGCGACTTCTAATAAAGGACTGCTCTTTCTAATAGTGCATTGTTACCGGTTTAAACTAGAATAGTTAATGCGCATCTCAAAATATACATCGTGCCCTTCATATACACTTGCGCCTGAAAGGACACATCAGACCGAATTCATTGACGCTGGAAACTATCGCAGTTTCAGCTTGCTTACAGCGTCGTCACCTGTACAGCTCACCAGAAGATACGATCACGCATGATGTAGAGACATACGAGGTCTGTAAATTAATTGATGATACTGGCCACGTAGCGTCCTATCTGGCAACAGATACTAGATACGCTGGGCTTGGATGGGAGACAGAGGAATATGGGATCCGCCTCCAGTACAAGTTCGAGCCCGCTCGAGACATTTGGTTGTCAGTAGCGATCTTGTTTTTTGTGAAACAGTTTTTTCTGTTGTGTATCTAGAAATGAGCATCAGTATGATACAAATCTTGCTTCAGACTTGGGCACATTGCCTATCGAGATAGTGTTTTGTCAAGAGCCCAGGTATTTTCAGATGAGAGAAAGTCAATTTGAAGAACTACGAAGCGGATGAAAATATCGACAGAATCCGGGATGTTGTGCATTCAGATCGTCGGTTGATAGTCAGAATAATCGGGAAAGCGTTAAATTTGACTCATGTAACCGTTCAGCAGCTCAAGAACAACTGGGTGATGCATCACAATAATGCTCCTTGTCACACAGCAATATCAATAAATGAGTTTTTGACTAGTAAAAACATTCCTATGGCTCCTCAGCCTCCTCATTCGCCTGACTTTAGTCTTTGTGACTATTCACTTAATTTAATATATTTTTTTAATAACAATATATTTTCACTGAGTTTTGAGCTGATGGGGTACACAAATCGTAACGGAAGACACCCGTGTCACAGATAGTACTGCAACATTAATCGATCCAATATTTTTACATAATCCTCAAACATGCAGCTATTCTTCCGTCATGGACACGAATAGTATTTCGGACCACAAACTCGTATTTTTTCCTTTTGGCATTCCATCTTATAAAAGAAAATAAAAATTTATCACAATCAGGGATTTTAAACATTTCAGTGGGGATCATTTTCTTATCGATCTTTCTACATCGGGCATAGATGAATTATTTACGAAATCTAATATTGATGAGAAGGTAATGCACATTCCAAGCGTTATCGTGGAAACCTATAATAAACATGCACCTTTTAAAACTGTAAGAGTTAATAAGCCACCATCACCTTGGTTAACTAATGAGCTGCGCACTGTTCTTGATGAAAAGAATACTGCACAAGCTTTATACACGAGTAAAACAAATAAGAACGTGGACGCCTATAATAACTTCAAATCGCTTAGAAACCGTGCTCTTAACATGATCAGGAGGGACAAAAAGACATATATCGAAAATCTGGCAAATGAAAATGATTCAAAAAAATTGTGGAAGTCTCTCAAACAACTTGATATAAATTTTCGTAGTAAACCAACCCTTCCGGCAAGTTTTAATGACCCTACCAAAATTAATGATTATTTTATGTCTGTTTATAGCTACACACCTGTTGATTCACTATTTTGTGAAAACTATTTCAAAAATGGATTAAGCTCTGAATATATTTTTTCATTGAATAAGATTAGTTCAAATGACGTATTACAGGCAATAGGGAGCCTAAAACCTGATGCGAAGGGAATTGATGGTATATCCCTGTCAATGATTCAGCTTTGCCTGCCAGTTATTCTTCATCACATCGTCCACATCTTTAACGACTGTTTGGAAAAAGGCTACTTTCCAAACACATGGAAACAAGCTCTAATTATTCCAATTCCTAAAAAAAATGAAACCCACTGAGTATAATGATCTCAGACTTATCAGCTTATTACCAATTTTATCCAAAATTTTAGAAAAAATTATAAAGTTCCAATTGACCGCTTACCTAGAAAAATTTCTTTATACTTCCCGACACTCATTCCGGTTTTAGAAAAAATTATAGTACAACATCTGCCCTACCTAATCTGCAAGACAATATTTTAAGTGCCTTAGATAAGAAAATGGCATTAGCCTTAAAATCTATAGACTATTCGAAAGCCTTTGACAGCATCAATCATAAGTTATTACTTGCTAAATTAAATTACATAGGTCTTAACAGTGTATCCCTTTCATTTTTCGACAGTTACCTTCATCAAAGAACTCAGTGAGTTTTTCTCAATCAAGAAATGTCTCAAGTGACAATAATTCCCTCAGGCGTACCTCAGGGCTCTGTATTGGGGCCACTTCTGTTCCTCATATATACGTTCGACTTAAGCAAAAATATTGATAATTCTCATGTCCAGTTATTTGCAAACGATACGCAATTGCTCCATTATTTTAACCCAGATAATGTCAATAATACTACTCCAATTTTACAAAACGATGTTAATAAATTAATTAAATACTCTTTAGATCATAATCTACCTATTAATCAACAAAAATCTAAAATGTTATTATTTTGCGCACAAAGAAAAACATACAATGTAACACAGCTCTTGAACATTCAGATAAATAACCAAATCTTGCAATTTTCTGATTCTGCAAAAATTCTTGGTGTTGTTTTTGATATAAAATTAAGGTTTATTGAACATGTTAAAAGTCTATCTCAGAAAACCTACCTACGGCTGCGCACTCTTATAGGAAACAAGTATTTACTAAATTTTAAGTTGCGTAAAAAACTATGTGAAGCATTGGTCATATCTATACTAAATTATTGTAATATCGTATACTATACTTGTTTAGACAATTTCACTAAAAACGTTATTAAATTTTTTCAAAACAATTGTATACGTTTCATCTTTGGCTTACATAAATTTGATCATGTATCAGCGAAATATCCCATTCTAAACTGGTTAAAAATTAATGACATGGTCAAGTATCGCTATTCAGTTTTTTCACAAATTGCTGCTCACGTCTAAACGTTATTACTTGAGTGAAAAATTTTCATTTAATAATGATGTTCACTGTAGAACTCTCAGAGAAAATAATATTAGAATACCCCTGCATACGTCTACACTTTTTAAACGCAGTTTTTCTTACAATGTTGCTATTATTTATAATGACCTTCCTAAAGTATATAAAGAGTTTTCATTACCTGTCCTTCGACAAAAAGTTAAAACATTATTACTCAACCCTCAAAACATATAATTTACGTAATCATTCATTTCTTTTTTATTCCATCTTTAATTCAGATTAATAATTTTTTGGTGTACTTGGGTTTGTAAAGTATGCCTTTTCCTCTTTTTATTAAATTTTACTTTCGATGTAATGAACCAAATCTGTTTGTGGATAGTGTATTCTTTTGAACGTCTGCTAGAGACTATACATATGGATAAGTGTAAGAGTAGCAGCATGCTAAACTTCGCCATGTAAGTCTGACATTTGGCCAGACTACAATGTAATTGTGGATAAATAAAGACGTCTATTATTATCATTATTATTATTATTATTATTATTATTACTTTTGCTTGCAGAGAGTCATGTAAAATTTGCCGAGGAGGATACTATGTTTACACCGTAGCTAGCCACGCATCGCACACGGTCACAGAACAGATTTAACATACGGTCACAGAACAGCTTTAACACACAGAGCTATTATGGTCTGTGTGGCTATTCAAGCGCTTAGCTACCTGGGTTTAAATGAACATCGCCAGCGATTTACGTTATAAGTCGTATCTTATTCACAAGTCGAAATTAAAAAACGCACTTTTCTCAGTGCCATATCGTACTTTTTAGAGCATTTGGCGCGTTTCCGTTTAACTTTTCAACTCTATATTTAAAACTGCATCGTGGCACTAGTCTTCAGGGACGTTTAAATCAATATCCAATTACATGCCTCCGATAAGTATTTTCTGCCACTCAAAAGGTCGTTTTAAGGTGGCATCTGTTCCAAAGTAGTAAACAACTCGGTCAAAGAAGTAGATCGATCGTGCTATCTGAGTTTTGCATGTTAGCAACTTGAATGATCTGACTCGAAGGGCAAACGTTGGTAGCCAGGGTATTACTAATTGTTGATCATTTTGGCAGAACGTGAATTGTGACTTGATTCTGGAAATAGATGCCATTTTGTTCTGTCTTATTTCGATAAGAACTTGTAGCTTAACCGAATTAATATAAAGTAAAAGTGAGCTGTAAAATGATAATAATGTAAACTGTCTGGATGTCATGATATGAAAATGCAAAGTGCTTCAGTTGACGAAAGATTGGTGTCTAGTGCGAACCGTGCCTGGTTCTTCCTTTTCCTAAAAAATGCACGCATGTATTGGAAATAACTGTCCAAGATAAAAAAGGCTCATAGGCGAAGCATGGTCTCTTGTAGTATGGGTAGCGCCCACTTTTTCGTGTGGAGGTAGAGAATCTGTAAAGTACCCCTTTGTTCATTCATAATTATACATTTCTTTAATTTCCAACATTCCTTGATGGCTAGGAGAACAAAATGGCTGCCGCCACTCACAACAAGATAATGATCGATTCTTCATGCTGCGTAATTCTCGTTTTTTTGTTGGAACATGGAGTAAATCAGGTGATGCGTATACAGGGTGGCCCATCCATGTGTGGACGAAATATTACTCATAAACAAATACATTTTGGGAAAATCTATTTATGATGTGATATATGACATTTGAGGGCACATTTCTGAAATATTGACAATTATACAAGGTGTCCGAATTTTGACCTACATATCAAAGTTATGATTTTTTAAATGGAGTGCCTCAAACTTTATTGCATATTTGGGTAAACCAATTCAAAAGAAGAAGAAGGCGTTTTGGTAATTACTACTGAGATGCAAGGTGATTTGTCCAGAAAAACCGTCCACTTCGGCAGCCCCTCAATCCGCCATTTTAAAATTTGGAGTGCTGAATTTGGTATCAAAAAAACTCACACACCTCAGCTTTTATTTTATTTGTTACTTTTTCGAATGTTCATTTTTGCTCATACAGGCTGGTCAAAAACGCGAATTGTACTTTTCCTCAAAAATTTAAAATGCATCACCCTGTATATTTGTGCCGACTTGGATTCAATTTTTTTTAAGATTTTTTTTTATATAAGGTTTGATTCATATAAAATCACTAGATTTTGAGTTATTAAGATTTTAATAGAACAACACACCAAAATTAACGAAAAAAATAACATCATCCATGGAAACAAAAGACAAGCAGTGGGCTAGAGAGCTGTTGTCGAAAAAGAAAGGCCCGATAACTTGTCTGCCAATAATTATATAACGGCTTCAACAGAAAATCAAAATCAGGTCGAACAGAATCGCAGTTTGTCAAAGCTGACTGTTTTTTTAATTGATTGTTCAATATTTCAATAGTTTGAAATCAAGGGCCCATAGTGTGTTATATCAAAATTGCTTTCATTGAAAGAGCCTATCCTAAGCTGCAATCAAATGTAGAGTATTCTATTTAAAAATATGTTTTTGGGTTATCACATAGCATGAATTAACATATCGCACCAGAACTTAGTCACGAATCACTCTGTAGAGACAAAAATATTTTCCAAGTCAGTATCATGCTGTTGGTTACAATTTTTGTGTTCAACTTTTTTAGGCACCATGTGTAATAACTGAGTTGTGGACCAAGCACGCACTAAGAACTCAGCCTGTAATATTAGGTAGAAAATTACCCTATTAGAGTTGATAGGTTACATGTTAGAAATTATACAAAATCAGATTGCCATACTTCAAAGCTTAGTGTATTAGTAAGGTGAAATTCCAATCATTAAAGTGAAATTCAAATCATTGGGGTATTCTTGAAGAGCAGCTTTTCGTAAAACATGGAACGTCATAACTCTAGTTAGGCATACTATAGGATGTTTCACATTCAACAGTTCTTGTTTAAAAGCATGCAGTTGCATATGTATACACTTAAATTATTATTGTCACTCCTTACCATTTTTATCACTAATGACTATTGTAATATTACCTTTTTGTGAGTGCAAATGCAGAATGGACAGGAATTGGAACATTACATCACAGATGCCTAACTCCATCAGTCATTATCGCTAAATCACTTTTTTTAAGTGTTTTGAGCATCCTTTGGAAACTGATGTTGTTTCTCGAACCCCATGAGTGATATCCATATTATAGATATTCTTGAAGGTAAAGCAGGCAACCTAAAAGTAAAACGGAAATGCTTTAAATCTAAAGTTGGCTTTAAGACACCCATTTGGAGTAAAATCATAAAGCCATCGGACGGCAAATCCATGACACTGGAGTCCCCAGCCTCCTTAATTTTTAAATTCACTTAACGATAAAAAGATAAGCCTTTTGCTGCAGTCTGCTGACAGTGTACATTGCAAACACAGAATTGGTCAACAAATTAATAGTTCTAACTAAGTGACATATAAATCCGAACACCCAGTTTAAATGGTTTTATTTTAATAAAAGTTGGTGAATGTATTTATCTTACTGTAAATAACAAGTGAATTATCAGCCTTATCAGTTGGACATTTCGGTTTTTATACTGCTTTTTTTTTAATTCACTAACGCTCTAAAAATGAATACTTCAGCCGCAGTAAAGAATCAACGTTGGCGGATTTTGGTTCTTGACATCCTTTACGATCGGTTACGATGCCTAGAGTACGGAGACCTGTACGATTTCGTCAACTTAGTGAGTTTCATAGGGGCCGTATAGTGGGACTTCGGGAGGCTGGACTTTCTTTTCGGGCAATTACAGTTAGAGTGCAAAGAAGTGTAGACACTGTGGTTAGGTGTTGTCAGGCATGGCTTCGAGAAGGCCGTACGCAAAGAGGAAGCGGCACTGGACGCCGCCGTAGAACAACAGACCGTGAAGATCGCCGCCTAAGATTATTGGCCTTAAGGGACCGTTTCTCCACTACCAGGTCCATTGCAAATGAATGGTTTGCAGAACACGGAAGACCTATTGGCATGCGAAGTGATTACCGACGAATGAGAAGTTTTGGCTTGTTTTCATACCGGCCACACTGGGTCCTCCCTTTAACTCGAGAACACCGACGTAATCACCTTGAGTGGTGCAGACAACGGTCACTCTGGGATCAGGAATGGAACAGTATTGTCTTTAGTGACGAGTCTCGATTTTGTTTAGGCATGCACGATGGTCGTGCCAGGGTTAGAAGGCGACGTGGTGAAAGGAGGAATCCACAGTTTTTTGTTGAAAGACATGTTCATCACACTGTTAGAGTTATGTTTGGGGTGCTATAGCTTATGGTTCCAGGTCACCTTTAATCTTCATCAGAGGTAACATGAACGCGCAGCGTTATATCCACGAAGTTCTAGAACCCCATCTTTTACCCTATCTTGACACCCTGGCAGATCCAACTTTCCAACAAGATAATGCCCGACCACATGTTGCAAAGAGTCACAATAGACTTCTTTCAACAGAATGATGTCACATTGTTACCATGGCCACCAAGATCTCCCGACTTATCCCCAATTGAGCACGTGTGTGATATGATAGGAGATTGCTCAATAGGCGCGTTGGAGAATGCGTAGCACATCAGGGTGCACCCACACATTATTAAAGATCAAAGGGCTTTAAAGCAGTTCAATCATTTTGAAATTTTTATCATTTACTTATTATGCTTCATTAAGTACTTATACAAAATTTTATTAAAATAAAACCATTTAAACTGGGTGTTCGGATTTATATGTCACTTAGTACCTATAGTTCAGAAGCCTAAAAACACAATTTGCACGAGAATCAACACGTATATGTACACAGAGAACATATCCAAATTTATGAATGAAGCTTTTACGTAAAATCAGTCAAGTATCAAGCCAGCAATAGTAAGAAACTACCCAACGTTGTCACGCCTCATCCAAACAGCATAGGTGCATTATACAGGGTGTCGCATCGAAACGAAACAGACGCATTTACTGGCAGCTCAGTTTTTTTAAAAAAAAACGCTCAGACCCGTCGATTTTGTTTTCAAGGGGGACACAACTTTGGCAAAAAATCACGTGGGCATGTGCAGCTCCCTAAGCGGGGGTGACACCACCCCCAAAATCTTAAATGGAAAGGGGGGTCGAGTAATACCTGTCAATTCCCTTTATAATGATATAAAATTAATGTATT
The DNA here is from genome assembly GCA_963669975.1 of Acanthoscelides obtectus. NCBI lineage: Eukaryota > Metazoa > Arthropoda > Insecta > Coleoptera > Chrysomelidae > Acanthoscelides > Acanthoscelides obtectus. The sequence continues at coordinate 36,783,734 of CAVLJG010000004.1, read as the reverse complement.
TCAGTTCAGTAGTTTTGAAGATTTATTGACTTGAAGCTTAAATAAAGCTAATACATCATCATTAGTGGAGATCAATACATTTGGCCGCAAAGTAATTTAAAAATGAAGAATGAACTGACCCGTTAGGCAAGTAAATGTTGAAAATGGCCACCATGACTCTCCATGCAATAATAAAGATTTTGGTCAAAACGTTGCCGCACATTTTGCAATATTTAAGGAGTAATTTGAAGGCACTCATTCACAATTCTTTGTCGCAGGTCTTCTAATGATGTTGGCTGAGTAGCATAGATTTTGCATTTTAAATGACCCCACATAAGGAAATGCCAAGGTGATAAATCTCGCGATCTTGGGGGCCATTCAGTGGCACCTCTTCTACCAATCCATCGATCTGGAAACGTCTGATCTAAATATTGGCAACTCGTAATGCATAATGTGGTGGAGCACCATCCTGTTGGAACATCAACCTATTCGCAATGTATCGCCGATCATTCTTATTTTCAATTATGGCTGTTAATGCAGCATCTATGGCGTCTTCCAGTAATTCCAAATACATTTCACCGGTCAAATTTTCAGGTAAGAAAAAAGGACCAACTAAATGATCGCCAAAAATACCAGCCCAAACATTTAATTTTTGTGGCTGCTGTGTATAGCAGCAAGTGTAGAATAGAAAATGTTCATCGTTTATAATTCGTTCACTCATATGTTCAGAAAATTGTAATCGCCGATAAAAATCGTCTTCATTAGGTTATTGTACCAGGTGAATTTTATACGGATGAAAACTATTGGCCTTTAGAATCCGTTGGACAGTTCGTCGACTAACACCACACATTTTCAATGTTGCGTTTTTTATTGGCGACTTACCCAGTTTCCCGAAATTTAGCTACAAGTTCTAGAAAATATTTTCGATGCACGTTACTGTTCTCATGTCGCTCATTAAATATTTCTGCTGTTCTATTAGCGCACTGATTATTTACGAAAAATATTTGGATAGTTTCAACTCTTTCTGCTGTGGAATATATACCATGGTTAATTTATGTAATAAAGCGTTACAAGTTATTTTGGCAACAAAGTTTGGTCCAATTAATCGCAAGCTATGTACTAAATTCCTCTTTAAAATAAGTTTGAGATATTTCCTTATCTTTCTTCAATAAATAACTTTATGCCACAAAAAACGCTCCAATAGCTATTTTCAACAATAAAATCATAAACCATGGGCTTAGTGAAGAAAAGCATTTACTTATTAAGTAAATTCTTTTAATCAAATTTCTTCTGAAAGTAGTACAAACTAATCTGATGTACCTATTAAAGTGTACTTTAAGCTTTAAATCAATAAATCTTCAAAACTACTGAACTGAAGTACATTAGTTTTATATCATTATAAAGGGAATTGAAAGACCTTTAAAATAAGGTATCACTCGACCCCCCTTTCCATTTTAGATTTTAGGGTTGGTGTCAGCCCCGCCCACGGGGCTGTACGTGTTAACGTGAGCGACCGGTCTGAGCGTTTTTCCAAAAAAAAAAACTGACCTGCCAGTAAATGCGTCTGTTTCGTTTTCGATGCGCCACCCTGTACTTGAAACTGTTTACCCTATTTTTGCTCTAACACTGTTTCAGATTTATAGTCGCCGCTGGAGCGTCACAGCTTTAGATGCGTGTATATATTCTGTGTCAATCTGTGCTAACGTTTAAAGTACATATTATATAAATCAACGATCTACAACAACAAAAGCAACAATAGATTGTTCGCCTATCCAACTATGAATGATGGCGACTGCGTAAAATACCTCAACTAGAACATTCGAATATCTTAATTGGAAATTTTGTATACAGATGTCTATTTGTGGTCGGTGAGTTAAACATACCATTACTGATGACAACCCGACTACTTGTGATGCTTCTTGGCGTGATATCTCGAGGTTTTCTTCACCTCAGCGGCTAGCTACTATGGACCCATAAGTCGATGGAACTTGACCCTTCCAGCCATCATCTATATGCACCACTCTCTAATCCTACTAAGCGCTGTAATTCAGTTTCTTAATTGCAATTCAGTAGTATTATGTATATTGAGGACTATTCACATTACTAATACACTGATCTTATGTAATTCTGACCCCCTATGGTAGTTCAGGTATGATTTACTTATCAGATCCCATTTTAATCACTGTTGAGTCTGAGTTATTAAGTAGTTACTGCTTACTCACGTGTTTAGTGCTATATCGTCCCTAGAATATCAGGTTACTATAGCTGATTCGAAAATATCCAGGCACATTGCATATGTCAGCCATTTCTATGAGCCCACTGGTGCTTCATCCCCACTACTTTCAATTCACCCTCCTTCATTCTTCCATCTCTCCAATAAGAACGATCCTTTTCATTGCGGCCATGCACATATTTTCCCTGTTATTATTACATATTGTATTATTAGCTTGTTCGGTAAATGGAACTAATGATACCTTTTTGCTTCTATGCACTGCATGTCGGTAGCCATATATGGGATAGTTACCTTGGAGTGCAGAAATGCTTTGGTGCTATAAATACGATAACCTTTTTTAAATTATTGATATATCTGACCACTGAAGCTAGAGATAAAAATGATAGGTACTGTGAGAAAAGAAAAAAATGGCGTCAGGTAAGTTGACTCTATACTTTCCACGTTACGTTGTCATCAGTTTGTAAGAGATTATGTTTGGCACAAGTTAGCTCTTCTGAGAAAAAAGTAACTAACATGTATAACAAAAAACTAAATGACCTTCCTCCTCGCCATGAGATTAATTGCTGTAGGCGCACATGATCGTTGCGATCACCATGCACAGTGCACACAATTCAAGGCAGTGTGAAAGCGATTGCCGACTGTGACGTACGACCACCGACGACGACGCTTGACCGTCGAGGACCACTTTGCACGTATCGACACCCGACTAAGATTTAAGGGTACCTATATGTACGGGGACATCTATGATGAGTGAAATATGCCTAATAAGTGCGCAGAATCAATGGATTGAGGGCCTATGAATATACCAACGTCACAAAATCACGATATACCTTCACCCCACCCGCTGAAACCTTCAACTTCTGACCTCTTCAATTTTTTTCAGCTTCTTACCTTTTTCTCCACCGCCACTGGACCGATTTTCAAAAACTACACTACTTTTGCGTCTTTGGCATAGTAGTAATATTGTGTAAAAATGTTATCAAAATTCGAGCGGTACTTCACAGGCGGTTATAAGATTAGTGAACAGACCGACAGACAGACCAGAAATGACGGACATGGTTTTTTGTCATGTACATGTCATATAACATAATATCTCATTTTCAAAAGTTTTCGCAATTACAATACCAGAAGGCATAAGAAGTGAAAAAGAAAAATGCTTTTTCATTCCACGCACCTATTACTACATATATCACACATCATAGTTTTCTCGATACATTTGCCCTTAAAACTATTCACAGATGCGTAGCGTATCGGTAGTGATAACACGGCAACCATTGTTGCTGCTGATCGCTCATGACTGTCTCTTTCAAGTGATGTATCATGAGTGGCAGTTCTGGTGTGGTTGATTGGTGTGGTTCAGCAACGTTGCCAGATGGTCGGTACCTTCTGTAGGAGAGGAAAGAGATCTCTAGCGTTACCAATTGAATGGGGAATATGGACTGCTAATACTTTTATGAGCCTGTTTGACTGACTTTTAATTTTTCTTGATAAGTTTTTCCTGAGAGGGACTAATTGCTCAATGAGCTAACTGTGAACAACGTTGCGTTAGAAGTTCAATGCCAACGTACTTGACGCCATCTTCTGTAATGCCTAAAGCCTCGATATGGTCGAAACAAATGAATGATCATACAGGCCGGTTCCCTTAGTGCAGGATTAAAGTGAGACGCAGAAGTCTGGTGAGTTAGCCTAACATGCCTAGAATGCGGCGGCACTATGCTTGAGAGCTCCGATACGTAAAAATCGTTCGCATAACGATAACGTAAGATCCATTAGAGCAACAAGCCGCGTACAGCGATGCACAACATATTTCATATTTTATTGTCTCTAAAAAAATGTTGATCTATTTTTCTCGCAGCAGCGTGCCTGTTGCCAGTTATTTAAAATGAAAAAAACGACATTAGCGAAACGGTTTGCACTTTTACATTCGGTTTTAATTGAATTCCGCAACATTTTGCATTCATTTCTGAAAAATTATTCGTTAAATCAACCAGCGCACGCAAGGGAAAACGTCACGACCAGAAAATCGTTTGTACGTGAATACGCCAGCGGAATTTGATTATGGATAGTGGTACAGTCCGCATATACTGTTAGGAAAAACTGTCCAAAAGGGTCTGAGTTTCACAACTGGTTAGTAGAGAAAATGTATCTTTCCAGAGTAATGTAGTTTCAGTTTCAATGTATTCGTCAGTTTTCGATTTGCCTTGTCTTGACCGTCCTAAACATTTTTTACTGTGCATGAAAATAATCATAGATTAAATTACGGAGTTTGTGTATTTTCTGGAACGTTTAAAGTTCACTCATAACTACCCATCGATTTTGAAAGCCGTAGAAGCTTTTTCGTTCTTGGCAAAGCAGAACCATTGAGTACAAAGTTAATGAAAATTTAAACGGTGATTCGCAATTTAGAGGGAGGTCAGTGATTCCTGGACAGACTACCAAATACAGAGAAATATGCTACGTGCATATTATATAGAAGAATTATGTAAGCCTTGTGAATCTAATGACACAAAACCTCAATTTAGGACTTATTTGCTCTGTGTTCCAATTTACTGCTGAACCGGACTACTTGCACGTCCTGAGATGTTGTTGGATTATCTATACACTGAGAACCAAATTTGTCTGACGGCTTGAGTTCAATGTGTACGAGAGAGAATTGTGTATAGACACATATAATAGAATCCCCCGAATTTCCGAGCGCACTAATTTTTGAATTGTGAATAGTGTGAGTACCTATTCATGGCCATGGTCTGCTTACTGGGTAATGAAAGCAGAGATAAAATGCTTCAATCTTTATTTGAAATTCTTTATAGAGTAGTGGGCAACGCGTTGTATAGCTCGATAGCAGTATATATGTACGACCTTTTAAATAGAGATGGTGAATGTCTCGGGATAGCCAAGAGATGCTTATTCTTTGTGTTCAGTTGATTAGCATCTGAGTATCTGATAAATTTGGTTGATAGAAGTTTTAGTTGTTAACATATACACTTTTATCAATAATCGATATATCGGATTGAAAATGGGGATTGCGGTGGTGCAAACCTTTTATCAAATGGAAAATTAGAATGAAAGTAAACACAAACAGTTATCTTGTTCTTACGGGAAGCTTACGATACATGCGTAGTGTTCTTTTAGGTCATTCTAAGCTTTTGCTCTAAAAACTGATCAACACCAGGTCTCTTTTGTTCAAACTCAGTTGTAGTACGACAACGTAACAGCCGTACTGAAACGGAACGCCTATCATACGTGGATACTATTCCATTATTATCCTGGTAGAGTCAGGTACAACGGACAAATACTTTATAGGGTCTTGTGCGAATTTCAGATGGTCAGTATTTATTGTGATCTGTCACTGTTAGTCATGGAATGGGATATTTATCAACCGTCTAGCCTGGACATCGGAAATTATTGATGTAAATACTGATTATATGGCATACGCCATAGTATTAAGCTTATTTCATCATCGATCGAAATCAACAAACCGTGATAGGATTCTCTGCAGGGTAACCCCTACTCGGCCTGTGTCCTGGCCGACTACATTCATCCAGTTTATCAGAGATCGATCTTCCGAGCATTCGAAAATTTACGATGTGAGCGCGTTTAGACTACAGCCTTGCTGCCGAGTTTATTGTCAAATCGAACGTAAACAAATTGCTTGAATAATATAGTCGACCATTGGGATAATAGGAAATTTATATCGCCAATCGCCTTTCGTTCTGTTAAACGCTATTGCCGCTGGCTGACGGTATACAGATTACAAATAATAAGATCAAACCAGTCTAACGATGATACAGCAACCATTGCTATTGTACGCAATATCTGGATAAACTTATACAAATCCCATCTGCGTCACATCATAATAAACACCTCTTCAGTCTCAATCTTCGGAATTCGGGACAAAACGAATTTTGTTTAGAAATGCGCTTTACTCTTACTTTATGTGACGTCTTCCTCATGGCAATACAATGCGAAAAACTGGCAAAATATAAAACAGTACCCAAGTAATGTAAGCTAAAAAGAGCGTCTCTGACAGTAATATATGAAAATAGGTCGTCGTAAACTTAATATAGTCGAGGCATACTAAAAATATTATTAACGTCATTATAAAATTCGAACATGGGTTATATATATATATATATATATATATATATACAGGGTGACTTCGAAGTTGAGTCATTAATTTTAACAGTGAGTAGATCTGATCAAAAGAAATGTTTTTTTCCTTTAACATTTTTGTGGTAAAATTAAAGTAACAAAGTTATAGCCCTTTAGAAGTTTGAGTACCGCCCTGTCTCAATAATAATATTATGTGCTCGTGTTTGGCGACATCGGATATACTCCGCCTTATCGGTTCATCGCATCGGAAACAAAAAAGCGAAAGAATTTGAAACGCTGATCACGATGTTTTTATTCAGTCAGTGTCAGTCGGTAACGCGTGAGTGAATAGTGGTGTCTGTTGCGTGGCTCAAACAAAATAAAAAATGGAACATGTTTATGCGGATCGGTTTCCCAATCGAGTGCAACCAACCCCTCGTGCCTTTGTTAATGTAGTACAACGGGCTCGTGAATCAGGTGACTTAAGACCTCACAGGGGACTGCATGCCGGTGCTCCAAGACCTCACGATCAAATACAGGTCCGCACTGAAATACTTGTCGGGAGGATACTTTATAAAACAAGGTAAAAAAAAAAAATTTATTTTTTTTGTTTTTACACGCATATTTTGGTTAATCTTCCTTCTACAATCATTATCTGAAAATTAATGACTCAACTTCAAAGTCACCCTGTATATATATATATATATATATATATATATATATATAACAACAAGTAGGAAAATAATGGGCAAAATCCGCAAAAAGGAGGAAAGTGGATTCGAGCAGAACATAGGATAGGTAACCCGAGCGATACGTATTTCTGCTGGTTGGCTTCATCAGGCCCGAAATGAATGCACATATGAAACTACAAAAGTAGATACACATGCTCACACATCCGGATACGGGTGTAACCTGAGGAAACGAAGTTGGAGGGGAAAAAACGACACACGAAGTCCACAACAAGAGCCAACCTACACATTGTAGTATAAAATGGCTATACGACCTCGAATTTTCAAGGAGACGTCTAACCACCACCACCCGGCCGGTTATAGCCACTTGCTGTGGTACTTCAAGCCCAAAGGATCTACAAAGAGAATATGATCATGCGGAAAAAAGTATATAACAACAAGTAGGAAAATAATGGGCAAAATCCGCAAAAAGGAGGAAAGTGGATTCGAGCCGAACATAGGATAGGTAACCCGAGCGATACGTATTTCTGCTGGTTGGCTTCATCAGGCCCGAAATGAATGCACATATGAAACTACAAAAGTAGATACACATGCCCACACATCCGGATATGGGTGTAACCTGAGGAAACGAAGTTGGAGGGGAAAAAAACGACACACGAAGTCCACAACAAGAGCCAGCCTACACATTGTAGTATAAAATGGCTATACGACCTCGAATTTTCAAGGAGACGTCTAACCACCACCACGCGGCCGGTTGTAGCCACTTGCTGTGGTACTTCAAGCCCAAAGGATCTACAAAGAGAATATGATCATGCGGAGAAAAGTTTATAACAACAAGTAGGAAAATAATGGACAAAATCCGCAAAAAGGAGGAAAGTGGATTCGAGCAGAAAATAGGATAGGTAACCCGAGCGATACGTATTTCTGCTGGTTGGCTTCATCAGGCCCGAAATGAATGCACATATGAAACTACAAAAGTAGATACACATGCCCACACATCCGGATATGGGTGTAACCTGAGGAAACGAAGTTGGAGGGGAAAAAAACGACACACGAAGTCCACAACAAGAGCCAGCCTACACATTGTAGTATAAAATGGCTATACGACCTCGAATTTTCAAGGAGACGTCTAACCACCACCACGCGGCCGGTTATAGCCACTTGCTGTGGTACTTCAAGCCCAAAGGATCTACAAAGAGAATATGATCATGCGGAGAAAAGTTTATAACAACAAGTAGGAAAATAATGGACAAAATCCGCAAAAAGGAGGAAAGTGGATTCGAGCAGAAAATAGGATAGGTAACCCGAGCGATACGTATTTCTGCTGGTTGGCTTCAACTAGGAATAAAAATTTATATAAACATAGGTTAACAAACATCCCCTAAGGGCGCTATGGTGTTTTAAAAGGGCTCCCCTGAAGATGGTTTTTCCTTAATATTTCCGAAACGTGTTGAGATAAAGACGTAAAATTTGGTATTTCAGCCCAGTTTTTTATGCTGATTTTAAAAATAATAACAATTTTAAACAGTTCTGTTTGGAAGCGTATGTAAAAGGGACGGACCTCAAAATTTTTGTGTGATTCTATTTTTGAAATTTAATTTTAGAATTTGAAAATTTAGGGTTTTCTACATAAAAAATGTACTCTCTTTGAGTATCGATAATTTGTGCCATTTTTGAATAAAATCAAACTAAAAAATTTGTCACATGATAGGAAATGTCCTGCGAATTTAAATGAATTGTTGATTATACATAGTTAGCCATGACTGCAAACAAAAGTTGTTTTGATTTGTTATGACTTATTTTGACGTTAAGCTGACATTGTTAGCAGTGTAAAATTACTAGATTAAAATCAAATTTTTTATTAAATCGATATAAAACGCCAAGATTTACAGACAGAGAACTCACTGACATGCACTTTGTGTACGGGTTTTGCAATGGCAGTTCATTGGCAGCCGTAAGAGAATATCAAAGAAGATTTCTCATTGAAAATAATCCGCAAATAAGCATACGAAATGTTTCACAAAATATGGATATACTTCGATCAATAGTAAGAAAAATTTATGAATACCTATTTAAAAGTAATAATTTTAGATAGGAAGAATGACAATAATGCAAGGATTTCATCCTTATCATTTTAAACGGGTGCAGCATGTAACGGAGGCAGATTTTTTACCACGAATCGAGTTTTGTCAGTGGATATTAGCAAATTAATTGAAAACACTATTCCTAGAATATTATGGTCGGATGAGTCAATATTTACTAGGAATGATGCTTTTAGTTTCCATAACATGCATCACTGGTCAGATGAAAATCAAAAAGTTGTTCGCCGTATAAATTTGCAACACAGATTTTCATTGAACGTATGGGCAGGAGTTATTGGGGATCAAGTAATTGGGCCTATTGTACTTCCTAATCGTCTTAATTCAGAGGTGTATCTGCAGTTTCAAGAAAATATGTTTTTTCAACATGATGGCGACCCTGCACATTTTGGACGCAATGTTCGAAATTAGTTGAATGTCAATTTTCCAGACAGGTGGTTAGGCCGAGGAGGTCCTATAGCGTGGCCGCCACGTTCACCTGACCTAAATCCTTTGGAAGAAGGTTTACAAAGAATCCATCAGGCTGCAAATGAAATAAGAAGAAAAAGGTTTTCCACTTTTCGGGCTACGCAATCATTAGGTCGTCGAGCTAGACTCTGTATCCAACAAAATGGGAATTTATTTGCACACTTATTGTAAAGCTAGTTTTAAGTATATCCAACTTTATGGCTTCTTTTTTAAACAAATTTCAATTTCGTTCGTAGAAAAAGTTAATTTCTTTTGCTTTTGCCCAAATATTAGCTATGTTGCAATAGAAATATGTATTTATGTAATATTTACCAATTATTCAATTAGTTTTTTCGTTTCCATGACTAATTATTCAACAATTCATTTACATTCCCAGTACATTTCCTATCATGTGACAAATTCTTTAGTTTGATTTTATTCAAAAATGGCACAATTTATCGATATTCAATAAGAGTACATTTTTATGTAGAAAAGCCTAAATTTTCAAATTCTAAAATTGAATTTCAAAAATAGAATCACACAAAATTTTTGGGGCTAAAATAACCTGAGTCCATCCCTGTTACATACATACAAAACTGTCTAAAATTGTTAATATTTTTAAATCCAGCATCAAAAACTAGGCTAGAATACGTCTTTATCTCAACACGTTTCGGAAATATTAAGGAAAAACCAAACCTTTAAAAGACCGTAGCGCCGTTAGGGGACGTTTATCGACCTATGTTTGTATGAACTTTTCTTCCTATTTTAAGCTCTAGAAACCCCTGGTAGAATATTGCCCACATTTTTCGGGACACCCTATATATATATATATATATATATAATTTACACTAGTGTCTATACTTTTGATATCTGTACACCTGGCCAGCCCGAGTGTCAAAGCTCTGGCTCGATTGTTTCCGGGGATAGTGCCTATTTATTAAATGGAACGAAACGGACGTGGTTTCAGATGACGGACGACTTGAATTATGAAAACTATAGAAATGTGCACTTTGCTGGCTGAGGTCGGTCCCAGAAATATAGTCGCCGTTGACGTCGCTACCCTGTCAGGTAGCCTAAATGCTATTTTATAAATACTCCTATATCAACATGCTCCATCCTGACTGTATCACGAGGGTGTACATAGCATACGCGACCTTGCTGTACCCTGCTTTGCACGCCATGTGATGAAAGCGATCCATACTAACTGTATTAAAAATGCATAGTGGCGTCACTGCTTGAAATGTCAGATGCATCATTGTCAGTTGTAAAGAGAGAGAATTACAAGGACGACTGTTGTTTTCAAAAATAAAAATGTTTTAGCTTTGATAGTTAGAACTTTCCTTTTCAGAAACAAATGCGCTTGAAATAACAATGCTAATGTGTGGGGAAAACTAACGAAAAAGTAAAAAAAAAATAAAATAAAAAGTACTTTTCGATGTTTTTCCGTACTTGAGCCTTGGGGAATTGCACTGCTCTAGTGCCTGTTGAGGGTTTCTTTTCCACAAGTTGCAATAGTTCTCAGTTTGGACCATGTTGGATTAATTAGCTCCCCTACTGTGTCCACTTTGACATTCCTACAAATGAGCTGTATGCCTAGCACTTTGTACAAGGTAATCAAGTCTATCATTCACTCGCAGAACCTCAGTAGCATTTTATTTTGAAGATACACAACATACATTAAAATCATGTCGACAAATTCAATGCTGGTGTACATGTGTGCCGTTTTTTTTTTTTTTTTTGAACCAATTGGTAAATAAATATTCTGCTTACCTACGCTGCTGCCGCCTAATACTTCATTACGCAAAATTGTTGCTGCGACTGGTATTTCATGAGGCTCTGCACACACAGTTAGTAAACTTCATAAATGTAATCCATTTAAAATGGAAATATTGCAATAGTTAACCGAAGATGATTTGGATAAGCGAGTTGAGTTTTACGAACCATTGACTGCAGCGATTTATGTAAAAAATATCTGCTTCAGTGACCTCTGCACATTGTATCTAAATGGATTTGTTATTAAGCATAACTGCAGGTATTGGAACAATGAAAATCCTCATTCCTTTGCAGGAGGGCATACCCAGAATCCCCAAAAATACAAAAAAATAATGTATGGGCAGGCATTTTAGGAAACAAAATGATTGGACCATTGTTTTCTAATGGAAATTTGAATGGAGACATATATTTGGATATGTTGGAACATACCACCAATCCGCTTAGCACTGAAGCCATTGAAAACCAAATCGAAGAGGATGGAAACCCTATATTTGAGGAGGCTGAAATATATTTCCAGCAGGACGGCGCTCCACCTTACTTTGTTCTTCCTATGGAATGGCCTACTACATCTCCTGATTTGACGCCTTTAGACTTTTTGCTATGGGGCCATTTGAAATCTATTGTGTTTACTCATGAACCTGAAAGTTTGGATGAACTTCGTCAACGCATCATTCAAAGATGCCATGATATCCCACAACATGTTTTTGAAAATGTCCGTCAGGAATTTGAACATCGCCTATATCATTTTTTGTCCAATAACGGGCAACACTTTGAACACGTATCGAAATAAAAATTGATATTTTCGTGTGTCTTTGTTTTCTATCTGAACAAATTAAGTTGAAGATTTTAAAAAATCAAACGTCAAAATAAAGGACACTTAAAACTTTTAAGGAAATGACCCTGGGTGGCAGAGGGCGAAAGGAGGCGAAGTAGCTTTTGATTATAAAGTTATCCCCCTTGACAAATCTTTTGACGTGTCTCGGCGTTGTTTCTTTTAACCAGTGATTTTCGATAAATCCGAGGGTTTCAATTATATTATGCTACCAGGAAAAATCGCTTATTTTTCAAGATCTATACGCCGTGTAGAGGGAAGCCTCAATTTTGCTGACACCCCGTATGTAAACGGTGGAGCAGTATCAGGTAAGACTTGTTTTTAGAAATCAAATTCTGGGTAACATTCAAGATTGTCTACACCATCCGTTTTTGAGGAAAAAAGTTTTTGAGGCACTAGTATATGGATATATATGAAACAGACGAAAATATGAAAATTTTAAATATTTTACTATACAAGAGGTTTTCATTCATTTTCCTATCAGTCCACCTCAATTAACTGTACTTACAATTTGGATATTTTTTAATATATTTTGATATGGATTATGCAACTTCGAATGAATTGTACTGTTCCTGACTTTAATCAAATCCAAGCGAATAACCAAAATTTCTGTATTATGTACCGCGGTTATAACATGGTTTAAGATGACACACGTCAGTTTCTCGAATCGCTTGAACGCGTTGATTTTAACCGCGGTTTTGTTGCAAGCTGTTTGTTTCAGAAAAGCGCGTATATAGTTTCTGATTATTTTTATTATAACTTAATATTCGGTGCTTTTTCGTCTAGTGTATGGAAAGTTTAAAAAAGAAACCTTTCATAATATTAATGGGAGAAAAAATTTTTGAATGATGGAACCATGGCTTTGTAGCTATGATAACCTTCAATTCTCTAAACTTTTCCACATGTTAAAGAAGACATTTATTGATTTAGCAGAAATGATAGGAAAAAAGATATTAGTAAAACCGTATACAGGTGGACACTATCCATGGCCATATTTTAATATTCTTGTGGTATATGGCAACACATGATACTTTGTTAAGTATAGGAACTGGATTTAAGGTGTCCCCAGCAACAGTAATGAGTATATCTAATAAGGTGCTCTACTTTATGCTACAACTGCCGTCAGCGTGTATCAAGTTTCTCAACAATGAAGCTGAAGTACAACAAAGATATCCAACAGCTGCCAAAATTCTGACTTGTCACATTTCAAATAATAACCTGAAATTTAAAACTACTCCGGAGCTGGGTAAATACCACAATTTTACGGTGGTAACTATGACATATAACAGCTGATTCATGACGTCACGGATCTTACAACCAAAGTGATAACCACGCTTGAACGGATCGGTAAATACCAATCCAAAATGGTAAATACCATTTTCATTTGGTTTTTCACTTGAATTTGATTTTTTAGAATCATGTACATAATCACATTTCAAACAAAAAATCAATGACTGCTAAATGAAATGCATTTTGAATTTGTTTGTATCACCATCTGCAGCTCCTGAAGCTCATCAGTTTCCATGTTCATAGGACATTGGTCGAACCAAACCACATTTACAGAAATACAGAAAGGGCCTTTCGAATAAAATTAACCATTAATCAGCTCTTTCCAAACAGCCCGTAATACAATTCTGGTAAAACATAGTCTCATAGGAAAATCATACCTTGCATGACTATTGCCCATATACTCAAAGCTGCGACATAAAAAATGGCAATTAATTGTTGTCAGGTAGACATCGTGTGGTTCAACACTATGAATGATAAAAAAGATATGTTAATCTCCTTTATTTGTTACCGACACATGCTAGCGTTACTTGAACATGGTGATTAAGTGTAGTAGCAGACCTGTTTGAATAGTTAATTAAATCATATTATAGGAGTGTACAAGGAGTTTGAAATGCTGAATGGCTACGATGATACTATGGCGCTGAAAGACGAAAACTATAACACGTGAATTTACAGTTGAGACATGATAGAGAAAGGTGTACTAAACCGGAGCCCTCTGCTCCCATTGGCACTGCATGCTCTTGGTCTCCTACTATTGCCAAGTGTAAATAGTAGCTTGTGTGTCTACCACACGTTGCTATTTAATAATAATGATAGACTTCTTTATTTATCCACAAATACATTGTAGTATAGCCAAATGTCAGACTTACATCGCGAAGTTTAGCATGCTGCTACTCTTACATTTAACCATATAGTTTCTAGCAGATGTTCAAAAGCATACACTATCCACAAACAAATTTGGTTCATTACATCGAAAGTAAAATTCAAAAAAAGAGAAAAAGGCATACTTTCCAAGAACTCCAAAAAATTATTAATGTGAATTAAAGATGGAATAATAATGTGAAATAATAATGTTTTAACTTTTTGTCGAAAGACAGGTAATGAAAATTCTTTATATACTTTAGGAAGGTCATTATAAATAATAGTAACATTGTAAGAAAAACTGCGTTTAAAAAGTGTAGTCGTATGCAGGGGCATTCTAATATTATTTTCTCTGAGAGTTCTACAGCGAACATCATTATTAACTGAAATTTTTTTGCTCAAATAATAAGGTTTAGACGTGAGTAGCAACTTGTGAACAAAAACTGAATAGTGATACTTGACCATATCATTAATTTTTAACCAGTTTAGAACGGGATATTTCGCTGATATATGATCAAATTTACGTAAGCCGAAGATGAAACGTATACAATTGTTTTAAATAACTTGAATAACGTTTTTAGTGAAATTGTCTAAACAAGTATAGTATACGACATTACAATAATTTAGTATAGATATGACCAATGCTTCGTATAGTTTTTACGCAACTTAAAATTTAGTAAATACCTGTTTGCTATAAGAGTACGCAGCCGTAAGTAGGTTTTCTGGGACAGACTTTTAACATCTTCTATAAACCTTAATTTTGTATCAAAAACAACACCAAGAATTTTTGCAGAATCAGAAAATTGCAAGATTTGGTTATATATCTGAATTTTCAAGAGCTGTTTTACATTGCATGTTTTTCTTTGTGCGCAAAATAATAACATTTTAGATTTTTGTGGATTAATAAGTAGATTGTGATCTAAAGAGTATTTAATTAATTTACTAACATCGTTTTGTAAAATTTGAGTAGTATTATTGACATTATCAGGGTTACAATAATGGAGCAATTGCGTATCGTCTGCAAATGACTGGACATGAGAATTATCAATACTTTTTTTGCTTAAGTCGAACGTATATATGAGGAACAGGAGCGGCCCCAATACAGAGCCCTGAGGTACGCCTGAGGGAATTATTGTCACTTGAGACATTTCTTGATTGAGAAAAACACACTGAGTTCTTTGATGAAGGTAATTGTCGAAACATGAAAGGGATGCGCTGTCAAGACCTATGTAATTTAATTTAGCAAGTAATAATTTATGATTGATGCTGTCAAAGGCTTTCGAATAGTCTATAGAGATTAAGGCTAGTGCCATTTTCTTATCTAAGGCACTTAAAATATTGTCTTGCAGATTGAGTAGGGCAGATGTACTATAATTTTTTCTAAAACCGGATTGGGTGTCGGGAAGTATAAAAAAATTTTTCTAGGTAAGCGGTCAATTGGAACTTGATAATTTTTTCCAAAAATTTTGGATAAAATTGGTAATAAACTGATAGGATAGGAGATCATTATACTCAGTGGGTTTCATTTTTTTAGGAATTGGAATAATTAGAGCTTGTTTCCATGTGTTTGGAAAGTAGCCTTTTTCCAAACAGTCGTTAAAGATGTGGACGATGTGACGGAGAATAACTGGCAGGCAAAGCTGGATCATTGACAGGGATAGACCATCAATTCCCTTCGCATCAGATTTTAGGCTCCCTATTGCCTGTAACACGTCATTTGAACTAATCTTATTCAATGAAAAAATACATTCAGAGCTTAATTTATTCTTGAAATAGTTCTCGCAAAGTAGTGAATCAACAGGTTTGTAGCTATAAACAGACTTAAAATAATCATTAATTTTGGTAGGGTCATTAAAACTTGCTGGAAGGGTTGGTTTATTACGAAAATTTATATCAAGTTGTTTGAGAGACTTCCACAATTTTTTGAATCATTTTCATTTGCCAAGTTTTCGATAAATGTCTTTTTGTCCCTCCTGATCATGTTAAGAGCGCGGTTTCTAAGCGATTTGAAGTTATTATAGGCGTCCACGGTCTTATTAGTTTTATATAAAGTTTGTGCAGTATTCTTTTCATCAAGAACACTGCGCAGTTCATTAGTTAACCAAGGTGATGGTGGCTTATTAACACCTACAGTTTTAAAAGGTGCATGTTTATTATAGGTTTCCACGATAACGCTTGTAATGTGCATTACCTTCTCATCAATATTAGATTTCGTAAATAATTCGTCTATGCCCGATGTAGAAAGATCGATAAGAAAATGATCCTCACTGAAATGTTTAAAATCCCTGACTGTGATGAATTTTTGTTTTCTTTTATAAGATGGAATATCAAAATGAAAAAATTCGAGCTTGTGGTCCGAAATACCATTCGTGTCCATGACAGAAGAATAGCTGCATGTTTGAGGATTATTTAAAAATATTGGATCGATTAATGTTGCAGTACTATCTGTGGCACGGGTGGCTTCCGTTACGATTTGTGTGAACCCCATCAGCTCAAAACTCGGTGAGAATATATTGTCATTAAAAAAAAATTATATTCAGATCTCCCAATATCACGACGTTATGATGATATAACGAAAAGCTGGGTAGGAAACCATTTAATAAATCTGCACATTGTTGTATGTTTTGAGAGGGTGGGCGGTACAAAACACCTACTAACAGTTCAAACTTACCCGCAACCAATTTAACCCAAATGCCTTCGAAAAAATCACCAAAATTTGTATGAATATCTACCTTTTCAGCATGTAAATTTGAGTTAACATAGATTCCAACTCGACTACCACGAGATTCTCTATCACAACGCAAGAAACAATGGTTGCTAATATTAACCACATCATCAGTAATATTTTCATTTAGCCACGTCTCTAACAGCGAATACATCAAAATTTTCTAATGCTATTAAATTTACAACAGCATCAAAACTAGACATGAGGGAACGTACATTCAAGTGTCCAATAAGCATTTTTATACCAGCCATTAAGATTATTTGAATCGTACACAATTTAGAAAAGATTTTGAGTATTCTAAATGATTCTAAAATGATCAAAATAAAATTCGTGAGAGATGTCTTTGTTGAAAGAATTCATACACTGGGCAATTTTTGTCTGTCAGTAGATGATCGGTACTGTAAGATTTTTTATACTGGTGATTTGAATACAAACAGTTGCTACATTTCGAATGTGCCTGCTTACAAAAGGAAGTGTCATGGTTTTCTCCACACTGAGCACAGAGTTTGGGATTTTGGAATTTTTTTCCAGAATGATTAAATCGGAAACAATTTGTGCACTGAGACACTTCATTATTTTTGTATATAGATACAATTTGAAATCCTAATAGAATTTTTCCATTACAAGCTTCAAAAATCTGTTTAAATAAATTACCTGTGACCTCTGCGTAAATGATATAAATTTTTTTTGTGCAATATACTTAATAAAATTTATCTTAATATCTTCTTTATCTATGGAATAATAATAATAATAATAAAGCATTTATTGCCCAACAGTACAGATACCATTTAGAGAGCAATACATAATACAATGGTTTAATTTACACAGTCTGTGTGTTATAAAGTGAAACAAAAATAAAAAAAAAACACAGAAAAGAGAAAGGCGCTTTAAGTAGAGAAAAAAGAAACTATAAATATGATCAATAGATATTAGGAAACCGGAATATACTGGTATATACACAAATATCCATATACACATACACACATATATGAGTATACACATATACAGGTATACATATATACACATAAATACATACATACAATACATATATATATATACATATACAACAAATGAAAACCCCTAGAGAAAGGCGTAAAAAAGTCAAAGATGTGAACGTATAGCACTTCGTAATTCCTGAAATCCACAACAGAAGATATCACAAAAACTCACAATCCTATTCGCATTATTGCACATAAAGTTTATTGGTGCTTTAGATAGAATATTTGTCTGCGCCCTCTTGCAGTAAAAGGAAACCTTATATTTAGATGTCAATCTAGGTACCAGAAAATTAATTTGCGATAGCAAAACAGGACAGTCGATGTTACCATGCAGTAATTTGTATAAAAATATGATGGACGCCTGCTCTCTGCGCTTTTCCAAAGAAGGGATGTCAAATCTATTGAGCATTTGTGAGTAGTCACATCCTCTTGGAGGATAGACACCATCACTCCTATAGCATAGATATTTTAGAAATTTCTTCTGGACTTTTTCAACATTAGTTTTGTACAGTTTATAGATAGGACTCCAAATAATTGCACCGTATTCTAATTTACTTATAATAAGCACTGAAAATAACTTAATAAGCGTTGTGTTATTGAAATTTCTACAATTTCTGATAATAAAGCCATATTTGCGATACGCACTACTTATAATTTCACTGATGTGGTAGTTAAAAGTGAGCTGACAATCGAAATATACGCCTAAATCTCTGAAAGTTTCACACCTTTCCAATACAGAATCATCTATTTTGTATGGGTAAGTTAAAAATTTGGCTTTCCGGGTGAAGGTCAAAATGCGGCATTTAGAATTGTTCAAATACAAATTGTTATTAACACACCATGTTTGTAAAATAACTAGTTGTTGTTGGAGGTTTTCACAATCCTGCCAGCTAGAAACACATGCGTAAAGCTTCAGATCATGAAATGGTTCTGTCTTGTGATGTCTTCTACTACCTCTTCTTCGGTAATTCGTTCATCTGTATGGTAGCCCACGATTTTGATTTTAGGTCTAAACATTTTCGGTTCAGACACCTGGTATGATGCTGGCAATTTTTTCTGAATTTCTTCCTTTAACTGGGCATGATTACTTTCGTTTACCTTAATTTCCACACCACCGTTTCTAAAATTCTTCACGTCATCAATTCTGATTTGAAGTTTAGACAAGCTTAAGTTTTTGTCTAGATCTTTACGCGTCTTGAAGCTTGTTTGTTGCTGGCTTGGTATAATCACTATGCTTTTCAATGGGATTTCCTTGCTTTTTGTAGCATAGGTTTTTTTTAAAATTTGCGAATACGTGCTTGTCATACTTGATTTTTCAATTATGTCAATCCTAGTATTCAGCTTCTTGAGCGCGACAACTACAGTTTCTTTTTCAGTAATATTTGTCGACAACAAATTCAGCTGATCTTGAAATCTAGTGTTCTCGTTCACAGGTTGCTCAATCAATCTATCTTTTTCTATTAATAACTGACTGTATGAATTAACTTTTCACATAATATTTTGATTTCCTGTTTTAGCTCCTCATTTGTTGTTCTAAGGCACTTACTGTTTTTAGGTGTTTCCGTTGGTGCATCACTTGGTTTGGTTACCACCATTTTAGCACTCTCAGACTTAGATGAAGCAATCTCAGCAGTTTTAAGTTTTTTCTTATTCATGGAGTACCCGGTACGGTCGTATCACTTTCTTCTAGTCTAGATGATTAATGTCTAATAGTTTGTCAAAATTCTTCGCTGTATTGGCCGAAAGAATGTTTGCCACTGGAAAACCTGTTATCCTCCAAGAATATCAACGGAGCTGCAGCCCAACAATAGTTGCAGTAGGGAGGAATAAAATATTTCAACAGTTTTCTCGAGGTATACGCGGATTCAGTGCAATAAGGCAAGTCAAAATGAAGTGATGATGATGACCATTTTTGGGTAGTGGGAAAAGTTTTTGCGCTGTGCTTCAATTTTCACTACCATTTCTAGATAACTGCAAGTAAGTCTTTATGCATTATATATTCTCTTAATTAGCAAGATGTAAGGTTCGTTTTTCTCATGAAATTGATGCACTTAAATGTTAAAAGGATCATGTGCAAAATAGATAAGTCCTTCCAGCATTAGTGAAATTATTATTGCCATTCAAAAGGTGCAGAATAATTGAGCCAGCCTGTACAAGGCGTAGAAATGTCGTAGCTTCGATCACTGCCCACACGTTTGAGGTCCTGCCGCCCCGAGTACATTATGGCCGCCGCACGATTAGACCCGCCTGAGTTCGGCCTTATATCCTAACCCTGTTGAACTTCGGAACTGGCCGATACGACCGCTTCTTTGTCCCTAGAGTATCAAGATACTGGATCAATCTATATGAAGAGAGGCCTTTTACAGTTCTACTAACTTTAGCCGGTCCAAAAAATGGACGGTATTTTGGCCTCTGTCTAGGCGACTGCCTCTCTATAAAAAAATGGAAGAAATCCGGCAGCAGAGAAAGAAGTATACGTCTGCGTTTGTTTTCGCTATGGTATTGAAAACTATGTATCTGTTTCAAATACAATTAAATAAAGTATATGTTGTACGCTCCTGAAGCATACCCCTATAACTACCTAACCTTTTACCTAACTGATGTTTAAAATTTGTGGACCAAGTAGATGTTTCATAAGTTTTATTTCAGACTTCCATTGTCTATGAAATTTTTGAAAACAGTGATCTGATATCAGTGACAATGGCTTTTGTAGCCGTCACCTATTTTCACATTCCGTTAAATCAATGATCAAACGGAGTTCTGCTTTTGACATTAATTAGAAAGTGTGATGGAAATTGAAAGAACATATTTAGTTTCCCATGATGACCCATTATAAATATTATGGAGATTATATCAAGAGCTGAACAATGTATTTCATTTAAACTTCACAAAATCATGTGTAGATACAATACGTCATGTGAAACTTTCAAGTAACAATATAGTTGTGATCAAACGCAAGTACCACCATATTTGAACTCTATTAAACTTTACCAGCTGGATTTTAATTAAATCTTGACCACATGCTGTTACTATGACAAGGAGACAAAAGTGTAAGTTTTACAAGGGCACAAAAAAATTAAGAACGTGCTACATGTAGCAAAAGTATTATTTTAAGAATATAAAGGAATCTCATTTTAATTTTTTTGACATTTTCCAACAACCATAGGAAGCGCTGGAACAACTGATTTCATTTATTTACAAACAGACCAAAAACATAATTTAACTGGCCTATGGTTAGATATCCCAAGAAGTACAACTAAACTTTAGCATAACGGCAACGTGAAGTGAAATTTTAGCCACACTACCGTTGATTATAAGTGACAGCTAACCAGTTATGTAAAACACGGCAGCAGAGAGAACGTGGCTTGTAAGAATTTAATTAAAAATAATTGAAATTCCGCTAATAAGTTCGCCAGCAGCAGCCACTTTGATCAATATTGGAGGTTCTTTCAGTCTTCTCCCAGTTGCTAATGAACAGTTTCAAATAAGGTGGCGAAACTTCAATTCCGAGTCGCAGAACACGCTCCTGTTTTAAAGACTCCTTTAATTATACGCCCCGAGAAATATTCAGCTGTGCACTTGTTTTGCTTCTGCGGCAGCTCGACTCGCCGACACGGCATTATCAGTTATAATGCAACTGTTTTTATTTCACTAATTAGAGTAAGGGCCTTATAAAATACAACAAGGTTGTAACCTTCATCTAATTAAGATAACTAACTGAAATGAATCTTAGTAATCCCCCTTAATTTTCTGGCCGAGCAAAACCACATGTGTTGAAAAAAACTTTGTAATTACAAGATGAAGGTAAAAGATTCGGCATACATAATATTAAACAATATCATCTCTCTAGTTCTTCATTAGGCTGTGCCCTAATTTGGTTGAATATTCTTGGAGGAAGGATCTAATTGATAATTTCCAATCATTGTTATGGTTTATTGTTGTATCTCACAGCACAGATGTTTTACTTCGCCATATCAAGATCAAACTGCTGTGTCTTATACTATTTTCTCATAGGACAAACAACATGATTCCCGTTAAATGTCGAAGTACTATTTCGTGCGTATCAGATCCATAAACAGTGCATTTGCAACATTTTAGTGGAACATTGCTCAACAATTAACCGGTGTGCTACGACAACAGTTCTGGGTTGGTTTTCGCCGTTTTTCTTTTTTTAAGTTTTTTGGCGCCTTTGGGACGATGGACGAGGACATCTGGAGCATTTAGAAACATGGCAAATGACTTTATGCTCGCTTGGGGGGTTTTTCGTTCCTTTTTGGGAACGGGAACGCCAACCCTCCAGGCATCCCTGGGCTGGGCTGGTGTTGCGTGATGTTATTTTAGAATTTGGAATGATGGCACACTGTATAAGCATATGAATATGAAAAGAAAACACTAAGGTGCCACATGGAAGGCAGTTAAATAATCTACATTTTCAAAGTCATTGTACTGAGCCCGCACGGGTATTATGTAAAAAACCTATATAACGAAAAAAAAAAACAATAAAATATCACCTTTCAGACTAGGTAGCTTTTAGGGTTTGCGTTTGCTCGCTATGACCGCTCTGGGTCATCTATGGAGGAGTGACTCAACTACACGCATTGTTGGTTGCATATGTTTTGTGGAGCCGACTAGTCTGTAGTTTCCATCTCTGACAAGAAAGTTGGTTGAATAGCAAGATCGTATCTGAATGATCATGTGTATTGGTTTGGATATACATACATGAAATCAGTGATATTTGCTGTGTAAGAAAATTATTACTGAATATGCTGCCAATCAAATATATCTTTTAGCTGTACCCCACGGTTATTTATGTTATAAATTATCATTTTTCCCGTTTTTTGTGTTTTCAAAAACTTTGAGCAGCACTACGAGAAATTGCCAGTTTCATAAATATTCCTATCTGTAGCATATTTTCTCATCTGTTCTTTCACCAACCAGGGATTTTCTTTCCTTGTGTCTCTCATTTTTTAAATTAAGCATTATTTAATTTCCAGAATGAATTAGAAAAGGTGGATGCGCAACTAATTTCTAGCTTTGAATCTCAAGTAAGTGTATTTGAGACAAAAATCCAATGGAATGATCATCAACACATATTATTAGCACACAGATCCTCACTGTGCACCTATGCATTGCCGTTTTCTTCTAGCTATAGTATACATCTTACAGCTTAGACCTCCAGTAATGCCATCTCTGAAGCAGATTTTACATCACATCAGAGCCGGTCATTTATAACTGAAGCATCATGAGGTTAAGGTAACACGTACAACTACAAAACGAGTTCACAACGTGTACATCAGCTAGTGCTAAGTTAACATCTTGTAGAAACACCTACATAATGTGGCAAAAAACCAATACAATGTAAAGAAAATCCACATGATAAGATACGTAATACCCGTGCCTGTCATAGTTGTGACCGAAACGTAACTATTCCTCATTATTCGTCAGAGCGGTCCAGTGGACCGTTGCTCTTAGTTAAAGTCTCGTCGGTCTGTTAGTCTGTCAGGTCTGGCTACCCAGATACCAAACATGTTTAAGGAGAAAAGGGAAAGAAGGAAAGAAAGGAAGGAAGAACTGGAGCAAAGAAAAGAAGTAAATCATTTGAAATAGCTTAAGCATTATTGCTTTGATTACTCGAATTAATTTGTAACTCCAAAAAATAATTTTGATCGGTTTTGTATACTGAAATAATTTTGGCTGGTCTGAATTTACAATTTAATTTTGATCACAGTGCGAGGCGCGGCCTGGAATGTTTGCGAACTTGCTCGTCTGTGTAGTCTACTGAATCACGCAACAGAGGGCTGCTGTGCGATTCCGCTTGATTATAACGCCGCTGCGCCTGTTGTCTTACGTAATCCCTTAGATATGGGATATCAAGATCTCTGTGAATAGTCTCATTTGACACGTACCAAGGGGCATCAGTAATTGTGCAGGACTTGCAGTCTCTGCATGTGCGTCTTGGCAAGAAAACACCAAGCCGCGCATGCGTAGGTGATGCGGGTCTTATGACCATAACCGAAACGTTTACAATAAAGGAAATTGTATTCAACACATGTAATTTCGATTGCCATAGAAATGTGAGAGATTATCGACTTAGAAACCACAGAATAAGTTCCAGGTGTTACATGATTTTTGTTTAATTAATAATTTAATCTACATTGCGTTGGAGAATGAACTTATCTTCGGAGAAGCGGAATCCAACCAATATATTGCAAACCTACAGGTGAGCCAAGAATCTTTCTGTTGCAAGAGAACCCGCAATAGTGTGGAAATAAGTAAGTAATGTATGCTCCTTGAGCGTGCAGTATAATTCAACATTGTGAAGGAACTAGTTACATCGAGTTTTGCGTAAGTAAATGGACTTTTCGGGAATATTTTGCAATGCACAGCTTGTTGGAGGTAATTTTATATGAAAAAAAATAATTGGCATGCGCGGTGAGCTATCGGCCAATGTACTAAACTCGTATTTGATCACAACTTAAGACTTTCATCACCGGAAGATGTTCATAATATATCTAACTTTAAGATTTGCATACTGTTTCCAATAAACCACTAAAATAGCTGTCCCTCTGTCCCTCTCACAGCATACGGTACAAAGCCGCTGATCTGGAGAGAAGAGTTGCTACACATTTATGGGATAAACTTACTTCTCATAATGATGTTGGAGCTAAATAAGTGTAATATCTGACACTGTCGGAGCAGATAGCATTACATACATAACATTATCGGGCAATTAGTTTTGTAGTTTTGCCAGGTTTTGTTCCTCCGTGGCCCAGTGTACGTTATACAACTGCGCCATCGAGGAACAACAAATCTGTTCGTGTGATTAATGACGTAACTTTTCTATGCCTTATTGTGGCAATGCCTCTTTTGACGTGCCTACCCTTTATATACATGACCCAGTAAAGCCGAATATAAAGAAAATACGGGACTCGCTCAATTGGATGTGGAATTCATAGTTATTTTTCGTGAAGACCATTTCGATATGAGCGAAAACCAATCTTGTGTAGCACCATAATGTTCCATGTCTAGTATGAAGATGACCATCTACAGATCTTACAATCTTTAAGGTCGAGTATTAGTACGAGCAGACGTTTCGAAAAAATACGTTGTTTTTGCTTCCCACGCCTACTGGCAAGGAAATATTGTGATCGCGAGAACTTTCTATATTTTCTTTGGTGTTATATGAGATGTACATCACATAAAACACAGTGCCTAAACTACCCCTTGAACCATTGACCCTATCTTGTTTAAATCTCAAAGAGTAGGTTATGCTGAAAATACGATTACACTTAAATAGGAATAGATAGGGGTATCCTAGAGACTTAATTTCTCCTAAACGTAAAGATCGTGGATCCCACTCGTAATTGACATTAACGGTAAAAACCAATCGAAACAATTTACTAACCACTGTTTTCCAAAATAACGATTCACGTAACAGAAGGTATTACTTCCTTAGACTATAACATAATTTATGTATTCGGTATATCATACAAGAAAAATATAACAGAAAATGATCTCTTGAGAGTACTTACAGTGAGCGCAGTATTGTGGAAGATATATTAAGCAGACTATTTCATTACATCGTATAGAGCAATAAAGCAAATTGACAACTGTTATCGAAAAGGTTAAAAAGTGCCAGGCCTTGGCTCGTCTATAACATAGAGATTGGGATCAAATTTCTACACAGAGCTACTACTATGCCTACCACAAATCTTTGTGGTTTTTGCCAAACATGGAAAGATATAAATCGCACAAACATTTTTCGTTTTAGAGGCTCCCGCTCATTTTTGTATAAAAAGTGCGTGGGTTAATAATCGGTGCTTTGGAGTTGTAAAGAGTGGACAAGGGTATTTTAATTTCATTGCTTTCGTCATTCCGACCAAAGACAGGAAACCAGGAACAGCTGTTTCGTGTTTTTTGACAACGACAACTAATCAGCATGCTCTAGAGTTGGTATCTGGAATACTCAATGAAACCATAGCAACTATCCTCTATCTATCTACGTTGCGTGAGAAGTACAGAGGCAACCTATTTGACGCAACTTTTTGGTAGGCGCTTACATACGTGAGTCAATTCTAAATTACAGTTTAATTAATTATACTAACTATATTTCAGATTCTCTGTTAAAATTATATACCACGTGTATTATTTATTACCACTACATGGGATTCTTGAATTGTGTAATATTACTGGGAAAGACCTCTATAATTTTAGTTTCGATGAGATGACTGGACCAGCGCCTAAATGTTGACTTCAAAATTAAAAGAAGAGGGCGAGAGAAAGAATAACGTTACGTATTACGGGCATGTCACGATTCATTCCACACCACTTGGTGCGCCGAAAACTTTGCCAGCAAAAATAACGATACAGGCCTCCAAAGCGAAAATAAAAGAGGGCTGTTTTTGCCAATTAAAAATTAATTTAAAGAGCTGTCAAAAACAGAGTGCATTCAAAAATCCAACAGAGACTTTAATCAAAAATATTCTGCCCACGGACATTTCAACCATTAAATACTAAAATACCATCAGCTTGCAATTAGTGATGAAATATCAATGAGGTGCTTTCACCAATGTGTCATGACACTTTTTTCACTAGTTTGTCCGTTCATTTTGTAGCACAGCTTTTTTTAGAGAGGTAAAAGCTTTTGACTGAACACCCTGAGGCTATATCAATCAGGTTTTTCCACTCGAAGGGTGAGACTCTCCCTCTCTCCCCGATGCATTTCGCCACGGTGGACAGCGAATTGTTGGTTACATACCAGAAGGCCTTCCGCCACTACCGCATACTGCTCTATATTTCTGTAGCGGTTACGGCACAACCTATGAAATACAAATTGTTACATTTTCATTTTGTGGGAAATAACCGCCTGCTTATGTCCTAATTAATTTATATGGGCTATAAAAGATACCTCCGTATCCTGTGTGAAATATCGTACTTTTCCGCCAACAAATGTGCACTTCAGAATATAGTCTGGCGAACTGGTTCAAATCGTCACAAGCTTTTGATTTACCCTGAATAGGTTACGCAAAAGTGTTTTTCAATTGGAGAAAAAATCTACGGGTGATGAAGCACTTATCTGCAGTTTGGTAAAGCAGCTTTTGGATATTGTAGATACATCGCTCAGAAGAGGAAAGACGCCTTTGTTGTTGAAGAACAGTATTATAGTCCCAGTACCCAAAACAAACAATCCGCATGCGATCCATCAATCTTTTTTTTATACTCCAACTATCACGAAGGCCTAAGGCCTAAACACCCATTAGGTACCGTGGGGCTATAGGGGGATACAGGGGAAAGGGGGAACACGTGTGCATGCAACATGCACACATTCTGGCTCCGTCTACGAGATTCGCAGGGTGGTACCTCCACGTTCGACAGTCAGAGACCGTCTACCACCTACGGACAATCACAACATCCATAGCCAAGAGAAAAATGCCTCCTGGGACGGGACTCGAACCCACACAGTGCACGGTGACTGATCAGGAGACCGAAGAGTCTACTACTGCGGCCACCGCTGCTGCCTGTCTAATGCCAATCGTCGAGAAAATTATAGAATTAATAATGCAGGAATAGCTGAGTGTTCTTTTTGAAAGGCAATCTGGGTTCGGAAGAAATCATTGTTGTGCGGCTGAATGCGAACGTTTTTATGTATAAAGTGAAAAACTATATAGATGATGGAAAAGTGATCGTGTGTCTGTGCCTGTTGACCTGAAAAGAGCATTTGAAACTATTGACAGGAAATTGTGTTGAGGAAATTTGAATCGTATGGAATTAAGGGCACAGCCCTCTTATGGGTTATTTGTCTATGCGGTTACAAGTGGTAAATACGAGTATTGGAAGTAAGACAACACATGATGTTTGTGTTGATCATGGTGTACCCCAAGGCAGTATGCTAGGCCCATTGCTCTTTATTCTGTATGCCAATGATATGTCCAATGTCCTTAACAGTTCCTTTATAAATTCGTTTGCGGGTGATACATTACTTTCATTTAGTGGTTCACTAAGTAGCGAAATTGTAGATGTAATTAATATTGTAATGGACAAACTTACTTTATGGATACAAACAAATAATATCAAATTAAATGAGAAAAAGCGACATGTGTGATCATAGGACCGAAAAATAATGGCAAGAAATTAGTAGATTTAAATTTGTCAATGAAAATTGAGAGAGAAGAAGTTGACTTTGTAGATGGTTTTAAATATCTATGTATTATAATAGATCAGCAACTAACCTTCAACCAACATATATCGGAAATTATGCACAAAGATTGTGTATTTTGGTAGAATTTGTGACAATTTAAGTCGCCTGATGCAGAAGGGATATGAAAGTATCAGATAATCATTTGTTTCACCTACCAAATTTATCTCACGATCACTTTTATTTTTTCCTGGCTTTGTTGACTTTGTTTGAGATGTGCAGATGAAGATTTTTTAATTCTGATTTCAAAAATGTATAATATGCCATATGTTGACGGCCAAACCTTAATTAATCCAGAAAAACGGAAGTTCCTAGGTAGGCCTTGAAATTATCAGATTTGTATATCAGACCAGACCTCAAATTGGACAAAGCAACAGAGATTGGAAGAGAAATAGATCGAGCAGTGAGCAAGGTACAGAGAAAAGGTTATGATTATTATTGTTATTGCCATCAATAAAATTTTCATTTTGTGTTCAAGCTTCACCTTACATTTTCCTTCCTTTCCTTTCCTTATAATTTTCATCTAACAAAAATTCATGGCCAACTAATTTAAGACTGAAAAGTCCACTTAGATCTACAAAATTGCAGTGTAGCGTCTGTATGAAAAAGTAAAGTTGGTCATGGAAGACGAAAGAAGAAATGTCGAATTGAAAATTTTACTACGACATCTTATAGAGGAGAATTAGTAATGGCATTCAATTTATTTTGAAATATCATCAAATAAGGTCTTCCTTTCTGGCCTTCTGATTTCCGGTTGCAACCTCAAGATTACTATTTTGAAAAAAACTCATGAACGCAAATCAACAGTCGTTCAATTTTTAAAGACAAGTCAGTAGGGAAGCTACAATTTGCTAACTTGACTAGTCCTTGAGAATCTAGCAGCAGAATTTTTGTGAGCTCTTCCGTAGGAAATAGTCGTCTAAAGATTTCAAAAGAAAATGGTATGTGTGCTGTAGAAGATAACTTTGGTTTGATCAAATTTTAACGGGAGTTGTTAAGTTTAAGAAAATACATGCTTGTATCGAAATCTTTTAGTGTGTAGGCATTCGGTTGTGACTTTGGTCTCTGATGCAGCAATGCTCGCGTACTCATGAGCTAGCGCAGACCGTTGTAGTAGTAGTAGTAGCCGTGGTGGGGAGGCGACCTTTGACCTAATTTTGGCGAGCGCGTAGTATCAACACTGTATTACTCCACGAGCCATCTACTGATAACTGATTTAATAAACCAGTTCCAGCGTAGATTTGAACCCGCGACCCCCGCGTTACTAGCTCGACGCGGCGACCACCGAGCTACCGAGGCTCCCTAGTTTCTCACTCATTACCTGAAAAAAATTATTCAAGCACTTTTTTATAATCTTTGAAGGAACTTAAACTTTTAAAATAAGAATTCATACTGCTGAAACGAAATAAATTTCACGTGTGTCAAGTCAATATCGCTCTACGATAAGCTTTCTCTTACTGAGTTCTTTGTTGATGGTTAAACCATACTGCATACATGGAAGCTGCTGACTAGACTAGTCCTCGAAAAGCTATCAGTGGAATTTTTGTGAACTCCTTCGGAGGAAATAATCTGGCGAAAGTTGTAAAAGAAAATAACCTCCGTGCCGTAAAAGGTAACGTTAACTCAGTTGAACGATGGAGGAAGGAGAAGCCAAACGGGTACACGACACAACAGCTTCCGCAACATCCTGCAGCGTCCTTTGTCTCTGTTTAGAGGGCCGGATCGACTATGCAAATGAATTCGTTTAATTTAAATGGTTAATTGACAGAAGGCGGGCATTCAGCAAGACAGCGGCTCATATCCTTTCTGTTGACGGAACTGGCATTGTCATTGAGTGTTAGACAACAGAGCAAACTGCAATACGATGAAGCCGGATCCGAAGTCTTATTAACGATCTGCTTTTCAACCGTCGGTCGTTAGGTATCACTTTTGATATGATACATTGACAATATAGTAGGGTCTGACTGAAGCTTTGGCAACGGCTTTCAAAGAGTATTAAGCGGTATTGACATAGTAATAGGTCTTTAAGGACCAGTCCATACCTGTTTGGTGACAATAATAAGGTAGAACCCCGTTGTCTGGCCGAATCAAACCAGATAAATTTAGATTCCTGCTTATGTCCTAAAAGTTTTGTCAAAAAATTCATTAGCTTTAATTTCAACAAACACAAAATTATATCACGTTGCCTTTAGAAACAAAAGCTTCTTTAGTTACTTTACCGTAAGCTTACGTTTATTTATCTTGAAGTTTTCGTTTCAAGATGTATACATATACATCAGAAATAAGCAAAAGTATCTACACTGAAATCTGTCGAATATTCCAGAATAAAGATATCTCACTCAGAACCATTTATAGAACAATAGCGGAAAACGAGCACGGAATACCATGTTTGAATCTCCCAAAAAGTGGAAGACCACGTGCATTTACTGCACATAAGTTAGATAGATTGGCGAAAAGAGCAAAAAATCAGGCTGGAATGTCAAGGAGACTGGCTCGTCAATACAGATCTTCTAAGAGTACGATATCGTTGGACGGTCTTAAATATCGCAAAAAAATGCCCCAAATTCTCTCAAGCGCAACTCCTTCGTATACCAAGATGCTGTCGTCAACTCAGGCGGGTATACTTTGCCAATGGAAAATACATTAATTTAGATGACGAAAAGTATTTCACCTTGAGTAATTCTGAAATAAAGGGAAACGACGTATTTTATACGGACAATTTAAAGGAATACCTTGACAACGTTAGGTACAAACATAAAGCGAAATTTGCAGATGAAATCCTTGTCTGACGCGCAATTTCTAGCACGGGTGTATCCTAACCTTTGTGGGAAGGGTGAGGGCTGAAGCTTTGAACAGTCAGAGCTATATTGATAACTGCTTTTCCAAACTGGTTCATTTTTTCTACAGACATCATGCTAATGACTATATTATGTTTTGGCCAGACCTACCATCATGCCATTACGAAAAAAATACCCAAAACCGGCTTCAACAACACAACATACCTTGTGTTCCCAAAAACGAAAATCCTCCAAACTTACCGCTATCTCGCCTAATAGAGGATATTTGGGCTTTACTGTCTAAGTAGGTTTATTATAGATGCTGGGAAGTCCAAGATAAAGAACTTTTCAGACGGCGAAAAACTGAGAGAAATTTATCGGAATTACGTCCAGGACCTCATGAGGAACATTCAAAGAAAGTTGCGTCTGATAGAGCAGATTGGGTCACTCCACATAATTCGTTAGTATAGTTTAGGTAAGTATTGCGTTGTAACTTTTGATAACTATTTAGTGTTTAAATAAATTTCTTCATTAA
The DNA here is from genome assembly GCA_963669975.1 of Acanthoscelides obtectus. Classification (NCBI taxonomy): domain Eukaryota; kingdom Metazoa; phylum Arthropoda; class Insecta; order Coleoptera; family Chrysomelidae; genus Acanthoscelides; species Acanthoscelides obtectus. The sequence goes on along the minus strand of CAVLJG010000004.1, from coordinate 36,752,209 downwards.
AAAAAATCCGATAATATTATGTGCCAGAACTTTTAGGACATACATTACGTCTAGACCATAACGGTGGCCATTTGTCAGTGTTCTTAAAAAGGCCACTATGGTGGTCCAAATGTACTATAATAAACAGGAATTCATACATATATCTGGTTTGATTCGGCCAGACATTCAACATGCAAATCACAAAATAACTTTCAGGAGTTACGTGAACAGTCAGATAGGTACTTAGAATTAGCTGTTAGCCTGCAAGTCAGTGCCATTATTCATAATATCAAATATTCAATACTGTAGTATAATCCTAATCCAGTTTGATATGAGATGTTGATATCATAGATTTTTTCTTCTCTAATCTATTGACATCCATTGCACATGATTCCTGTTCTTTTAAAAGCGAGTTTTACTTGAAATAAAAGATTTTGAAAATATTTCACGTGCAAGTTATTTTACATGTTAAATTGTGTGAAATTGTATCAGCAAACTGTTGCCAATGAACTTTTGTGTAAATGTTCCTAATTTTGAATTTCTGTTCCAATTATTGACTAAGCAAATTCAATGAAGACGAATCTTGTTACCAGAACGCCTCGTATCGTTTGAAAAAATGTTTGGCCTTTCTCCGATACACCTTAACTGACTTCCGGTTTTGAATAACGGCCCGTTATTTTTATTCACATTAACCAATCAGTAAAAACTCAGCCTTTTTTATACCGAATCAGCCGCGCAGGCAAAAGGCATAAGGAGGTTAGAGACACCTTGTTAATGCGATTTTTGAACTGCCTAAAATTATGAGAACTAGAGAAACCCTCCTCAGGCAGATTGTTATACAATATGTCGAGATGTGTACGAGCCACACCAAGAATTCGGCAATCTGGTGAATGGCGTTTTAGTGGAAACCAAAACCGGATGAGCGTTAGAGCAGTTCTTGTCCAGTCAAGATACAAGCAATAAATTGTACGAGATTGTTCCATCCCTGCGCAGTGATAACTCCAGATCTCTAGTAGAGAGGATGTCACTGCTTATCCTCTTCTCTCCAGCTCACTGATAGGAATTGGCTCCGCTCTCTAAATGCCTGCATGTCATCAGTAAAGCTGTGGGTCGGATTGATGATACAGGATGAACAGTGTTGAAGCCAGACCAATTCCAGTGGAATACCCGCGTCAACACCGTGGGATGAATTAATTATGACGGATATCTTGCAGCCAGAGAGGAAGTGAGCTACTTATCTACACATCTTCTCTGAGGGGCCATAGGACGGAAGTTCCATGAGAACCCAGTATGCCACAGCTCATCGCAAGCCTTGGTGATATCAATAGCAACGAGAAGAGCTTCACCATATGACTGAACGAGTTTGCTTTACAGTTGTGTGACGAAAGCTAGAAGGCTGGTAACGAAAACCATGCCTGTAGCTGTGAGGATCGGTCTTAGACCTTTTTTTAATAGGATCGACATGAGGAAATTTCTAATTCCCTAGAAAAGTACCGGATTCGTGACATATCTGAAATAGACGCGATGGAACCGGAGCAAACTCTGCACAGAGTTTCAGTACATTAGCCAGTACTTTCTACTTTATTGATGTCGAGTGACAAGAAGATCCACATTTCGGTCTTATGCCTCAAAGTCACTTCCCGCCTAGTGTAAAGAACCCTCGAAATCGACGCTACTCGGGCGTTGAGGGACACGTAGAGTTGTCATCAATTGTCACCACGATCCTTTTGGATTTTGACGATATTTCATTTTAGAGCGTTTTGACCATATGTTCAAATACACGTATTACGAAAAAAAAATAGAACGTACCATTTTATGTGTATAATAAACTCCGCAGTAGCTCTCTGTTTTGCTCAAAACTGTTCAGATACAGCTATTTCAAGGTCGAAAAAAACCAACAATAAAACACAATATTCCTGACAGAATCGTTATTCTACATTCCTCCACAACTCGTAACTTAAGCAGTCTGAAAGAGAGCCACGTCCACATATTCTTGGACAAACTTTACTGTGTCGCCGTGTGATGGGAAGGGAGGAAAAAATAACAACTCACAAATAACAAGAAGGGCATTAGTTTGTCAGTTAAAAATAGCTGTATTCTGTTACTCAAGCATCCTCGCTTGTAATCTGGAATCTAGTCGATTCGTAAGGACGTAATAGTCGTAGAGCTACATATGGACTTATACAGTACCTACATTTTACACCAGTTATTGGAGATGTATTGCGCCATTTTATCTGTAACCAAAGCACAACATTCCATAAACTTCATCAAAATCTATTTAGTATTTGCTGAGACTGTATGGTTGTAACAGGTTTACAAGAACAACGATTTTTGTTGGTAAGGATCGGATGAGAAGTTTTTTGGTTGCACAAAATTTCCCACAATGGATTCATCCACAGGTAGAATATAAGCATTGGGCTTTCTCTCGATAGACCGTGTCGTAGGTTGCGAAACCTTTTTAAATATGCCACATTTGTTCGATCAAGCAAACGATGGGTCAGGTCCTTTTAAAAACTTACAAACAGCCTCAGTGTTGGATGTAACTCAATGATATACCCTAAAGAGTCTATGAGTGAAAGATTGTGGTATTGACCTTCAGCAGGAAGTTCCTAGTTGTTTTGAGCAACTTTTAAGGAACAGACGCCACAAACATTAATAAAAAATATTGATTTGCTAATATTTTGTTCGAGCAATAAAGGAAAGTGTTTTTCATTAAACATCAATGTTTATTATCTATCTTCAAGTACTGTGTCTGGAAACCTATCCATCGTAGAGGCTTGCGGGAGGTTATTAGTTTGAAAAATTCAAAGGATTTCCATATGAAACCTTCTTTAGCCTAAATTTTAGGTTAAGAACAAGATATCAAGATGGGGTTTTCGCGAGCTTGTTTACACATCATTCAGCTACTTTTTTTATAAAAAAAAAATCATACCAATGGTTTAATTTTTGTGAGAAAATTAACCATTTCTATCGGAATGCCGAGGAAAGTCCTCTGGCGGCCATAACTGACACCAACAAAACTTTAAATATTATAACATTTGTAACCCAAGAATAGCTATTTTCAACTAGCCCAAGTTTATTAGAATTGACTCATCCGTCTCAAAGATACAGGGTGTTGTTTACGGATACCTTTGAATACCACCCCACCACTACTTCATTTTTAGAGATCCAGCAAAAATTGCCAAACAAAAAAACTTGAAAATATCTCCCCGTGCTTTTGGCCGTTTTAGTCGGTTCTCCACACCTCTACGATGGATAGGTTCCCAGATACAGTACTTCGCATTCTTAGTTGGCCACCCTGTACATATAATCAAGCGTAGAATTACTAGGGCTAGAAGCGTATACACAATATTGAGATATACCATTTTTCTTCCCGTGCACCACCAACCCATAATATTTTCTCCTCAGAAGTTTCTCAAAAAATAAGCAGGACTTTCTGAATCGACAAAAACTAAGAAGCTTTTTAGTCAGAGGCAAATTAGTAATCTTGTATTAAAATTTCATATACATCCGAGTGGCACTTTTCAAGTTATTTCGGAGCCAAGGACTAGCTCATACACCTACAGACTGACATGCCAACAGACAGGCAAACGGAAATACATTACATGGTCTTTCGTGATATGACTCCACAGAAACATGTTTTCCAGATGTTGGTGATTACACGGTGCCGTGGGAAGTAAAATAATAGTATTCCATTGATACGGACAGACCATAGTTCTATGAACATGACAACCTCAAGTACCTCTCAAAAATTAAAAAAAGTATGATCAATTAAAATAGAGTATTTCGATAGACTTTATAGATAGAAGAAACTCTGCTAAGCTTTCGTCCATTGTCCTTCCTAGACACCAAGCCCAGGCGGTGGTAATGATTGCCAATAAGCGTGGAACACAGGATAGGACAGCTGTTGACAGGATGGACATATGCAGTATCATTGTAACTGTCAAATCGCATTATTTCTTTTCGTTCATGATCATTTGTAGATTTAGACCTTTTATAGGTAGTATCTGAGGCCTTTTGGAAAAGTATTAGTTACAACAAAAAATCCGTAGAATCATCGATAACGATGGGCTCTCGTACTATATACTCTGGCTTGCTAGATCGCTGGAGACGTATACAGAATGACAGTCATCCTTCGCCGTCTAGATCATCCATCTCCAGTCAGGCCATACGTACTGCATCCATTCTTTGTTTTAATGCTGATTAAAGCTGGAGAGTAATGGGATCGCTAGATGCAGCTGTCAGTTAAGAAGAGGGCAATTCCAGCCTTGTTCAGTTTATGTATTTGTCTTACGACATGATGTGATGGTGTGCTGGAAGAGCGTGAAATTATGTGTGTCTCCTTTCCGATATTTAACTCAGATCCTAGAAGTAACGGATTACGAGCGAGTAAGTTTGTGATATGCAACAATAATTACTCTTGAGCAACAATTCATTATAGTTGTCCTAAAATATAAACGTATTTGGGGACGAATAAATACTTCTGGCCGTGTACTCATATAATAGGAACATCATGAATATGAAAAGTTGCCGGTGTTCGGCATTGCGCGATGAAGTTCATAATGGATTGTGATCGGCCCAAGTTAGCCCTTCTGAGAAAAAAGTGAGTTATTGACATGTATGAGGAAAAACAAACAGATCAGGTCAGTCAAACAGGCTCATACAATTAGTCCATAGGAACCAGCCATTTCTCACCTGCCCTACTGACAGTGCCGTCTGTTTGGCAACATTACTAAACCGAGCCAGCGTCAGTGGTAAGCGGTCAGATCTCAGATCCTCACATGAAGTAAATTAATAATATAGCTTTCGTTTGTCCGACCACCGATGACCAATGATGGGCAGGTGTTTCGTGCTACTTGGCAACTCCTTAGCATGGTGTATGCTTGGTTTCGGTGGACAAGGAGCGAAAACTCTCCATTCAGAGTACAAGCTTCATCGAAGTAAGACAGCACAAAGTGCCATCTATTACCAGAATCGACCACTGCGAAAGTGAAAACAGCAAGCAGCCTGAACGAACTGAATCCCAGTTCGCATTGTCAGCCGGGTCACCTCTGTTGGTTGTTGACCATCTGGTGGTCAGACAAACGAAAACTATATTGCAAGTTTGTTCAACGGCGAGTGGACCGTATCTTCTAGACCACCAGAATTGACGGTATTAATTACCTCCTACCCTATAATAAAAGAAATGTGCTGGATAAGGCAAAATATGTATTTTTCCAAAAGGCCCATGATAATCAAATATAGGAAATCTCAACAACGTGTTAGGCACACTTTTTGCATCCTGCAGGTAAGTCATCTCCCTGTACAGGCTGCGGGATTTGACTGATTCTCTGCTAAACGCAATGCATTTAGACATCACCCAGAAGCTGGAGAATCGTTTTTTGCCATAGATATTTGAGAAAAGGCACCAAAACCAAATCAGTTCAGTAACAATTAACAGGCATTGTATTAACTGCAAAATTTGTTGAATTTCTTAATAGAATCTCAGTAAATTGGAACAAAACATGTTTTATTCTTATGAATCCTCCATCAATGTTTTTATGCTAGAATCTCAAAGTAGCGTGAAGTATTTAGGTGTCGTACTGGACAGTCATCTTAGATGGTCAGAACATGTCGGCCAGGTGATTAAAAGAATACATAGGTAAGATCCAAAATTCAAATTATACTTTTTTATATTCAGCTCAGACATTTTAAAACCTTTCTCTTTCGATTTGATCAATCATAGCATCTCAATTCTCTCGCAGCTATGGTACTCTTGCATGAGGTGACCTAGCAAGTATATAAATCTCAATAAACTGGAAGGGGATACTTAAAATAATGCTTGGAAAACCGGTTATGTATCCATCTGATGAACTTTACAAAGAAGTGGGAGTCAGACAATTACTTTTCCAACTGCTAGCCATATTTCAGCACTTTCATCTCGCTAATAGTGTTTACAAGTAGCATTGTCACAATACAGGGTAACGGGACCTACAATTAAAACTCCCAAAATTTTACAAAACAGTCTGCCTAAGGGGTCACAGGGACTTATATCCCAAAGTTCTTAATGCCTTGCCGAAGCATATTAGGGGGATCGGTCCAAAATGTGTGTTCAAGTAAGAAGTGAAGTTATGTACCTTGAATACTCCTTGACAAAATATACATAATATAATATCTGTGATGTTATATGGGTCTCAAGAATGTATTGAAACTGTTGCTGTGACGTCTGTATACTTACTTGGATTTATCCATGTCCTCTGTTTCTCTATTTTTATCGATACCGAATTTTAATAACATTATAAATACACCTATGTATTAGATGAAGATGCCAGTTTATATCAAAAAGTCTTACATTAGTCGAATTGTATGTGAACAATTTCATAGTTCCTCGGTGACTGCTATTTTATTAAAATTAGTAACGGATTCAAAATTAAAAAAAAATCTCCATATCTAAATTTATAATGTTCATAGTAGATTAAGGTTTTTGTAATCTGTAAAGCTTGCTTCTGTGGGTTTCCTGTTTGTTTACCATTCTGAACAGTGTACGCTTTCATATTCATTTTACCATACTTTTCTTATTTTAAGTTTTACTTTCTATTTTACGTTCTTCAACAATCACGTAAGAAGACAAACGGTGCATTACTGGGCTTAAATATGACATAATGTGGTACAGGGGAGGAATGAAACATAGTCTCCACATTTTTTGAAATAGAAGTATAAGTTGAATTCTGGTGCAGGAGCCATACTCGTCACTGAAAATAGCCACGAGTATACGTTGTTTGCTTTAAGCGACAAAAAAAATTAACAAAGACTAGCCCCGGTATATTTCGCTCATACGTTATCGGGGATATTTCCAGTTGAAAAAGTATATGCTATTTTGTTCTACAATGTTGCGTTAAGGCCAGGCTGATTTAAAACCCCTGATAACAAACTTAATGCCCTATTAGTCTAGAATCTCAGAATTAAGTGTTATTCACTATATAAGATTTCACAACTTGATCCAACTCCGGAACGTGACCTGGAACGGATTGCTTGTTGAACACTCAACATCGGATATGATACCTTAGTAACAGCAAAAAAATGTTTACCCAACGAATTGCAAATATTATTTATAGGTGTACGTAATTGTTCTGACATTGAACCTTTTCGACAACAGTTTTAACTCACTTGCTGGAAAACTCATTTTAACATCTTCCCGCCATCAACACATCCATTAGTCCTTGTAGAGTTCTTTCGAGAGCTGTTTCCATTTATAATCCTAATTTACATAGTCACATTATAATTCCACGCTTTATTGCTCTATACGACGTACTAAAATAGTCCGCACAATATATTTTCCTCAATCCTGCGCTCACTGTAAGTACTCCCAGGAGATCATTTTCTGTTATATTATTCTTGGGTGATATACTGTATACATAAATTATAGTCCAAGAAGGTAATACCCTCAGTTACGGGAATTGTTATTTTCGGAAACTGATACTGGTTTTGATTAATTCTTGGCGCTTAATGTCTATTAAATGACGTCGTATTAGTTAATATTACTTAAGGTTCATGAAAATTCCTACGTCATTCACGAAATGCCTACAAAACCGCTGGGTGACGAACCAGAGGTTTTTAGTTATACCTTTGGGAATGACTGCGAATGCCAGACTTCCATCCCTCTCTTGTATCTTGAGCTATAAGTAACCTTGACAAATACCGACTAGGGACCTTTTCTCTGACAGAACGTGACATGAGTATCAAACCTGGAGCTAGTAAAATGTAGAATAACCACTTTTGCTTCCTTTAAAAGTTGTTTTAATCTTATATAAAAAGGTAAGTAGCATCTTCATTTCATTCACGAAAGACTAACCACAGGCCATTCCTCTTTTTCCATCCTCAGGGCTCAAAATCTCAGCATCATTACCAGCTTGATAATTTTTACATTCTTCAGAAAACATGTTATATTTTTACGAAAAAACATTTATTGGAAAATACAAGCCGTCTATCCCCACGAATGCTTTAATCTTTATTTTTGTTTATTATCATAATATGACAAAGTTATGATGAACCTGCTGAAACTGATGTAAGAATATGTAAGCATATATCCAAAGTCTTAAGAAGTTCAGTTTTAGACTATCACGTTCGCAAAACAAGAAGTTCGCCAATTATGAACTCCAGACAAGGTTCAAAATCACTTATAATATTCTCTCCCGGGTCTTCCAAAGCAAGGTTTAATTTTCCTTAAGCATCAAAGATTATAATTTTTAACCGAGTTTTTAGTCATTGACAATACTCATTTTTAGTGCTTTTCATACAGTAAATCTCTTATAACTCGAAAATTGTCAGCTTTAGAGAAAAGTTAATACTGGTCTTTCTTGTTCAAAAAGATCCAAAAAATTAGATAAAAATTTGTCCGGGAACAAAAAATTGTAATTTATTTAAACAAATTATTTAAACAAATTTGATCTTGGTTTCCGTGCGGGTATATTCAAGGCTTAAAAATTCGGCTAAAAGTAGTTATAATTTTTTAAGCCGCCAAGTATGTAAATTAAAGTTGAAACCTTGCTTTACAATACTTCAAGGATATTTTGAGATAAGATTATTTTTATTTTAACCTTATTTTTCAGACCAACGTTGGCAAACTCTTGGTTTTCGAAGATTGTACGACCCCACTTTCCATACTTACTCCTGAGTCAAGTCCTTTCAAAAGGCGGAATCGAATCGTGACTAAGTAGGTTCAATTAGGTACGATGAATCTTCGACACCATATCAAACTATATAAAATAAATCTATCATATTTCTTTTTCCATGGCAGGTATATTGAAAACATGTGGGACTCATTGTGTCTAATAGGTACAATATTATCGGCATTAGCAGCTTCTTAATCACAGACTGTCACCAATTATCAACAATTTACTGCATACAACTTACAACGTTCAAAAAGGGGAACTAACCTAACGAAAAGAAGTGGAACAAACCTGACGAAGACAGTGGGAAAACCTAACGAAAAAGGTGGGACAAGCCTAACGAAAAAACTGGCCAAAACCTAACGAAAGTAAGTGGTACAAACCTATGGGAAAGAACTGAGACAAACCAAACGAAAATAATTGGGACAAACCTAACGGAAAAAGTGGGGCAAACCATATCAAAAATAAGTGAGAAGAACCTAACCAAAAAAGTGTTACAAACCTAACGAAAAAAGTGGGACCAACCTAACAAAAGAAGTGGGACACTCCTAACGAAATGGGTGGGACAGACCTAGCGAAAAGGGTGGGACGAACCTGCCGAAAAAGTGGGACAAACCTATAGAACGCTGTAACACTATGTTTCAGTGATTTTTATTTTGTTGTCCTTAGTTCCGCGGCCACCAAATCAATATGCAAAATCTATAACTTCCTAAGTGATGAATGACAGTATACAACTATTGTTAAAGAACGAAATTCGGGTATCTCATTTATGACGGATTGCCATTCCGTGTCTGTTGTAAAACAATGCCTAATAAGTACTGAGTCACACAAATTAGAGGGAAGGCAAAATTACTGGGTAAATTGGACGATAATAGAGTTCAGAAAAAGATATGTACGGATACAAAAATAATTAAGTAGTCATTTACAAAATCATCGCAGAACGCTAAAGTGTTGCGTACTCTTAATATCTAAATATATAAATATTCCCCTGAGGCCGTGTGTCGTTCTCGACATCCTCGCAGTAGACCAGAACGAATTAGTTACCTATTGCCTCCACGACGATGCATGGACATTTATTATTCAGTTTTCTGGTTGTTACCGAAATCAGGAGCTTCCTAATGATATAACGACTTTGACTGATTCTACCTCCTGCTTGCCATAACCCCCAATCCCTAATTTACAAGAAAAACAACAGGAGCCCCGGAATCGCCAAAAACAAAATTTAGGCGATTTTTATTTTTACCTTCTTTCGCCTCCCACTCCGATGCAACTGATCCGATTTGTAAAAGCTACAAATATTTTTCGTCTTTGGCATTCTGGTAAACCTGTGTGAAAATTTTATCAAAGTCCGATCGGTACTTCCCAAGTTATAGAGGTCAAGGATTGGCAGACAGACAAACCGACAGAAATGAGTGACTTGGTTTATGGTGATCTACACGTCATACAACATCCAAAAGACATAATATCTAATTTTCTAAATTTTTTGCGATTTCAATACTTTCTCGTCCAGTGGCGTAGAACGTAAAAGAGCACTCAATAACCTAACACAGTTCCGCTGGTATCTTTTCTGGTATCCAATTATTGGTGCCAGTCAGTCAGCTGTCCTATACATCTTAAGCTTCCCATTCTCATCGATTGTCCGTTGGAAGCAAAAAGTGCAACAAAAACGTTCTTCCAATTAGTTCAATTACCCCCGTCGCCCTTGGCAAGATATCCATTAGCCAGACAACACAGGTGGGTGGATTCCTTCTGGTATATCGATGACCTAAGATTTGGAGCAGTTGATTGTGGAAGTTTCACTAGCGTTGGGTACACTTGATTACATGTTATTAGAGTATACAGGGTTATCCAAATTAAGTGTCCACCATTAGTAATTTTGTTATTAGTGAAAATACAAAGTTGTTTGAATTAGCAAACTAGTAGCATTTTTAACGCTGGTAAAAATGAGAAATAAAAAAAACAATTGAGAGTCGTTATTTGATTTTTTTCAGTAAAATAACATTTTTTTTAATGGAAACCCCTGTATATTATATTTTTTTCTGTTAAAGCATCAAATTTTAAACAAAAAAGCTTACAATAACTTTTCTCCTAGGTTACAAATTGTTGAAGTTATGGCCTCCAATCTGAAACAATTAAATTGTATCGACAAACTTTATTTTCAACATCAACTTATAATCTTACAAAATACAATAACAATTTTTTTTAAAGAAGATGCTCGAAAATACCACCTTGTTCTTCAATACATTTTTGGGCACGTTTTTCAACTGCTCGAACTGTCTTAAGTATGGTCCTACCATCTATCTGGGTTATCTTTTCCCTAACTGCAGTCTTTAACGCGTCAAGGTTATCGTACCTTCGCTTGTAAATTTGGTTCTTTAAGTAACCCCACAAGAAGTAATCAAGTGGGTTTAGATCTGGTGATCTGGGAGGCCACTGTATTGGGTCATTTGTTCCTATCCACTGATCATTAAAAGTAGTACTTAGAAAATGATAAGTACCTCTGGAGTTGTGGGAAGGTGCGCCATCTTGCTGAAAATGCAGATGATGTCTACTTATAAGATCCAATTCGTCTAAGAAATTAGTCAGAATTTCTGACATAAATTCCACATATCTTTCACCAGTTAGGGTTCCCTCATAAAAGAACGGGCCAACAATTTTTGAACCAATTATACCGCACCAAACGTTGAAACTGAAACGGACTTGTGGGCCTCTTGGATGTACTAACAAAAGATTTTCTCTTGACCAATAATGGTGGTTTTTTCTATTAAACATTCCAGAATTTGAAAAATTTGATTCATCTTCCATAAAAGGTAACGAAAGTTATTTACATTTTGGCGACAGAAGCTAAGATACCAATGGCAAAAAACAAGTCTTCTCTCTGGATCCCCTGCCAAAAGCGTTTGAACTGGTCGGTACTTATACGGAATAAATTTGTATTTTTTTAAAATCCTTTGAACAGTACCATAACTGAAATTAGAGTCCTTGAGAATATCTGCTATTGAATTCTCACGATAAGCTTCGAAATATCCAATAACTGCAATTTCCGTGGCCTCGCTTATTATGAATTCTTTTTTTGCCCTTGTTTTAGCAAAACATTTTCGTTGCCCCTAAATTTTCGATAAAGTCTCAGAAAATATCGTTCATACGGTTGAATGCGAGCGGGATATAATTCACTTGCTCTCAAGGAGGATTTTCTGCACACTAAATAGCATTCTAACATATCACACTTTTCTTCATGGGAGAACATTTTTCTTTAAATTAATGACACAATAAAGCTTATAAACAAGTATTTACACTAATGTTTGACATTATTTGATTTTATCATTGTTTTCCAAAGCCTTCTAGTTGCGAGTATGTCCGGTTTAACAATTTGTCGCTTATCTTAATGCTGTCAAATCGCGAACGCCATGTTGTTTTCATAGCCGTCTTAATATTATAATACTGCAAATAATTAAAAATATTTATCGTTATTTTGACTTTATTTTTGACTTTAGCGGAAAAGTCATTATGAACTTTTTTGTTTAAAATTTGATGCTTTAACAGAAAAAAATATAATATACAGGGGTTTCCATTTAAAAAATGTTATTTTACTGAAAAAAATCAAAATAACGACTCTCAATTGTTTTTTTTTATTTCTCATTTTTACCAGCGTTAAAAATGCTACTAGTTTGCTAATTCAAACAACTTTGTATTTTCACTAATAACAAAGTTACTAATGGTGGACACTTAATTTGGATAACCCTGTATAGTAAGACCGTGGTATAGAAGGAAATATGTTGTAATTTCATATAAGGTGTCTCAGAATAAGAGGACAACTTCTCAGATCAGTGTTTTCCAACCTATAATCCGAGTATTCCAGAGGTCTGCGAGTGTACAGTGCGTCCCAAATTTGCTTCTCTATACAGGGATCTCGGCTCCTGTTATACCTACAGCAAATGTTAAATGGGGAACGTTTTAGAGGTAACTTAGTGCATTCGATTGCCGGCTTCAGATTTACGATCGGTCGATTGGTTCTAGAAATATCCACGAAAAATCGAAAATGTCGCATTTTGTTCTTAGCCAGTAAATCTGAAACGGTTAATCTGACAGCTGTCAATATCTGACATTATTCGGACATTTTTTTAAGGCAAATAAGATAGCGTGTATGACACGTCTCGATAGTCTTTTGTTTTCCCGCAACCTGACTCAACTTTCATTTTTCTTATGGCCGCCATATTAGATTTATCGATTTTTGAAAAGACCGTAAAATTTCCAGCCTAGTGATGTCTCACAAGTGCATAAAAGATTGTAGTATCATCGACATATCGTCACACGTAATGTTATGTATTAATTTTTTCCAAGGAGGCCTCAATTTGTTTATTATGAAATAACGCAGGCTCTGACTTTGACGTTAAATAATTCAAAGCATTAAAATTGTGTTTTAATGAGAGAAAACCTACCTACTTCTTATCTGACAAAAAAAAATTACAAAATCTGTTGAAAATGGCCGGTATTCCCTACTCAAATGAAGAAAAGTTTGACATTTTAGCGCTCTACTTGCAGTCACATAGAAAAGCCGACATTACCTCATTAAGGTACGTGGAGATGTTGCCCTAACGACGGCGGCCTCATAAAACCTAATTTAGTTAGTAGTAGTTAATTTAATAAACCATGGGGCCTCCGAACAAAGCGGATACAATATTTAAAATGAAAATTGCGACAGAAACATTTTACAAGCTGTCAACATAATCCCTAGTTCATCAGTGAGAACTATAGAACAAGAAATTGGTGTATCAAAATTAACTGTGCAGAGAGTGCTAAATAAGAATGAGTACCATCCATACAAATCTATAATAGTTCAAGGACTTAAGATAACTGATTTTCTAAGACAAATGCGCTTCTGCGAGTGGTATACTAGGAAGTTTAATGAAAATCTCGATCTTGCAAATCATGTTTTGTGATCCGTTGAAAGTAGGTTTACGAATTGTGTGGGTTTTAATAAGCATTTAGCTGTGAAAAACCCTCACGAAGTGGCAGACAGACGTTGGTAATTTAATTCAACTTATCTACCTTTTTTAAGTGGGTACCTATTTGAAATTAGGCATGAATCATTTCAGGAAATCGACTTCGTTTGACTACAACCTAAACGGACAGAGGTACCTAAAGCTTTTGTGAAATCAGGTTGTGCCGGCTTTACGACCTAGTCTAACCCGAAGATAAGCTTAGAAGAATCTGGTGTTAATAGGATGCATGTCCGGCTCACACACCATTCTAGTCAGAAACTCGATATATTGGCCTCCTAGATCCCCTGACCTTTCACCCTAGGAGTTCTACTTCTACGGTCACGCAAAGAATGTCGTCTAAGGATTTGATCTTCCCACGGCGATAGAAATCCTAAGACAACAAATTTTCAGACAGTTAGAAACATTAACAGAAATAACGTTAATGTTGCTAATGGTGTACGAAGATTAGCCATCGATTGTCAGAAATGTCTGGATGGATATGGACGTTATTTTGCAAATCTGTAAATTAATACCCACTTACATAGCTAGATTTTACGTTACATTACAATTTTGTAAAATATTTGTTCAAGTGTAAAACAAATTTACGACAATTTTTCTGACTTGTTTTTTTAACTCACTCATAGTTGTGAATTTGTCCCAGAACACTTGACTTGTTGAGAAGTCGATATTAGCGTTAATATTCTTTTGAAAATTCAATGCGTTTATGTGTTTTTTATGCCTTACTCATTAGTGTTATTTTCTAATAAATAAATCATGGCCTCCTTAGTGTGATGATATTTCGGTGATACTCCAATATTATATGTACTTGTAAGACATCACTGGACTGGAAATTTTACACTCTCTTCAAAAATCAAAAAATTCAGTATGGGGGCGATAAGAAAATTGAAGTTGAGGCGGGTTGCTTAAAAACAAAGAACGATTGAGACATATCATACATGCTATCTTATTGTTTTTAAATGTCCGAATAATGTCACATTTTGACAGCTGTCAAATTAACCGTTTTGGATTTACTGACAAAAAACAAATTCCGTCATTTTCTGTTTTTCGCTGATATTTTCAAACCAATTGATTGATCGTAAATCTGAAGCCGGCTATCGAAAGCACTAAGTTTTCTCTAAAACTTTCTCCAATTAACCTTTGCTGTAGGTATAACAAGAGCTGAGATCTCTGTATAGAGAAGCGAATATGGGACACACTGTCTATATATATGGAGCCCACAGTCTCGTCTCTGGACCATTCAAAAATAATTAACTAAATGATGCCAATAAATTCCTTAACTGCTTACCTAGCACGGTGAAGATGTTTGAAGTACGACGAAATGATATCGATATTGACTTAATAAATCCGGTTTTAGACATGAAAAGGGCAGTGGAGAATTTTGATTCTTATTATCGCCATTCTCCGAGGTTTTAAATACTGTTAAAGCGAATGTTAACCCTCCTGCAGAGAAAATAAGTATCAATGGTGTTAAGCTTATAAAAAATGGAATGTTGATTAGTTGGTCTAACGAAGAATCTTTAGAAAAACTTAAGCGTGTAGTTCAGAATAAGTTTAACAGTAAGTATAAGGTAACAGCTCCCAAGCCCTTCAAACTCCGTCTCTTGATTACTGATGTTGATAAATCACTAGATGACAGAAACACTTTCCTTGAGTCAATAGTCCAAAATAATGATTACTTGGCTGATTGTGATATAAAGGTGATATCTGTTCTAAAGTTAAAATATTCGTCGAGTTCTATAGTAGAGGTTGATCCTGATGTGAGGAAAACCATAATTACTCGTGGCTTTTTGTATACCTCTTGGAAAAAGTGTTTTGTCCGTGACCATATTTCAGTGATTAGGTGCTTTAGCTGCTCTCGATTCGGTCATTTGAAAAAAGATTGCAAAAATAAGTCTGTGTGCTCGCTATGTTCTAATGACCATGGTGAGAAAGATTGTAACTTTGTTAGTAAGAAACGTGTGAATTGCTGTGTATATAATAAAATATATGAAAAGTCATTCTAGAGATTTTAAGCCATATTCAGTCCATCATGCTGCATCAGAGAGACAATGTCCATGTTTTTTAAAGAAATATGCTGAATTGAAATCTAGAATTGACTATGGCTAGGCTTAATAACAAAGTTTTAAATATTTGTCATCTCAATGTGCGGTCCTTGACTACTGCTTTCGACTGTTTTTGTGGATTGGTTCAAAACTAATTCGATATTATATCATATGCATTACCGAAACGTGGTTTAATGAAAACATTTCTAGTCAAGCTGTACCTTTAGAAGGCTACCAGCTTTTCCGTAGAGATCGTTTGGGTAGGGGAGGAGGGGTGGTCTTCTATATAAGAAATAATTTCAACATTACCGTTATTGATACCCTTGATTTTGTAGGTGACTCTTCCTTAGAATTGCTATGCTGCAAACTCAGCATGGGCAACTCTACCCTACTTATTGTCGTCGTGTATCGCCCTCCTCATACTTCAATTACAGATAGCATTGATACCATTGATGATATGCTTTCTTTCTTCGTACCTCAATATGATAATATAATAATTCTTGGTGACATAAATGTTGACCTTTTGAATCATGACAATCCTTTGAGCAACTGCTGCGATAGCTTCAATTTTGATCAATTAATAAATGAACCGACTCGGGTAACTCAGTTTAGCTCAACTCTAATAGACCCCATTTTCTAGCAATTCAAACAGTATTGTAAAATCAGGAGTTCTTAATGCTGATCTTGTGTCCTACCACAAGTTAGTTTTCTGTGCTGTTGCTCTGAAGCTTCCTAAATTTGAACCCAAGTTAGTAACTTTTAGAGATATAAAAAATATTGATGTTATTGATTTGAAGGGCGACTTACTTCATGCTGGACTTGATCGTATTTTTTACTTTATGGATGTTGATGACAAAGTAAGCTGTCTATCTAGTTGCATAATACAAATACATGATATGCACGCGCCATTACGAACTGCTCGTGTAACAAAACCGGCTGCTCCATGGATAACATCGAACCTGAGATGCATCTTTAAGGAACGCGACAAAGCTCTCTTGAATTTCCGTCATGACCCATCTGATGTGAACTAGTCAACGTACAAAGATATACCGAACTACGCACTTGCTTCCTTTCGTAGGGAGAAGAGAGCCTACCTTTCTAGATATGGTGATATTAGTACACGATCAGCATAGAAAACACTTGGATCTATGAATGTCGGTCAACAGAAAGATGTTGATGTACCGCTTAATCTGCTAGGTCCCCGTGAAGTCAACGAATACTTTTTAAGTACTTTTATGCCTGCCAGTCTACCAGTCTATTTGCTCTGTAAGTTGATTCCTCGTGGAAACCAAATTACTCTAAATCTGCGGCACAATGATCTACTTTCCATTCCTATACATCGTACGTCGGTCTTTGAAAGGTACTTTACTTATAATGCGGTCAAGGTATACAATTCTTTACCAGCTATCTCTAAGACCTTAAGTTTGCAGCGCTTCAAGAAGACAGTCAAGTTGCACTTTCTGGACTCAGCACATTGAGTGATAAATTCATTTTGCTGAACGATATCTTGTTCTTTTGTTTCTTTTCCTTGTATATGTTCATATTATAAATTTATTCCTTTTCAATGAATTCCTTACAGCTACTGATTCATGTTGTTATGCTAATGTTTTGTGATGTCTGGTTGTAGTATGGTTGAGTGGTAGAGTAGCCATGGCTAAACTTCGCCATACTATGATCATCTTCTGAATAAACTCATTATTATTATTATTATTATTATTATTATTATCATTGAGCAGTCAGCTAATTGTCTAACATCGATCAAGGCTGCTGTATAACTTTAGTGACGCCTCTGAAGCTGTGGACTCTCCATTTCCAGCAATTTTCATTTCCTCTCCGTCGATTAAATCGTTGTTAGGTTTGATCAAATAACAATATTGCATTGACTCTTTTTCCACGATATTTTACTTCAGTGATGGATTTCCCCTATCTAGATGATATTAAATTTTTGGTACTCAAATCAAAAATCCATTCCTCTGAATAATCTCTATGAAAAGAATTGTTTCAGCTACACAACTAGGTTAGATTTATATTTCCACATGTTCTAAGATTAACTATTACGTCCCAGTCGTAATAGTTAATCTTCCGCATTTAATCCAATATAGCTTAACAAAATCCACTCATAAACCACTCCGTCCTAATCCGCCTTTTTCTACGTACTGCGCCGGCAGCAAGAATTGTAACATTGTAACACGTGGTAACGCGGAGCACCAATCTATTATACTTAAAAATTATGGTAAGGATAAGCTGAGTATTAGGGTTCGTCCGAATTAGGAATAATAGCTATAACTCATGGTTAACTTTGAGCCCCCATTAAAGGGATCCACGTAATACGTTTCTAAATACGCGCAGCCCACCGCAGGGACGCTGGTTTGGCTTGAATTGGATGTTCAGTTCGACGCGTACCTTGGCTTTTACTAAATTAACATTTCGTTCGATCGCATTGGTAAATTAACGGAAAGGAGTTCAGAGTTTATTTTTCTGGAATTTAAATGCAGTTGGGATGTTTCATGGCTTGTGGCTTTGTGTAGTTATTTACCTAGAACAGTGGACGCCAAACTTTTCATTGTGTTGAGCTACTTGGATAATTTTGGAATAAATAGTGATCTGCCTAGTCGTAAGCAATATAGGCCAACTTAAATGAAATTATACTCAGTTATATGCGAAATACATGTACTTATTTTACTAATACTAATGCATACTAATAAACTTAAATAAACTAATCCATACGACATAACTACACCCACTCTTATCAATCGTAGGTGTTTTAAAAATAAACAAAATTTTTCGTTAGCTACAATGGCATGTCACGTACGATTTAATAAAGGTAACTAAAAATAGAAAAAGCAACATACTAGTTTGAACAAAAACATGTCCAGATAAAAAATGCGTGTTCAATGAGAAGCCCGACACTTAGACTAACTGACAATTTTTTTAATGTTTGGAGTATAATTTGATACCGCCATTCCAATACAATTAGGTATACAAATGTCCATTTCTTTGTTCATGTATTTGTTTTTAATAAACTCTATATTTGAAAAAGAAGATTCACACAAATAGGTTGAACTAAAAACCGCTTCGACTTTCAAGTCAACATGACATAAGACTGAATATTTATCTTTACTTACTGAAGGCCAGATACATTTTGTATTTGAGACTAACGATTTCAAAGCTAAATCATTTTAACTTTCATTCACTTCCATTTCTTTCTCCTTCAGCGATGTTTTTGCTAAAATTCTGCATAATAGAAGTTGCAAACTGTTGGATATCAATTTCCATGAAGGGTGAAACAACAAATTGCGCCACTATAGCAATTTCGTTGAAATCCCTGGAACAAAGTTATCCTTCAAGTTAAAGACTATTTCTACACGATATTTACTGTCATATGGTTCTAATGGACTTTGAATATCTTTTCTGAAAGAACAAGAAAATGCCTGGTATTTTCATCGGTTAAGTTTTGTTCCCAAAACTCAAGCTTTTTGATGAAAGCTTTTATATCAGAAATCATTTCTGCTAGTTCTTTGTCTCTCACCTGAAGCTGCAAATTAAGTTCATTTGATTGGTCTGTAATATCCACACGAAAACCAAAATCTCTAGGCCAGATTGAATTTTCCAGTTCCGGAATCGGTTCATCTCGTTGTTTGAAAAATTGAACTATTTCAGATATATCATCAAAATGTTCCAGTACTCGTTCCCTACTTAACCATCGGACTTCAGAGTGAAGAAGTAGTTCCCCGTATTGATAGTAAATTTCATCGGCCAAGGTTTTGAATAATCTTCTTTGTAACGCTTGGGCTCCAATCTTCTTCACAATTTTTACTACCAATTTCATAACGTTGTTTAACAGAGAAATTGTGGAAAACTTTTATCCTTACGACATAACCCCTTAAGATGACCCACCATAGCTGAAGCGCCATCGGTTATCAGGCCTATCATTTTCGATAGTGGAATTTTCTCAGAAAAATAATATTTTTAAAAGAAGAAAGCAAATCCTGGCCAGTAGTCTGTCCTTTTACTGGAATAAACTTCAAAAGATCTTCTTTAATCGTAAAATCACTAAAAACCATCCTGACAAACACGACCATCTGAGAGGTATCATCTGTGGATTCGTCCAGCTGCAGTGAAAATTAAGCACAGTTATCGAAGTCATTTCTTAACTGTAAAACTATATCGTTGCTCATTACTTCTACTTGTCTCATCACTGTGTTAGCAGAGAGCTGCATAGATTTTATAGCAGATACTATCTCGTCTTTACTTCTAAAGTTGGCAAATCATGAATCTGAAGCTTCTAAAAATGCCTATTTTATCATTTCCCCGTCTTCATAAGGTTTCTTTTTTTGTGTAATTATCTGAAAAACCCGATTTGATGCTTCAGTTGCAGCCTTACTTTTGTTGATTGTTTTTAAAAACATTGTCTGTTGTCCAATTAATTGATTTTTTAATTGTTTCAGTTCTGGTTTTAGAACCTAATGGGGATATTTTTTTAAAATTCGTATGTACAGTTTTATAGTACCTCTCGACATTTTCTTTTTGAGCAACGGAAACCGATGTATTACACAGAAAAACATACATCTTTACCGTTAACTTCTGTAAAGAAGTATTGTTCCGAATGGAAATGGTATGTCTTCTTACTACTGCTCATAATGTTTTTAATTGCCGGCCAACTCTAACCCAACCGCTAAACTTTGTGCCGTTGAGTTTTAAGCTGAGCGCAATGTCGCCGCGCCTTGCGTATTTATTCCGTTCAAAGTAATCGAGATCGTACCCGAACAGATCGCTCACCGCAACGTTGCCGCTGCTTGTGTTCATTATGAGCCACCAGAATTGTCTTCGCCAGCTACCGATAGCTCGGGATCGACTAGTTGGCAACCACTGACCTAGAGGATGTTGGAAAGAAATATTTGTGCTTGACACGTACAATATAAAAATAAGAGGATGCTTGATTAGTCATTGTCCGTCAGAACAGTCAGTAGGATCTGTTCTCTTGGTCAAAGTGTTATAAAGGGTGTAAACGTGATGATAGTCATTATTTAAATGGGTGATTGAGGGGGTTAAAAGAAGCAAAGAGTTTCATATAACATGGGGGTCAAAACGGCATTTTTTCAGAGAAAAGCGACTTTAAAGTAAAATAAAATCTGCCAACGCCGCAATGCCAGATGCAAATTACGACGGAACGCAGTGTAAATAAAGATGGAGTTTGTTGTTTTTGGCTCTTAGGTATTATTTCATTATTTGATAATGTACTCGTAAAATGCAAACAATTAAAAAAACGGACTTACCACTAACTGTCTCAGCGCTTCACCTCGTATGTGAAAGCTTATTGAACGTATTAAAAAATCCACTTATAAATAGGGAACGCAATTTCGATACATACATTGTTTTTCTTTTTAAAACCCACACTGCACTTTTTTGTATTTAAAGAATGTGTTCAAAATGTCGTCCTCCACTTTCCACACAAGCTTCATTACGACTAACCCAGTTTCTTCTTACTTGCTCTTTTTCGCGAAGTTGTGCCTCAGTTGTTATTGTACCAGCCCCATTAACCATCCCTTTAAGTTCTCCCCAATACCAGAACTCCATCGGAATGAGATCAGGAGATCTTGCTGGCCATTGTAATGTTCATTCAAATACTGAATAAAGCCTCTAAAAATATGTGGTGGTGCCCCGTCATGAAGAAACCACAAATTCTGTCTCCATTGTAATGGCATGTTGTCTAAGGTCTGATCTAAAAGTTCTGGTAGGTTATTGGCTAGAAAGCTAAGGTATCCTTCTCCTGACAACTTTGGGGGTAACTCGAAAGGGCCAATCACCTGATCGTCAAGAATACCCGCCCAAATATTTATTTTAAAACGTTGTTGGAAATGATCTTCACGAACGGTATGAGGATTTCCTTGGGCCCACGTATGAGTATTATGGAAATTTAATATCCCGACTCTCGTAAAAGTACATTCGTCCGTCGCTGGAATATTTTTTAAAAAATCCGGATTTTCAATGTTTCTGTGCAAAAACCACTGACATAATGTTAGTCTGCGAGGATAGTCTTCTGGGAACAAGGCCTGCACTCGCTGTACATGGTAGGGATAAAGCAAATTTTCCCGTAGGATTCTATGGACTATGGTATGCGATAGTTTTTTTTTGTTCCTCCTGCTTTACAGTAACCTGTCTTTCACGAGTGCGAATATTAGTGTGCTGAACACTTCCTGTAACTCGAAGTCTTTGGTACACTTGCACAAATGTTCTTCTGTCTGGATGTACCCGTTGGCGAAGTCTGTCGCGATAAATTTGGGCTGCAAGATTTGAATTCTGACGAGCTTCACCGTAAACTAACAACATGTCGGCGAACTCTTGATTCGAGAACATTGTAAATAAACACGACAAAACAATAAAGTAATTTAAAAAATAGTAAGATTGGTCGATGTAGAGCACTTAAAGTTGTAAACCATAATGCCATTTAGACAAAATCTATTGACTTTTGGACCGTGGATCATATGAACTTTTTGACTTGTATTGACTCCCCTCTATTACCCATTTCAATAATGACTACCATAACGTTTACACCCTGTAGGTCAGTAGGTTTGTCAGCTCACGCTGCCCACATCATAAAGTCGTGGAGAAAGAAGGGAAGAAGGAAGAAGTTGGAGGGGTGCCTCGGCATATTGATACAAAATTGTGGAATAATCATGATTCTGGTTGGATCTAAAATCGCACAATACATTTTTTTTAAATAAGAGAATATAATTGAAAGTAACAGAAATGTACGCGATTTGAGATTAGAAGCAACTTGAATTTGAAGATGACAATTCTCTTTTGATCTGCCAATGCCACTGAATGCTCGGCAAACGAGTTAGTTTCCCCCGCTATGCTCCCGACGAATAACCAAAAGTCTATCTATAGCTATTTTATAGCTTTACCTATCACATTATTCAAGCTGGCGACACTGCTTGAGTGGAGCTCGTTTCGCTTGATATTCTTCCAGATTAACCGTACGGTTTTAGGCTAGTCACCCATCTTAATATCTAAATCCACTCCTAATTCGATTTGGCTGTTACTGCGGCATCACAGGTCTGTGACATCTTTCGTTGAAACTACAGTCCCCATGCAAGTTTTACAAAATATCTGTGCATTTATTATGTGGATATACTCGTAATTCGGACAGATGACCACGGAATAGGTTTTGAAAGTTACAATGGAGTACGTAGTCCTTTATCCAAGTTACTCAGTCTTTGCTTATAGTCTAATTTAACATTTTAACAACCTTATGATTTTAAAGAGGCTTTAAGAGCGGTTTTCGTAAAGGTTCCATTTCCAGGAGTTCCATATAATAAAGATAAAAACCTTTATAGGCTGTTAGAGGAGTCTTTTTCAAAGTAAGTTTTACGAGAGATTGTAAAAATTAACCATTAAAACTATTTAGTCTTTACAGCGTCCTTAAGACATTGTAGCTTCAAGAAAGCCTTTAATCAAAGTAAAATCATTTCGACAAGCCACTCCGACACGTGAAAACTTTTTTAGTATCTTTGAGTTTACAGTGGCTTTATTCAAGATATGAACTTTGTGCGGTTCAATTTATGAACGTGCGTTTCTTGGAAAACCGCTGAGAAACTCATTTGAAAGCAAAAAAGAAAACATAGAATTCCACTGCAGTCCTAAAGGATTTCCAATGTGGTAACCACGTATTTTGGAACTGAGGTAGGATGAAGATGTTCTGTTCCCTCCCAATAATTATATTGATCTAGCATTTTGAAAATGCTTATACTGAAATAACTAGACCTCACATACATATTATAGTTAGCAAAGTAGAAATACATTGAGTCACAATACAGGTCATTCAAATGAAGACGTTGTAAAATAATAGATCCAACATGTAAAACCATAGTTTCTCAGTTGATTTATAGGTTTTTTTTTGTAGTTTTTCTTTATCTGTCACATGTGCAGATTTTTACATATCATACTATCAAAACTCCTTCAAAAAAATATCATTTCGTTCCAGCTACAAAATTGAAAATGATTTCATTCAACAATATGAGTTCAGGGAGGGGTACAACACAACCTCCCACCCTGTTGTCTATTGTTGATGATATCATAATCGCTGCAGACAGGGGTGGTGCAAGTGTCCTGTTACTCCTTGACTTTTGCAAAGAATTTAATAAAATTAATCATTACATTTTAATGGCAAAGCTAAAATATTTAGGACTATGTGAATCAAGTTTAAATTTCTTTCGATTATTCTTCTGGACTAAGAGATACTATATCTGGCGGACCGCAATCTTATAGGCCCCTTGCTCTCCACCATATATACGTCAGACATAATTAAAGTTGTTAAAATCTGTAATGTTGTGACATACGCTGACAATACGCGGAGGTATAATATATCTTTTAGTGCCCAAAAGTTTTAATATCCAGATTCTCTGATCAATAATGGTAGATACAATTTCAGGTTATACAAAGCACAATGGTTTAGAACTTAATGCTGGAAAAACTAAAATTATCCTTTTCAGCCGAAAAATGAAGGATAATTTACTAGAGAATAATCTTCACCTTTTTATTTGAAATACTGAATTAAAGTTTAGTAATTGTGTTACAATCGTAGGAGTAATTCTTCATGAAATACTAAGATTCCGTGAGCACGTCAGCTATTTATCGGCTGTCTTCTGTTTCTGAGGATTTTAGCCAAGTTCCACATTTCTGGATCAGCTGGAGATAGTTTTTCGAGTTTCTTATCCCAGGTGCTCTTATGATGCTGCTTCAAGGCGTCTCTTGCCTGTCTTATCAGTCTGTCTGCCACCATGATGTCCGTGGGGCTTCTGGTCTCCTGGGCTACTCTTCGGGCTCTATTATTTTCGGTAATCTTGCAATTTATCTCGTCAGGTAGGTCCCTGAACCTGTTTGGTTGCGTTATGTCTTCCACGGTGGTTGCGGCTTCTAACGCCTCTATATCTTCAGGGCTGTCAATCTGAAGTAGTGGTCCTAGTGAATAGTGCAATCTGATTCTAAATCGCTGCCAATCCACTCTCTTCACTGTTCTTTGTTCCACAGATGTTCTCCCATCTCCCAAATGAAGAAAGATGGGGTTGTGGTCTGAACTTCCCTCTTGCAAGCCGCCGATGGCCGTGCACAGGTCGATTTCTTTCAGAATCGCCATATCTATGACGGCTGGTCTTCCTCCGTTGCTGGGGTATATTGTGGGTTCGTCAGGACCTATCATGGTGTATCCAGGTTCATCCATTAGTCTTTCGAGAACAGTGCCATGACTGTTTCTATTTTTTGAGCCCCAAATAGTGGACTTCGCATTTAGATCACCTACGATCACGGTACTATTTCCCAGTGCAGTAATACAGGTGACATCTTCCAGATGAATCGTCGACGTAGTTGGTACGTAGATAGATACGATGTTCAGATGGCCATGGTTGGTTGTGCGTACCGTCACTCCTACGGCCTCTGCAGATCTCAGTTCTGGCAGTCCCAGTTCCCAGTGGGTAATGCTGGTCTTGAAAGCAAGCAGGACCCCACCTCCGGTCCTGTTCCGGTCCTTTCTATATGTCGTGTATTCCTGTATCCCCAGAGAGCCACGTTTCTTGTAATACCATTACGTCATAGTTTCCTCTTGTTAGGTCTTCGCCTATCTCATATTTCTTGTTGGAAACGCTGTGAACGTTCCAACTCAATATCTTCAAGCCCCTATTAGCAATGGTTATTGGAGTGCCCATTTGGAGTTTCGGTCAGTGATATCCTAGGCGTATCTTCGCTCCAGATGAGCAAAATACGCTTTCTTGGCAGCCGGATTTTTCATCACCAACGACATCACTTGAGATGCGTACTTGGTGGCCAAGTCTGTCAGCTCCTCGGCGTCGCTGTTTTTGGCACTACAGGCCTCAGCGGCTTGGGTCCCTTTAGGTGCCCCAGCTGTTGTCTTCGCATAACTACGGCCCTTCTGTACTCGACTAGGCCTAGTTATGGTTTTCTATGTTTTCCTGCGCATCTAACGCGGCGCCGCTCTCCCGTGCAGTTCATTTGGCTGTGGCCAAACTGCTGGCATCGGTAGCACTGACCTGGTCCATTCCTCTTTCTTAATGCCTCCACTTAGATCACCATGTGGCAAACAGCATTTATGTTGTAGATCCCCGTCTCTTCCTTCGGGAGATCTACTTTGATTAGCGGTATCGCTTTGCCAGTCCTCCTACTGGTCATTCTGCTCACCCTCTTTGGGTGGAATCCTTGCCTTACCAAGTCTTCTCCGATCTCTTGGCAGGTAGTGATTATTGGCATCCCCCTTAATACCACTCCCAGGGGCTTGTCTTCTGGAAGGGAGTAAGTATGATGCTCGATCTTAGCATCTTCCAAGGTCTTTCTTATTTTTCTGTAGTCCTCACTGTCCTTTGGTTGGACGTTGATACCTGCTCCGGTTAAACGTGCAGGCTTCTCAATTGTGAGCATCTTCTTGCTCACTACTTCTTTCCACTGTACTTCCCTATGGATAGACAGCGGCGGGGGCCTCTTCTCCTTCTTCTTACTTGCCTCCGTCTGCGGAGGAGTGGGGGTGGAGGTGGAGGACTGGTCCATCTCTTCCAATTCTGCAGAGTGGAAATTGTGTAGGAGTTTTTCGTCTGCCCGATTTAGGCTTTGCCTTTTGAGTGGACGTCACTCTCGCGTTCCCGCTTTCTCTCCGCGCGTCGGTCGCGCACGTGTCACTTGGTCGCGTGTCGCCTGTGTCACGTGCGGTCTCATTGTCCTCGGTTCGTGTTCACTCCTTGGCGTGTGTACTGCGAATCGAGCGGAAAATGTGTGAAACTCAAGCCAGACCTGTACCAATATGATACAAGTGTGTCATCCTTGGCCACGCCCCTTATAGCCTGTCTATAGACACTATTCTTACGGTTGTACCTCTCACCGTTTTTGTCAAGATTAAACAATTTAGTACTTTAGCAGTATTCAAATATAACATTTTAAAGCAGCAGAAGTAACAACAAACTTTCATGTTGTTTACAGCAAGCTAAAATACTTCATGTAGCAATATAAAGTTGGATTATTATGTGTCTTTCTGTGAGTAATGAGATATAATCGCTGAGAAACTCTGATGTGTGATATTGTCTGCCTCTCCGTTTGTTTTACTGCTTCCATTACATTAAGGAGGAAAAGTGGATCGAAGGAAGGAGGAGGAACATCGCATGCCAACGCAGCAGCGAAGGCAGCAGCGATACGCCACGGGAAAGCGGCAACAAAAAGCTTTTCGGTGTGCGTTAATTATAGTCTGCAATGTCATCTCGCCGGAAAGATGGCGATAAAGCAATAGGGCTCTCTTGCTAGGGATGGGCACTTCGCAAGAAGACATCGACGTTGAAAAGACACAAACGGCATCCTTTTTTTTGGTAGACACCTCTTTTGCCTTGATAAGCTTGGGAGTTGTCAATAATTCAAACGATGCTATGTATTTTTCAGGAGTATCCATTGCGGTAGAATAATACCTCGATAAGTGACACACAATTCTGACAGATCCGTCAGTGCCTGGTAGGCAGAGCCGTATTCTGAGATGTTTCCTTTTGTACTCTTTGGATTCATTTTGTACTTGCTAACAACTCTTTTATTTAGAAAAGTCCCTTCACTCGCAGAAAAAACGCTACAAGCAAAATGGGTGCTAATGATCTTGACTACATTGCAAGCCAGGTAGGTATAAAATAAGATAAACAGTTTCACACTATTCTTAATTATCTATACTTTTTTAAAGGGTAATGTAACATCTATGTTTGAATTGCGTTATACTGATGACGATCAATGAACACACGTCGATACAAGAACATTATAACTGACAAAAGTCAAGTTATCAGGAGAGCCATATCAATTTTCTACAAAATTTGACTACTATTTTTGGCACTATGCGTGGTACACATTTTTGTGGTTTTCTAAATATTGGTCGTTGGTTAAGGATATTTTCTAAAAAAATTTGGAAAAATTCGTGCAAAAAGCAAAAACGGGTAATTACAATGAGATGGAAATGTGCTCTTAGCTGTACAATCATTGTAACGTATGTTACAATGTTCTTCCATAAAAAAGTCATTATTTATCAATTGCACACACAATGATAAAAATACTCTACCTGTAATAGCAATGTAAAAGCTCTTACAGCGGTATTAACATTAGAGTGACGCTATAGGAAATGTGTATTTTCCTGATATTTTCCATGCAACTTCATTGTAAAGTCACTTACAATGTGCCGTAAAGGCAAATACAATGTTTTAATAATAACAACTGGGTTGTGGTAGATGCATAACGTACTTTACAATATCCTGCGTACGGTGTAGTGAAATTGTGTCGAACGTTGTCATGATCTTACTGCGGTACCGTGGCAGTATCCAGTTACAATGATATTTAAAATACTTTTTCCTCATCTGTGATACCAAAAAAATTTTTAAAGTCTTATACTAGCTGAAAGTATTAAGTAAGCTCTATCTAAAACAACTAAAAACTAAACATCGGCCAAATGTCAGTTACAATGTTCTTAGATGCATGTATCGACATGTCCATGTTATTTTTACATGCAAAACTACAGCTTAATATCACAGAATGTGTTGCCCTTTTACAGTTACCTACCTCGTTATCAATAAATCCCATACTTACTATAATAATTTTCTAATAAACACTTTTCTATAGGCACTTCGTACATTTTATTGTCATGATTCCCAGTCACTAAAAGTATCAAAACATGTAAACGACATATCTCAATACTGTCACTTACTCATAATCTATCCACCTCAGTAGACGTCAAAACGTAATGGATACTCGTGAAATAGCGTTCACGTTGCAGTTTTTGGCGAGGTAAGTCAAAATCATGCTCTTTGGATGGCCAACGTATGAAGTGATTTAAAAAACTGTGAAATATGTATATGGTAGAAATCATACCAGAAAAATAGTAAGAAAGTTCTTACAATCAATCAAAACTTATTTGGTTACACAGCTTCCCCAGGCCGACCGCATGGTACCTGTCCATCTAGGTTGGTTGTTTCATTCTAATCCCCTGATGGCATCCACCGAGTAAGAGTTTTGAGAGCCTTCTTCATAGGTGGAAGCAAGGTGCTAAAGTCAAAGAAATTCTCGGTAACTCTCCAGCTCCAATCATTCTACTAGGGTGCAGGGGATTGGGTCCCATCTCCTCTAATAGCTTGGCTCCTGAAGAGATAAGTGGACAGTCCAACCTACCATCTTGACAAGTTCCTAGACACACGGGCCCGAAAAGGTCCCATACCGAAATCCAGCGGATGAAGGTATCAACATGACATTCTATAAACGCTGCACGAAGCTAAATATCATGTACAAAGAGTTTAGTGGCTCAAAGTATATAAGAGGCATAAGAACTAGATTATCTCAACCCTTACATAAAGATAAAAAAAATATTTTTGTACCACTGTACCACTGACTTTTTAGAGTCTCTATTGCATTGACAAGAACGTAACTGATTTAAGCTGAAGTATTTCATTTGAGAAACTGCAATCCTTTTTGAAAAAGATAAGTTTGATTATTCCATATATCCTAAAATTGTCTAATAAGAAAGAGAAATTTATAAAAAAGTGATAGATAGCGTGGGGTTGAAAATTGGAGAAACTGTATTAGCAAAATAAATGCTACCTCACCACAACATCAATTGAAGAGTTGAGTAAAAATTAATGACATCATGTATATAATAAAAGAGATTTTAGGGCGTATATTAGTAATCGATAGCTGTTGTTAATAACCGATTACTCAATAACTGTTATAAAGTAATACTTGCCAGGGGTTTGCACGGTTACCACCTTCTGACAGCGTTGTTACTTCGGTTCCCATTTTGAAATGACGGCCGGTTTCTGGTTAACCGGTTACATAAATGATATTATTTGATGATGAAAATAACGGTTCTACAAAATATTCATAACCCCGTGAATCTATTTAATTGTGATATGCAGCGGGTGGTGCAGTTACACCGATAACGTTGTAGTATGTCTCTACATAATTAAGAATCATGTCGTTAAGTAGCTAACCGTTCTTCAAACGAACCTTTGAATCACAGATTTTACCAGACGCTATTGATTACCTATCTCAGGGTACGTAATTCATTGTTTTTGAGTCTCCCGTACCCACAATATATCATTATATCGAACAATATAGCTTCATAGTATATATGTATAGTCTGAACAATAAAAATGCAGGAGTAAGCACTTCAGATTTGATTGTGTCGTTAATATAAATGAGAATATTGCGCAAATTCTCAAAGAAGCTGCGTATTTAATGTAAACATACAGGGTGTCCGCAAAGTTGGGGTTTTCCTTTTCAGAAACAACTACCCTTGAAATAACAAAGGTAATGTGTAGTGAAACGAGGGCGACCAAGTAAAAAAAAAATAAAGGAAAAAGTACTCACTCTCCAGTTGGCGAGAAGGGCTAAGTACGTCTCTGCCCGAAATCATACCGCTCCAACAGAAGATGGAATCAGCTGATGCGCTACCGAGCAGACGCAGAAACCACATTGATTGTCTTACACTTAATGGCACATCTTCTAACAAGGAAGGCAAAATGTTGCGTAAAAAGTCTAGGTATTGCATCCGGTCCAATCGATTTGGGAGAATAAATGGTCCAATGAGCATACCGTTCACCATGCCAGCCCAAACATTTACCGAAAATGTTTGTTGAAAATGTGCCCGACGGACAGCGTGCGGATTTTCTACTGACCAAACATGAGTGTTGCGAAAGTTATTCACTCCATTACGCGTGAACGTAGATTCGTCTGTCACCAATATGCACTTCAAAAAGTCCGGATTATTGTCATGTTGATGCAACAACCACTCACAAAACCGCACCCTTGCTGGAAAATCGTCAGGTTGAAGGGCTTGTACACGTTGGACGTGAAAAGGATACAGCCCCTCTTCACGCAGCGTTTGCCACACTTTAGTTTTTGATACTTGCACTTCTCTAGCCACGTCTCTAGTGCTTGTTGAGGGATTCTCGTCTACGCGATTACCTCTACACGCGTGAGCGTAACCGTTGGTTGAAGGTTGCATACTGACCTGACACACTGACCCCGACCCAGATCTGTCGTCGGGTTGAGCCAGTGACCTTGTACCAGTCGGTGATGTCGCGGCTACAGGACGGTATTCAGATATTTTTGATGTTGCAGAGCCCTTTATCTCGGTTCCCTTAAGACATTGGTGTATATGGTACTAAGAAGAATTGCTTATGTTTTCAAGATCTACACGTCGTGTAAAGGAAAACCCCAACTTTGCGGACACCCTGTATAGTCGTATTAGTGGAATGCACTGGAGGACCCAACTGCAGATATCGATACTACTCCTCACTACTTCACAGAATAATGGTTATTGATGGATAATCATAACTGTTAGAAATATTTTTTAAAGTAACTGTTCGGGACGGGTATTATGTAAAAAACCTATAAAACGTCAAAAAAAGCTATAAAAGTCATCTTGCAGACCAGGTTAGGTTGCAAAAAGTCATTCCACTTTTGCTCACTAGGTTCGTTGTGAGAGTCCATCTATAGAAGAATGGCTCAACTATACGCATTGTTCGTTGCATATGTTTTGTGGAGCGGAGTAGTCTATAGTTTTCATCTCTGAGAAGAAATTTGATTGAGGATCAAGATCGCATCTGGATGATTGTGTGTATTGGTCTGCATGTGTATAAAATCAGTGATATTTGCTGTGTGAGAAAATCATTACTTACTGAATATGCTGCCAAAGAAGTATATCTATTAGCTGCGCCCGACGGGTTATTTACATGTTGTCTTTTCTAAATACAGGTTATGCTCAAAGTTTTAAATTGCGATTTTTCACGTTTTTTTTTTGATGTTTAAAAAACTTTGAGGAGAATTACGGGAAATCAGCACCGCGCCCGCGCTGTGAATAATTACTGTTAGCAAGTATATGACTTGTACTTTGACAGTGAGCAGTGAATATAATTATTTCTTATAGGTCTCATTTTTAAAATTCAGTACATTTGCATATGTAGTTTCCAGAATAGATAAGAAAAAGAGGATGCGCAACTACATTCTAGCTTTGAATCTCAATTATTTGACACAAGATTCCAATGGAATTACATATTATCAACACATATTATTAGCACACAAATCCTCACTAAGCACTTATGCATTGTAGTTACCTCCAGTAATGCCATCTCTGAAGCAGATTTCACATCACATCAGAGCCAAACATTGATAACTGAAGCCTCAAGACGTTTAGGCAACATGTACAACTACAATAGAAGTTCACAACATGTCCATCAGCTAGTACTAAGTTACCGTCTTGTAGGAAAACCTACATAATGTCACAAATAACTAATATAATGTCAAAAGAATATCGACATAATGTCACTTTTCAAGATACGTAATACACGTGCAACACTAGCAAATATCTATGAAAAATTTAAATGCTATTTTTGGTGTGCTTGTCGCTTAAATGATTTCTGTTTGGTGGAAGCATCGATGCTTTTTCCGCATCTCTACTCCTTTCGAGGAGAGGGAGTTCTTTCAGTTAAGGCATATGTGAACGTAAAGGGGGCTGTAAAAGGATGACTCTCTTTTTATCAGGTTTAGTACTTTTTAGGAAGTAAATTCTCCCCCATTGGATTTTTCTGGATAACAAAGACATGCTGATGCTGGTATTTAGTTGGAAAGCATTAGCTAAACACCCTCTTTTTGCTTCCCTCCTCAACAATACAATACAGCTGTGATCGTGAGTGATTCGTATTCGAAATTTTAAGCCTGCATGCTCACTGATGCGCATTTTAATGATTGAAATATTTTTTGTAACACGAGTGGTTAAAACCTGGGTATACAGTTTGCATAGATTTTTTTCAAGAGGCATTGTAGTTAAAAAGTAATTGTTTCAATATGCAGACTCATAAATTCAATGGTTGACTAACAAAATTCTGAGAAGAAAAGTTTGCATAAGAATAATCTTTTTAAGATCGAGGGTGCTGGGATATTTGGAAAGAATTTTTTCTTCGTATTTATGAACCGTAATTAATTTTTGGTTGATTTTATAAGAATTTGTTGAAATTTAGTACAGACATATTGCTGGATACTCCATTTAACGCTTCAGTAGACAAAGACATGTTTATAGCCAAATAGATTGCCAAAAGGGCCCAGAGAAATCTTAGGGGAATGACTTTCTGCTATTTTTTTTTAAATTTAGTATGTGGTAGATCTAAATACATAGACCATAACATGAGTCCAACGCTTCTTTACGAATATTTTCCGAGATACAGGTATCTAGGTTGGGCTATACACTATGTGTAACAGTTGTTAAGTATTTATTTCCGTTCTTATCATCTCTACTTACCAGTTCACCAACATTGCAGAGTGGCCGAAACTTGTATGGATCGAGCTTTGATACCCAAACTTTCCAAAAACTGTTCAGGACCATCAGGCACCGCCCTTGCGGGAATTTGTTTAAGAAATGTCAAAGATCATACAGTTTTTTTGCGTAGTGACTTGGGTATCAAAGTTTTTTTTGACAGATAGCTATACTTTTATCACATATTTGATAAATATTCGTATTTGTGAGTTTTGTCGAGATGTTTATATAACAGTTACTATGCATTTTGTGTGAAACATGAAAGTAGGGTAACCGGTACCTCGACCTGTACATCTGTGCATGCTAATATTCAACAGATGTCAACAAAATGAATTTATACGAATAATCCACAACATAACTTGAAATATGATGGTGCTGCTGCAGAAATTTCAGTTTCTTATACTAGTCCTACCTCGCACACCGAAGACCTAAGTATCCTGCATAATACACACTGTTGGGCTACAGGGGATACAGCGTAAAGGCATGGGGAGACATCACACGCACACTAGCGTGAAAAGAGATGTGCATGTGACACGCACATATTCTACGCTTGGCTGAGAATACCTACCAATCGCATAATCCATGCTCAAGAGAAAAATCCTCTTCTTTCTTGGATTCGAATTACGGCAGCTCATGGCCACAGGGCTATATTAGAGGTATACCCTTAGCTACTACGCCACTATTTTGGTAGAGCAAGGCTCATTGGTGTAGCGGTAGAAAAGAGCTTGATCGTCGACAGCCCGCCTGTGCGAAAGGGTCCCGAGAGCATGGATAATTTAGTCGAAGCGGCAGCATCCCAAACGTGTGAGCAATGCAGGCCTCATCTGGGCCTTGTATAGAATGGGAAGGTCATGCGGAGAAAAGTACTTCTTAGCGCTAAACGAATAGCCTAGCTTTTTCCCAGCAGCTGCCGCTATTGACGAGATGTGTTCGTGCCAGATCGAGTCCTTGGTCATCTAGACTCTGACCAGCCGAAATGAGCGCCTCTTTGATAGATGTCGGTTATTTATCGAAGCCGCATGAGCGCTAGGACGCTTTTTGCTTGGGACGATAACTGTGCTTTGGGACATTAAACGGTATCAAAGTGTTGCGTCCCCAAGCAGTGATAACCTCATCTCTCATCTGAGAGGAAGTCGCTGCTAGTTTTCTGTTATCCAGCTCACCGGTAGAGATCGGCTTCTCACTGTGCATGTAAAGTGCTGTCATCAGCAAATGCTGTGAATTGGATTAATTGTACGCGAAAGAAGGTCATTGATATGTAATTGTCGAAGCCAAGACTGATCTCTTGGGAACACCTACGTTGACGTTGTAGGATGAAGAGGAGAATCCGGCAATTACGACGGATATCATGGAGCTAGAATGAAAGTCAACCACCCATCTACAAAACTTCCCTGGAAGGTCATGGGATAGAGTTTGCATAAGAAGGCAGCATGTATGATACCATGAGCAACGACATGAGTTTCACCATAAGACTGAATGAGTGTACTCCTCAATTGCGTTAGGAGGCCTACTGTGGATCGCTGGTGCCGCAAACCATACTGCGTGTCGCTAATCAAGCCGTGACTTCCAAGTGACTCCAGAATCTCGCAATTTATGCACCTCACCATCACATTAGTCAGAATTTACAAAAGAACTGCAAAACATAATGCTTGCAAGTTCTATTTAGGCAACTTCTAGGTTTCCAGACTATAAAAAAGTTTGTGCATTTATGATTTATTACATCGACGTTGTGGTAACCCCTCTTGATAAATCGACATTAAAGCGAAAGCTTATTGGTCTAACAAGAAAATAGACATACTTTCCATTTTATTTTGAAGCTCATTAAATGTTCCCAAACGGCAAATTGAATAAGTCGAATAACAATGATCGTCATAAGCGATTTCAAGGAATTACATTAACACAGAGATCGTGTATCACGCCGCACGGCTAAAAAACAACTACGGATCGTGTAACATGTGCTTCATAGACTATATCTACAATGTAACAAGTGTAGGTACATTACATAAACTCATGTATATGCATATGGTTACATGCTCGCAAAATCAATACGACGGCTACGACATTTCTCCTGCCATATTAGATGTATGAAATTCAATACATCCCTTCTTACCATATACCCTGAGGCCGTAAAAGTTTTACTAGCTGGCTGACAGATGCCTTTGTGGTTTTACTTCCCACGTGTAAAAGGTGTGAATGGTATGATCGTAAAAACTATCGAATTTGGTAATATTTTTAAGTTTCACGCTGGTATCTTGAATATCAGGCAACTAATATAGCTTTCGTTCATCACACCACTGACGGCCAACCATGGACAGCTGTTTCTTGTTGTTTCGCAACTCCTCGGCATGGTCTACGCCTGTTCTCGGGTAAGACAACGAACGGAAGCTGAGCAACTATTCTCAATCAGAGTGCGAGAGTGAAAACAGCATGCTGTCTGCTAGAACTCTATCCCAGTCCCCATTGTCAGCCGGGTCACTAGTGTGGCCGCTAGATGTCGTCTGTGGTCGGACAAACGAAAGCTATAATACAGGGTGTAAACGTTATAATAGTCATTATTTAAATGGGTGATAGAGGGGGTTAAAAGTTTCATATAACATGGGGGTCAAAACGGCATTTTCTTAGAGAGAAAATCGACTTCAAAGTAATATAAAATCTGACAACGCCACAGTGCCAGACGCTAATTACGACGGAAAGATGGAGTTTGTTATTCTTGGCTCTTAGGTATTATTTCATTATTTGATAATGCACTCGTAAAATGCAGACAATTAAAAAAAAACGGACTTACCACTAACTGTCTCAGCGTTTCACCTGGTGTGTGAAAGTTTATTGAACGAATTAAAAAAATCCACTTATAAATAGAGAACACAGTTTTGATACATACATTGTTTTTCTTTTTAAAGCTGCACTTTTTTGTATTAAAAAAAGGTGTTCAAAATGTCGTCCTCCACTTTCCACGCAAGCTTCATTACAACGAACCCAGTTTCTTCTTACTCTAGGTCCTCGAAGTTGTCCATTTATTATTTCAGCCGCATTAAAATTTTTTTCGCGAAGTTGTGCTTCAGTTGTTATTGGACCAGCCCCACAAAACATCCCTTTAAGTTCTCACCAATACCAGAAATCCATCGGATTGAGGTCAGGAGATCTTTAAAATTTGTTCCTCCTGCTCTACAGTAGCCTGTCTTTCACGAGTGCGAATATTAGTGGGCTGAACACATCCTCTATCTCGAAGTCTTTGGTACACTTGCTCAAATGTCCTTCTGTATTGGTGTACCCGTTGGCGAAATCTGTCGCGATAAATTTGAGCTGTAAGGTTTGAATTCTGACGAGCTTCACCGTAAACCAACAACATGTCGGCGAACGCTTGATTCGAGAACATTGTAAATAAACACGACGACGTACGCGAACAAAAACAAAACAACACGCCCGATGTTCTGCTCGAGAAAACGATAAAGTAATTTATCTATGCAAAACGATAACTAACCACTGTTTCCGTTTGCGATCGATTGCCGGTTCGATAAGAGTGATGAAAGACCGACGCGCTCTTGTCATGTGTGTTTTAAATATTTAATTTAATGGAACTTACTTACTTACTGACTATAAATTTTGGCTTAACTTAGAAAAACTTGATGCCATTTATTTGTTAATTACCCAATTTAAACGTTTTAGATTAGATTATAAAAATTAGTAAGGTTGTGGTGATTGTGGTCGATATAAATCACTTGAAGTTGTAAACTATAAAGCCGTTTAGATAAAAAATCTATTGACTTTTGGACCATGGGGCATAGGAACTTTTTTACTTGTTTTACCCCCTCCCCCCCACCTATTACCCATTTCAATGATGACTACCATAGCGTTTGCATACTGTATAACATATTATCGTATTCAACCAGTGATATTACTGGTTTGTTCACTGGCGAGTAGATTGTGTCAAGTCTCATTACCGCAATGGTCGATTCTGTGTCTTATTTCGACATAAACATCGGTTTAATGGTTTTCTTGGTCTGTCAGATCCTTGTAAGTGTCCTTTCGAGTAGAATAACAAATCGTGGCTATAGGCAAGAGCTAACAATTCAATCAAAAGTATACCACTATATATTCCATGTACAAATGTTTTGCATAGAATAGTATTGCTTCAGTCTTTTGTATGATATAAGAAATGCTAAATCAGTAGTTCAACATTGAAGAGGCAAAATATATGGCACCTAGAATGTTGGAAATCTTTTGGATCTTTATCTCGATTCCTTCAAGATATTCGTGGCTATAGTATTTAATTCATCGTCAAAGTACTGGTTGAAATATTTGTAAGGCATATAATCTTGAACGGATACAATAAGCAGTGCGCAATGTGGTACTTTTCCGCAAAAATTAGAAACAACATTTTCTCTACCAGCGCGTAAAGGTGACACCTACTAGACTGAAATGAGTGCAGAAATTTGAGACTCATGCTGGTAGAGAAAGGCAATTAGACGGTAACTGTATCAGTAAATAATATTCTTTTTCAAGATCTGCCAAGATATAAACAAAAAGGCTTGACATGCCTGAAGTGTTTAAACTCTTCATTGTTGAGTATTCCAAATTATAGTTTGAGTGAACTTTTTATTAAAAGCTTAAAAACTTATCGAAGCTATTGACTGAAGGGTATGCTAAATCTGTGATGTTACACCATAATCCATAAGTATGAAATCCAATCAGAATCTCACTAGTTACTTTGAAACCGCAGAAATCTCTCTCCAGCACTCATATACGCTTCTGTTCTACGTTATCCCGCAAAATATTAGACGACGTATCGTTTTCGCCGATATCTACTTAGTGGAGGATTTAGAAAAATTGTTTGCAGTTACTCGAGATTCCGAAATTACGGCCGTAATACGCTGTCTCTCTCTGTCTCTCTCACACCCATTGCGCTTTGAGGTTGGTTATTTAAGAGCTTTCCAACACTTTATACTCTCACTGCGGTCTGGCTTAAGTATTTCACGTTCTAAGAGAGGCGCCTAAATGCGTCATAGGTAGAAAATGTTAAGAAGAAACTATAAAATTAGCAATAAGAAAAGGGGTTCCTCCTCCTAGATCACATTATCAAGAATTTATGTCGCCTGTCCAGAGAAGATCCACAATAATGCAAGCTAAGTAACATTTATGGTTATTAAGTGGATAGTAGTTCCAAAATTAGCAGTATCTCGTCTATACTAAAAGATTATATGAATAGATCGCAGACAAGAAGGATAAGAGTGCTTGGCGTATCAGTTTTTCTGGTTAATGCTTTGACCGCGACCTACTACTGAATATCTGAATACTCTGAGGAGCAGATAGAGATGCAGCAATGAATTCGGACTAGAACGAACGAGCATGTAATTTGTCTTGGTCTGTCCTATCAAAGTCAGTATTCATGATTCAAACCAATCAGGCTTAAACCGATATTGTGACAGTTGTTGATACTTCGCAATCTATTCGTATTTTTATAAGAAGGGAAGTAAGAGATACAGTTCTAAAAAAGTGCGGGATATGTTGAAAGAGTTTGTGGATGACAAAAAGCAATTTAAGCTGAATAAAAGCAGATCTAAACATTTGCAGTCATCGAAATGAAACAGCACGAGGTGCCATCTATTACCTAAATCGATCACTTTCAGCTGGTTTATTTCGGTATACCTAATATCCTTGATAGATACTTGCTGAGTTTTCGTTTTCGCCAAACATGTGTCCATGGTTGGCCATCTGTGTTAGGACAGACGATAGCTACAATAAGTTGTTAGTTAGGTTTTTTCTTTCCAACTGTTTTTTTTTTGAGGGCTGAACCCCAGTCAAACATTGTAAACAGCAAAACATGAAGGCAAACCAGAATTCATCATAAATATTGAAAAGGGTCAGTCGAAACTTCATCTTTGAGTCTTATTTACATTGGTCTGGAATCTGAAACTTCTAAGGAAATAACTTTCGCTTCAAAAGTTGTAATTCTACGTTTTCTCATTTTAGTGATACAACATTTTTTAAGGGCCTTAAGGTCGCTTGAAAAATGTATTGTATTTAATTGAATCACAAAATATCTTTATTGGATCAGTATAGTCACAGCAATATGGCGGCTGTAGTAAAATCGGCACATAATGATCAGCTAGGCATCTGCTCGTATCTCACACAATATTGTCGAAAAAAATTTGAAATTCAAGCAAGATGTTCTACTATTTCTAATATCAAGTATTCCACCATACCAACCTTTCAAACTTACGAACTAACCTGGAATTGTTAATGTGTTGATAAATACACTGCTTCGCAAAATTAACCGGACAAACAAAATTTTGTTCAAATTAAATATGAAATAACATTTTAATCTTTGCATCAATTTCCTTGATTTTTTCGTGGTAGTTAATTACATTATCATCATTATCGACTGCTGTTCTTGCAAACAAATTGGAAATGCTTGTTGTTATAAAGGGTGTAACTAAAAGATGTGTATGTGGCTGCGTTGGAACAGGCGCTGGTAAACGAGTGGAAGATAATACCCCAAGACACAATAGCTCGTTTAATTGAGTCTATGCCTCAGAGGATGAGAGCTGTTAGTCAAGCCCGGGGAGGAAATACTCGTTTTTGATAACACTTTCTGATTACCAATGATGTCACTGTAATTTTTTAAGTGCAATTGTTTATGGTTATGGTTCGCATAGTTCTCTTACCAATGTTGTCACTGTATTTTTTTAAGTTAAATTGTTTATGGCTATGATTCGCATGATTTTCTTCAAAACAGCATATATTCTCCAATAATTGAGATATTGACATGAATCAAAAAAAGAACTGGTGAGAAGAGCTGAGGCTTGAAATTTTCATACGAAGACACATTATTCAGTAATTCAATGTTTTCACAGGGTGTTCAGAAGTTTAGGGCAAAATGCACCTTTTAGTTACACCCTGTAATGATGAAAATGAAATTACCTACAACTTGACAAAAAAATTAACGAAATTTATGCAAAGTTATTTAAAATTCAATTTGAAAAAAATTTTGTTTGTCCGGTTAATTTTGGGTGACAGTGTTATTTACCTTAGTTATTGGCCCTATCCGATTTGCTCCTGCTTTCACAATAGTTAAATGATACACATCGCAACACCGATAGTACTTCTGCATTGCTATAAAATTTAGCTATTGGAGTACCCTTTCAAGAGGCAAGAATGTAAAGCTCATGCATTGGCGTTATTTTGGCGGAATCGATACCTTGAAAAAATGTAGGCTTGGCTCCTTCTAATCTGTTCGAATTCGTTGAGGTGTATAGATTTCAACTAGATACATATAAATGATATGTCACCTTCAGTATGATACGACTGATAATTTGCTTTCCTAAATCGCATATCATATGAAAGATAGCACCTCCCATAATGGCACGGATTAGTTATGCTCTTCGTAAATTCTGTACATATTGAAACGCTCCTCTTAAGGCTTTCCTACACTTTATACACTCGCTGCTGTCTGGCTTAGGTGTATATTTCACGTTTTAAAGCAACCGGCGAGGAATTTGTGGCGCTTTATACTGTAAGAAAGAGATAATTCCATTAAAATGTACTTAACATGAAAGCCGTCTTAAAACTTATTACTAAGATCAGATCCCTAATTAGACGATGCTTGTGGATAATACAAAACTTCCGCCCTCAATGCGAGGATTTCAACCTTCTGCTTGTTTAAAGCTGCGCTTACACGGAACTGCATTGCAGGTTTCTTTGATTCTTGATGGTTCATCATTGATTGTCAACATGATTCTATTGGCATATACGTCCGTATCATTTACTGTTCACACAGCGCACATGTGTGGTGGGTCGTTAGTATAGTTACCAATCAATATAATATAGCGTCAATCAGCTATTTATATACAGGGTAGCCCATCCACGTGTGGACGGAATATTACTCATAAACAAATACATTTTGGGAAATCTATTAATGGGATGTTATACATGACATTTGAGGGCACATTTCTAAGATATTGGCAATTGGGTGTCCCAATTTCTACCTTCATATCAAAGTTGTGATTTTTCAAATGGAATGCCTCAAATTTTATTGCATATTTGGATAAATCAATTCAAAAGAAGAAAGCTCATATAACATACCATGGGGTTTTGATGATTAGCTACTGAGGTATAAGGTGTTTTCTCTAGAAAACCCCCCAACTTGGCAACCCCTCAGTCCGCCATTTTTAAATTTGGAGTACTGAATTTTGCATCAAAAGAAAACTTACACACCTCAGCTCTTATCTTATTTTTGTTACTTTTTCGAATCTTAATTTTTGCTCATACAGGGTGGTCAAAAACCCAAATTGTAGTTTTTCTCAAACATTTCAAAGTTTGGATTCAATTTCTTATAAGCTTTTTTTGATACTAGACACATAAGGGTTTTTACGGCTATTTTTTCGGTTATTAGCACATCTTTTATGGAGCGGTTTAATTCCCTAAAATACCGCACCATCCTTGGAATCAAATAAACTGTTGATTAGTTACAAACTATCAAAATTAGCTTTGTGAGCATTATAATAAAAACGTGTTTGAAAATGAATTTTTCTGAAGAATAAATGGTGTATATGGTATTCGTTTTGGGCGAAGCCCAAAGAAATAGTTTCTTAGCATCTCGCATTTATAAGCGACGGTACCCTAATATGCGACATCCAAGGCCGGAAACATTTTCCACACTACGAGAACGTTTTGAATCAAGTGAAGCAGTGGAATATACTAAAAAATGTATATAGGTGTATAATCCAAGTGTCACCAATGAGGCGAATCAGTTGGTTCTATTACAGTTGCAAGAAAATCTCCATTTAAGTGCACGGCAAATTGGAGCAGAAACTGATATACTCGTATGTCGAACTTCTGTCCAAATTATTATTCACAAGCATAGGTACCATCCATATCACCTATGCTTGCATCAAGGCCTTCGTCCTCAGGATTTTGCAGTCCGAATGAAGTTTAGTAGAATAATTTCCTGGATAAGGTTCTTTTTAGCGGTGAGGCAACTTTTAACAACATAGGTGTTGTCAACAGGCATAACATGCACTATTATGCGACGGAAAATCCTTACTGGGTTAGCCAAATAGATTTCCAAAATAAATGGAGCTTGATTGTTTGAGGAGGAGTTATTGGCAGGCAAGTTATCGGGCCTTTCTTTTTCGACAACAGATTAACGGGTGCAGAATACTTGAATTTTTTGATCTAGCATTTGCCTTTGCTTTTGGAGGATGGCAACCCGCAAACTCGGATGCATACGTACTTCCAACATGACGGCGCACCTGCGCATTATCATAATCGTATGCGTAACTATTTGAGCACCTGGAGTAACAATCGTTGGATCGGTCGTGATGGGCCTATATCTTGGCCTCCTAGATCACCAGATATGACACCGATGGACTTCTTTTTATGAGGCTACGTTAAGCAATAGTTTATAGATATCCACCATCTACCCTGGAAAATATCAAGGAAAGGATTAAGGATGCTTTTCTGAACATAAGGGAACACATGCTGAGGGATGTACAACGATCATATGTATATCCAAAGACTACGGCTGTGTGTTCAACATGGTGGAGATATTTTCGAGCAGTTTTTGTAGATTAGGTCTTGAGTAGTGGTGGTCGTTTGTTTAAGTTGCTGTTGTAGTTGTTTTTCTCTATTACACTTGAAGCTCATTTCTAGTGTTCTGATTGTTATTAGTTTTTACATCAGGTCTGTACTATTAGTGGCAATATGTAACTAGCCCACTGTTTGTCTTTTGTTTCCAAGGATGATGTGATTTTTTCCTTTGCTTTGGTGTGTTGTTCTATTAAAAGCTTAATAACTCAAAATCTAGTGAGTTTATCTGAATCAAGCCTTATACTAAAAAAAGCTTATAAAAAATTGAATCCAAACTTGCTCAAATATACAGAGTGGTGCATTTGAAATTTTTGAGAAAAACTACAATTTGCGATTTGACAATTATGAGCAAAAATTAAAATTCGAAAAAGTAACAAATAAGATAAAAGCTGTAAGTGTGTACGTTTTTTTCGATACAAAATTTAGCACTCCAAATTTCAAAATGGCGGATTGAGGGGTTGCCAAAATGGACGGTTTTTCTGAACAAAACACCTTACATCAGTAGCAAATTACCAAAACTCGATAGTATGTTATTATCAATCTTCTTCTTTTTGAATTGGTTTATCCAAATATGCAATAAAATTTGAGGCATTCCATTTAAAACATCACGACTTTGATATATAGGTCAAAATTGGGACACCCTGTATAAATGCCAATAGTTTAGAAATGCGCCCTCAAATGTCGTGTATAACATACCATAAATGTATTTTTCCAAAATGTATTTGTTTATGAGCAATATTCCGTCCACACATGGATGGACCACCCTGTAGATACGTGTATTTATCAACACTGTAACTGGCATTTTGACCGTTTTCACTTTTCGAGACATTCGGATAGACTGAATTCGATGTTTTCTGCCAATTTTTAAAAAAAACTGCTAGTACAAATGAAACTATGAAAACGCAGTTATCATTGTAATTGCATACATCCTAAAAATAACGGTTATGTCATAGTAAAGATTGTTACTGTTACCGAATATTAATCCCGGCATTGTGAACTATCACACGAGTCTATCGTATCTCATCGATTTCACTAAAACATAGTATCTGCTTTCACAATATTCTTGCACGAATAAGATGTTATTCCTGACACAGCCTAAGTTGTCGTACAATGATTTTGTTCGTAATCGACCGCGCGAATGCAGTATCATTGTTCTAAGGCGGAGATTTCAGTAAGTCAGCAATGCTGGCAAAGGTACCAAAAGGGGTACGACGGTTTTAAATGAATCGTTGCTAGAAAAAAAGTCATATGGCCACCTTATGTTCCTGGCAGACAAGGTCCCAGAGATATAAAAATCTTTCTCTGATAGTTGTGACTTGTGATCGACAAGGCTGAATAGAATTGTTTACTATATATTAATTTATTTATTTACATTTATACACACATCCTTGAGACACATCATATTTTTGTTATTTTGTTATATTTACTCATTTTATTGTTATCCAAAGATAGATTTAGCAGATCCTGCAATGAGCAAAAGATTACTTCTTCTTCATTTTTACACATAAGCAGTTTAATATACAATAGATTAAAAAAGTTATGCCCAGTAATTACAAATATTTCCTCACTGTCACTACCGTAACATTATACAGGGTTTGTCCGGAAAGTAATAGGACTCATTTTCTTCCGCCATGACTGTACTTCGGAGCGTGGGCGCACTGACTGGATTCGGTAGAGGGCGTTCCTAGCTAACGAATGAGCGGCTGGTCAGTTGTCTCCGAGCACTTGGAGAGTCAGGACAGGCATTTTCGGGCGACGTGTTTCTGTGACTGGTGCAAGCCGAAAATGCAGCGTTCGTTAGAGC
Source organism: Acanthoscelides obtectus (assembly GCA_963669975.1). NCBI lineage: Eukaryota > Metazoa > Arthropoda > Insecta > Coleoptera > Chrysomelidae > Acanthoscelides > Acanthoscelides obtectus. The sequence continues at coordinate 36,707,819 of CAVLJG010000004.1, read as the reverse complement.
AGAGGTAGGCGATTAAATTCTGTGTGAAACTCGGTATATCTGCGACAGAGACGTTTGATATGATCAAGCAGGCTTATCCAGGTGTTGCTTTAGCAAAAAGTGGTGTGTTTTGATGGCACCAGGACTTTTAGGAGGTCCGGGAAGAGGTCGCTGATGAAGACCCTGCTGGAAGATCTTCGACTTCGACAAACACCGATAATGTGACTCGTGTGCGCAAAGCTTTGAACTCAGACCGTCGACTAAGTATTCGTTTAAGTGCCCAGATGTTAAATTTACCAAAATCTGCGGTTCATGACATTGTGACACAGCATTTGAACATGCGCAACGTGTGCGCGAAGATGGTCCCGAAAGTGCTCACTGACGACCAGACATTGCGGCGAGTGGAAGTGTGGCAAGAAAATTAGAACATGTGTGAAAGACCCCCAATTTTTGAATAACGTAATCACAGGTGACGAGTCGTGGATCTTTGAGTATGATCACAAGACCAAGAGGCAATCTTCCGAGTGGAACACGACGGCGTCTCCTCGCCCAAAAAAGGGAAGAATGAGCAAATCTAAAGTGAAAACGATGCTCATTGTCTTTTTTGACATCGAGGGCATCGTCCACCATGAATTTTTTCCTCCTCGACAAACCATCAACGCCAAGTTTTACGTGCAAGTGCTCAGGAGACTCAAACGAAGGGTCAGTCACATTGTTACCATGGCCACCAAGATCTCCCGACTTATCCCCAATTGAGCACGTGTGGGATATGATGGGTAGGAGATTGCTCAATTTGCAACGTCCTCCTCAGACTCTAGAAGCACTTCAAGAGGAGTTGGTGGTTGCCTGGAATGAGATACCACAGGACGACATTGACCACCTGATCAGAAGCATGCCTAGGCGCGTTGGAGGATGCGTAGCACATCAGGGTGCATCCACACATTATTAAAGGTCAAAGGGCTTTAAAGCAGTGCAATCATTATGAAATTTTTATCATTTACTTATTATGCTTCATTAAGTACCTATACAAAATTTTATTAAAATAAAACCATTTAAACTGGGTGTTCGGATTTATATGTCAGTTAGTTAGTATAGTATATTCTTTGGTGGCATTCCCAGTACCATAGATAATATTGTTTTAAATGTTGAAAAGTTTGACTGAAGTTGCTAGAAAATTGAAATAGTTCTCCTGAAAAGTTTACATTTATCACGTATCACTATTAGATGCATAATATATATATATATATATATATATTGATAATTTCCTTGTGTACTATAATTTAGAACAGATGCACTAGTCGTTCACTGCAGATAAAATGAGGAGAACGAACTTAGTATTTTGCAAGTATGATCTGCCGGATTTTAATAAGGAAGGCTTAGACTAGAGCTGCTGATACAGTGAACTAGACTGGTTAAATTAGGAGGATTTGGGTACAGTATGTTGGACAATTTGGTTCACGTAGTCCTGCAGGAAAAAGTGTGTTCACGCACACAACAGATGCTTTTTGTTGTATTTATACGTTTATTGCGAGATATTGTTTTTTCTTTTGCTCCTAAATTGTATTTTTTCTTCAATAACTTTATTAGTATTATTATTAGGATTATTATTTATTTAACACAGGCTGATTTTTTTTTCCTTCCGGCAGTCGTTTGACCAAAGTCCCCCTCTTGAGCTTATTATGCTGTATTTACAGTACCCAATCCAGCTGTCTAGAATTTGTACTTGCCGGTACAGTTTCACTGCCGTTTCTTTTCTAAACTCCCTCGGTCCGAATTTTAGTTTCTCGAAGAGTTTTTGTTTGTATGTCCAGCGCTTAACACTTCCCTAAGACGTGTAACAGGGTGTCCTTTATGTTGGAACTTTCCTTTACACAGCGTAGAGTTCATGTGAGAAAGTTCGCTAGTAATACATATACAGGGTCCAGGATAAAGATCGTATGCATGAAGATCTCAACACCTGTGGGAGTTACAGCTTAGGTTAAAATAGGAAAATGGTTCTTTTGGGCGTATTTACACATTGTTGAGGAAGTACTAAGATTTAGCCAAATCACTTTTATTTTTTTATGACTTTGTATTAAGAAATACCAAAACACTTTTCCATTTTCACTTTTTAGTCACATCATGATATTGTTTTAAATGTTGTGACCTTCGTTTCATTTTGGAGAAACCATCATCAATTTTATTCTTTTATATGGCACGAAGAAAGTACACCCCTTTTTTATACGAATTTGATGATGTATCAGATGTTACATTTATTTTCTAGCTTATAAGGAAAAAATGCGTTTTTTCTAATATTTTTTATCTTTTGAAGTAAAACTTGCAAACAAATGCTTGAGTTAACGTAAATACCTGTCACCTAGTATTGTTATTATTGTCAAAATTATTAACTTTTATCGTCGAAAATGAAGAAAACTTCGACATGCTGACGTGCCACATTTTGTGCTACAAAATTACTAAAAACACCGCAGAAATGGACCTTGATAAATTTCCCGTAAAAAGGCAGCGAAGTAAGTCCATTTTCCTAGAGTTTTCTCGAAGAAAGGAATATTTAGAGAAAACTCGAATAGTGTTTTACAGACAGTTGCTGAGATCTCTGAGCTATCAACTAGGCAAATTGCGAAATATGTAGGAGTCGCCAAATCCACAACCCAATTTATTTTGCATAAAAATAGATTTCAACCCTATAAATTAAGGCTTAGCACATTTTTCGATTTTAACTCCCCTGGATTATGTTTGGAGTTTTATGAAAAAACAACATTTGGGCAAATTTTAGTTTTTCCCAAATACCTCAGTGAGTCATGAAATTTCTAGAAGCTCCTCAACGGCATGCAAATGTCCCCAGAGAACGCATCTTTTTCCTTTTTCAACCTGAGATGTATCTCCCGCAGGTATTGAAACCCCCCATGTCTTGGGCACCTTGTAAACTATAGCTTTAAGGTAACTGAGCTGTCGAGTTCGAAAACATCTTGAAGGGTCAGCCCGGCCCAGCATACAGCGTCAAAAGATAATACATGCGTCAATACTCACATCAAGAAGCAAGCTCTGTGTAGGTTAACCTAGCTGTTTATTTACAAGTAGATTTGAGAAAAACGAAGTTAACACATGAAAATGGCAATTCGTTCTCCGGGATTCGAGCTTCGTAGGTTTGTTTATATCGTGTAAAGGCAGTCGAAGTAAAGACAGTGAAAAACCTAGGCAGCCCCAAATGTTACAAATCTAGGAAGAAGCTGAACATTTTTTATTTCTGAATCGCACGGCAACATCTCCAAACGGTGCTCACGAGCAAAACATGTAACAAGACGGTACTTGACATTTTTTACCAAATGGGCACATTATTTCAATTTCTTTTGTGCGCTTTCACTGGTACTTTCGTACATATTAGGTGTGTTATTTCAAATGCTACTGTTTTTGAAAAGTGCAAGCTTTCAGGACACCCGGTAATACAACACCTAAGTATAAGAATGGAAAAAGCTACCTCGTGATTTCATTAGCCAATCACTAATTTTCAGAAACACACAAAAGTTATTATAACTCAAGGCCGGTAAAACAATAGCATAGACGTTACATGTTGATGCTAATATAACAATTAGATATTTCTGTAATTATAGACGATAATTTTGATTCTGCGTCTATTTATTACATCTATGAAGCAGCAATTGTATTCGCATCCATGTATGGACATCTTCACGTTTAACTTGCATGTAATTCACGCCTCTAAATAGTCGTTCAGAGTTATCACCTATTATGTCATACTCATATTGCTGATAAGTGATATAAATCTTAATTAAAAGCCGCTACAGTACCTCTGGGTAACTTTTTGTTATAGCGCCGGTATAATGTATGCATCATTAAAACTTTGCATAAGCTTAATATTCCATGGAAAAAGCAACAGGCCAGTAAGTTAGCAAGTATATGAGGGGTCTATGAAAGCACCTTAAACAAAGCACCATCGAGTGACATAGACTGCATGTTGTGATGTGCAATAACATTACAAGAAAGTCAAGTAGACTGCCACGGTATCAGCATGAATATGGATTGCAATCTCGCAAAACATAATACCGCATTTTTTGCGGTATCGCCCCATTTATTGAGCAACGGGATCCCGCACCTCCAAAATGCGTATCCGCTGGTCCCGTAGGTTAAAAAATCGCCGCTAAAATTCCACAAAGGGTACACTTTTTTGTAATTCTTGGTATTCCTTTTTATTTACTGCTTCAAAATGATATGAATGTCAGATATAAGATGTTTTATAACATTTGATTAATTTTACTTTGTTACAGAATTAATGTACTGCGAAAGGTTGGGACATTTTGGAACTGGAGATACTTCAGACCAAAGTATGTGAATTGACTTAAGCATACCGCAGTCCAAAATCTGATAGTTTGCGAAATACAGGGTGTCAAAGTTAATTTTTTTTTCTATTTTTCCTTATTCCTTGAGAAGCGTTTCATATTTTGGCATAAAACTCAAATAAATTCATTATAACTCTTTTGTGCTACCCTGTATAGAACAACTCAGCAAAAAATCTTATTTTCTCGTATTTCCACAACATAAAAGGTTCACTTGTTAGAGGTGTTTAAAGCTAACTGTTTTCGAGATATTTGTTCCAATGCATTATTTGTACCATAGTGATAAAACATTTTTATAACATAATAATCAAGTTGCTTTGAATAATATCTGAGTAGCGCTGTTATGGTTCTTAACAATAACAAATGAGGATGGCAACGAAACTAATGAACGGAAATAATAACTACAACAATTGCACCACCTCGCTTAACACACTCTCTAGCTCGACGAACTAATCCTAGCTGCACTCTCCAAAGCATTTGTTTCATTTCCTGGCTGTGGTGAAATTTTTTTTGTCGAAGATCATTTACAGTTTCCACTGGCGCATTGTAAACGCGTCGTTTTAAATTGCCTCAGAAGAAGAAATCCATAGGACTTAAATCTGGTGATCTAGCCGGCCACGATACAAGTGCTCATCGGCCTATCTACTGATCTGGATAAACTCTATGTAGGTGCTCTCTAACTAATATACTAAAATGAGGTGGAGCGCGGACGTGCATAAACCATGTCCGTGTTTGTAGTAGATCTTCCAGCAGAGTGGGTAATTGTTCTTCAAGAAATTGTAAATACCTTTGGCCATTTAGTTTAGGTGGTAACTCAACGGATCCTATTAAATATTGTCCAATTATTCCTCCCGATAAATTAATTTGAAATGGTACTTGGTGGCGAGTTTGTATTATTGCATGAAGATTTTCGTCTGCATAAATGTGATAATGCGAGTTAATGGGCCCATCCCTTCGTCTGAAAATAATATTAACGAAGTAACACCATTGTCATGGTTAAACTTCCTTAAGAGCCACGTACAATATTCTACCGGGTTCATCATCCACGCTTAAACCATGTACTTTTTGCATGTGGCATGGATGGAGCAATTGCTTGAGCTACATTCCTCACCCCAACTGTAGGATTTTCAAAGACAGCACCTAAAACATTTTCTTCAACTTCAGCTGTACGTACAGTTCTGGGAGCTCCACTATGTTGGCACATATTTATAGCGAAACTACCTAAAATCCAAATGGTGTTTACTACCCGAAATAAGGCTACAATTATTTCTTACCAGTTTCTCGTAACCGCTGATCGATTCGTTGGAAAGTCTTTGAATTAGGCAGGTGTCGATTAGGAAATCTGTCAGCGTAAAATCTTCGTGCTTTTAAAGCGTTACATCTTGCCAATCCGTACATAAAATGCATATGAGAATATTCATCAAACGTATACTCCATGATGTTTAACAGCTTATCGTCAACTTAAAATTATTAATGAAGTTTAAAACAATATTATGACAAACATTAGAAACCATAGCAACGCTTCTCAGATATTACCCAAAACAACTTGATTATTATATTATAAAAATGTTTGATCGTCATGATACAAATAATGCATAGGAACTTTTAAAAACAAATATCTCGAAAACTATAAGCTTTAGACACTTCGAACAAGTAAACCTTTTTTATTGTGGAAATGCGAGGAAATAAGATTGTTTGGTCAGTTGTGTGGCGCCCTCTAGAAGTTTCGGCATAAAAAATAACGGATTCTTGTTTCTCAAACTAGAACACCTCCCTATACCGAGTTCTATGCAAAATCTGAAATACTTCTCGAGCAATAATAATAAAATTGTAACTTTGACATCTCGCAAACTATGATTTTTTGGACTGCGGTATATTTATGTCAATTCACATATTTTGTCTGTAGTATCTCCAGTTTCGAGATTCTCCAACCCTTCGCAGTATAACTAGGTAGAAAGTGCGTCATTTCCAAATTATTTGTTTTTTTTTTCAAATTGTAGGAAACATTCCCTACGACTGATACAGGATGCTGAGGATTGAAGTCGAACTTTCCTATATCAAATATGTTACTCGTTTCTTGCTTCCACGCCAGTATAATCGCGAAAAATTTCGATTTTGCCAACTTGCACGGAAGCACAGCGCTCACGAGAAAGGGTAACCCGAAAAGGAGCTTCTCTGCCTGTTCTTACGCATTAGATTCTTGAGAATAAACCTAGACAGATTGACCAGACCGCAAACATCATTATGAAAAATCACAGGAGTCGTTACTTCTTGTTTTATGAAAATGCTTAAAGGTATTAGGTGTTAGAATCACCCAAAAATCTAATGACTGTAGACAGTTTTTTCCGAATCTTCAGTTCCCCTTAATTTCGGCGATCATTTTCACATGAATTAATTGTTTTGGATGAAAAAATTATGCGCTTAAAGTTAGGTTGTCCCTGGAAGGGGTTAAGAACAGGTAAAAACAGCAAAAAAGCTAGAGATTCGGGGTTCTGCCAGATGATTTTTGGAGATTACTTTTATAATTGTTGAAAATCAACGCCTACCTAGCCGTGCAAAACCACCCCTAAGTGCCTAGAAGGGGATAAAAGGGGCAAAAATAAAGTACCTAAGAACTGTCAGAAGAGCTGTATTTTTAGAGTTTTCTCAGATTTTGAGAAAATTTTTAACAATCACTTTTTCATGATTATAAGAGTAATCCACAAAAATGATCTCGAAATCTGAGAAAACTCAAAAGTTGTAGCTTTCATCGCTATTCTTACCGTGAAAATATATAAACACCTTCCATCTCATAGAGACATTTAGGGGTAGTTCTGAACGATTTAACTTGGTAAAGTTCAATTTCTAAGATCTGTAAGAGTAACCCACAAAAACTCTACATCTGGTGGAACTCAAAAATGACATGTTTTTTCATACCTTTTATCCCTTTTGACGCACTTCTAGCTGCTTCCGGAGAACCAAACTTAATGCTCATTAGTTTTTCATTCAAAATAATTAATTTAATGAAATAATCCCAGAAATTACGAGAACTTCACGTTTGGAAAAGGTGTCAAACTTCAGGTCATTAGATTTTTGAGTAATTTCAACCCCAAATGATAATAGGTGCATACTATTTATCGTGTCATGCAACAGTTTATATAAAAATGTCAAGGAAGTTTAAATAATAATAAATAATAATTGGGATGGTTGACTGGCTGAGATCAGTCGTTGAGAAAATCGACTGGAAAGCGCGAAAGATCCTTACCATGGGCAAAATTCATCATCCTAAAGCTGATGTTCAGAGGTTGTATATCAGAAGTCGTGAAGGCGGGAGAGGACTGATAGAGCTTGAGTCTGCTTTCAACTCGGAGATAGTTCCGCTGAGCGAATATATGAAATCCAGTAACGATAAACTTCTGAAAGCTGTTATGCATCATGATGAGGAAAAACTGAAATACTCGCTTCACAGGGAAGCTATAAAAATCAAAGCTAAGTATCTCAACTCTGATGTATTCGGTCAAAACATAAAAGACATGTGCGCCGTAACGCTGAAATCGAAAAAAAGCAAGTCTTGAGAAACAAGCCTCTGCACGGTCAAGTTTTCTTAAACCTCGATAAGCCATCCATAGACGAACAGGCGACAATGGCGTGGTTACAGAGCTCTGGACTAAAGTGCGAGACTGAGAGTCTTTTAGTTGCATCACAAGACCAGGTACTAAAAATACGGTATTATATAACAAACATCTTGAAGCAGACAACAGACAGCAACTGCAGAGTATGAGGTCAGGCAGAAGAGCATATCAGTCACGTAATAGCAGGTTGCAAGGTGCTGGCGCCCAGCGAGTACACTCACAGGCATAACAACGTCGCTAGCTATGTCCACTGGACCATATGTAAAGATTTAGGGTTGTCCGTGGCTAGCAAGTAGTACGAGCACGTTCCAGAAAGAGTACTAAGTCTTAACGGCACCACTGTCATGTGGGACGTGCCTATTTATTGCTGTTCAAAATCTCCATCTTGGAGAAAAACAATAATACTTTGGAAAAACCATGGCAACACCGAAATTCAAGTAAAAATTCAGACGCTCCAACTCAAATGCCACCTAGCACGCAAACCGCAAACCACACCACTCAAAATCATACAGCGCCACCTCACGACGTAGCCAAAAGTCGTCGCACTCACCGCACATCCACCAGATCAACCTCCGTGTCGCCGCCAGTGCTGCCATCTCCTGGTACCAGTGACAACCACCAAGAAATTAATAAGGTTAGGGAAAATAACAAGCTACTGATCATCGTAGGTGAAGTTGAGCCTACACTAAGCACCGCCGGAGCCGAAAACGGCCTTCAAGGACGTTCAGTTCTAAACGTCTAAACCTAGACGTCAACACGACTGAAGAAATGGTTACGAAATACTTAAATCATCTGTCGATGTCGAACTATTTAGTTGAAAAGTTAAACACAGGAGGAAGTTTTTGCTCGTTTCGTTTAACAGTACCAAACACCGTATTAGTTACCATAATGAGGCCCCAAAATTGGAACTGTGGCGTCCGTCTCAAGACGTGGATCTATAGAAGGCCTTCCGGATACGTAAATCGTGACTGGAGGCACAGCCAAAATAAGCGGTATCCTAGCCACAACTCCCAAAAACAAAATAATGTAAATAATAGAGACAATAATAATTAATAATGTTAAACATTCTTTTTAAATGTTCTTGACGACCAAATATGTAAAATTGCTCAAAGAGTTAGCGTTTTTCACTTAAACATTCAATGTTTATCAAATAAAATTGACGAGTTATCCTGTTATTTAGGTGACACAAATTCTGATGCTGAGCTTCTATGCCTCTCTGAACACTGATTGTGTGAGGATCAACTAAAATGATTAATATACCAAATTTTAATTTATGCTCTTGCTTTTGTAGGTCAGATCATGCTCATGGGGGTGTTGCCATTTTTATTTTGGATGATCTTAGAAGTTCTTTTATCCCTGTCGATCTGAAGCCTTATACCACCGAGCTGTCATTGGAATGCTGTGCTGTAGAATTAGTAACAAACAAAGCATATTCATAACATTATATCGAACAGGTAAATATAAATACCTAGAGATAGAGATCAGTAGAATGTGGCATGTTAGAGCTAAAACTGTACCCATAGTTGTGGGCGATCTGGGAACAATTAAAATAGTTCTAAACAACTACCTTCAAATCTTACCAGGCCGGCCCAGGGAAACTGAAATCCAAAAGATTGCATTGCTGGGTACCACCGCACATAACCTAAGGAAAGTGCTAGGGTAAATATCTCCTGTCGAGCTCCCTGTTTACTCCTGAAAACCGTCCAGAGACGAGAGGAAACAAACAACACTAATAATAATAATAATAATAATAATAATAATAATAATAATAATAATAATAATAATAATAATAATAGTAAATGGCCTTTATTCGTCACATGATTACAAAGTAATTGGCTTAAAAAGAATAGTGATGAAAAAGTGGAGTGTCAGCTTATGCTGTTTTTCAACCCGAGCTGATATATACACAATATAACTGCTTCGGGACATTTATATCACCGAACGCCTTACAGTTTATGACTAGAAATCCATAGAATCTGCATGCACCTGGTATTTTTAAGTAAATATGATGGTTAAAGGCTAGTTTCTCATCGAACCATACATCCAGATACTCAATTTGATCAACTCTTGAGAGATCATTATTCGCAATTACCTATAAAAACATGTTCAATTATCTGCTTTCTGAATATTTTCAGAAGACAAAAAGTGTCTTTCTATCTGTCTGTCTATTGGTCTGTCTTTTTGTCCGGTAATCCTTTTCTCCTTGCTACGTACCAACAGATTCGAACATTAGAAGAATCCAAACCTATAAGTTTACATTGCATTGTCGCCAAAATTGCGTAGTTTTAGTGCATACTTTTGACTCATATGTCTACCAATGCCTACCAGGATGAAGGCATTATAATGACTCTGGCCGACGGAAGCTTCTACCTTCATTAGGCTTGTGCCGCTCTTTGCAAATTATGAAAGAAGTACAAAGCTTTTAAATCATCCAACACCACGATACACTAAGTTGTAAAAAATTACTTCTGTCAAGAGAACTTTGATCCTCACTACAGGCTATGAGAATTAGAAGACAAGCAAATCCTTGAATGGCTCCTTCTACCTAGTCTGAAGACTAAAGGTTACTGCTGAGTCCAAGTTGGCAAAACATTGTCGTGAAAAACTCATATTCAATGACTCCTCTGTTAAGGAAGGGATCACTTCCAATTCACAACGCATTGTGGAGACATGACATAGATTAAAAAACATAGTAGGTTTCGAAATTATAAAATATTGCTTTAAAGGGGGTGGATCTCTAGGGATCCCGCGCAGGATGGATGAAACTCGCCTATCAATCTCGCGAGATTAAATGAGCTGCGGGATTGCAATCCCTACCCACGAATTTGCTGGTATGCCGACGGATGCTCTGGTAACGCCCCAAGTAAGTCGGAGTAGTTTCCTCATCAGTATTATACATATTTATGTGTCATAATAGTGCGGGCAATAAATCTTTCTCGATGCTTACCCCTGCCTTTGACCGGTATATCTTAGCCCTAAGTAGTAGTCGTGAACCAAGATTATTTTCACTGTAGCTAGCTTCTAGCCCGTAACCTAGGAATTTGAGGAAGGTGATTTTTTATTCTAGAATGAATGTGAGTTTAAAATTGAGTTTCGGACGGGGAATAAATAGTTCTCCCGTGATGTTCCGCAATAGTAACAAAAAATTGTAATAACGTCTTCTGTAGGACAATTTCAGCTATGTCGTAAACTCAAGAATGAAAGATGAAAAGTTATAAGTAAGCAAAGATACATCCCAACGTAGCGGAAGAGTAATTTTATGAGGAAAGTACGAATGTTATTGGGAAGCGGTTTTAACGACACGACTGATGTACTGGAAATGAATACCTTAAATATTTATTTGGGCTTACTAGGTGAGCGATACAGTAAAGGGTCGTTCCAAGTCCCATATGACAGATGTCAAATGGCGGGCTCATGGAACTTTTAATAGTCCTAGTCATAAGCATTAAACATAATCAGTCATAGGTATCAGTTCGGAGCATATTTTTACAACTGTTTTGATCATAGTCATAAGCCTTTTTTCATTTTGTCAGGGCATTCAGAAAATAGATTTAAGGGATTTAACCTTACTTGGTCAATATAAAAAAATAATAACTTACTGTACAATAAACAAGCTAATAATAATAATAATAATCATAATAATAATAGCAATAATAATAATAATAATAGGTAATAGTAATAATAATCAATAATATTAATAATAATAATAATATTGATAATAATAATAGTAATAATAATAACAATAATAATAATAACAAGCCTGAACATACATCAACGAAAATATATGCCACAAGTTCTAAGGACTGCTCTAATAGGAATCTGCAGAACGGTTCGCAGGATTCTGGGTGACTGAAACATACTAAGGTAGATTCAACAGAACTGCTTCCCACCTCTGGGGTCGCGTATACGAACACCCCTAACAAGGGAGATACTAGAGAGAAATAATAGTAATACTTCTGTGATGTGTTGTGAAAATGTAGGTAAGGATGTCGTTAATTAGTTATGAAGAATCAAGTCATGTGACAGTTTTGACACAGATTTGGTAGAATGACGTTTGAGTCATAAGCATAGTTACGAACTTCACCTATGATTATGCTTAAGACAGTTTTTAGAAACGCTTCCATAAGACATACATATTTAAACACCGTTATTACGACTATTACTATTAACTGGTGGTATCAATCTGCCATAATATGACAAAACAATATTATTATGATTTGGAGCTAATATGATGGATGTAAACTCTATAATAAAACAACGAAACGCATTGGTACTTGCATGATTTCTCTTGACACGTACTCTAGTCCTAGTATCCGACAGTTAAGTTAGTTGAGTATTACATAAATTAAATACGCATCTATAATTACACTGCATACTTCAGCTTTCCAACACTACACAGTTTGCTAAGCTATATGTACGCTTTATTTCTCCTAACAGTTAAAAACCACACTTATATCTTCGTCGTACACCTCATATACTTTGAAGTTGAGTCATTAATTTTCAGATAATGATTGTAGAAGGAAGATAAACCAAAATATATGTCTAAAAATAAAAAAAAATAAAGAAGTTTACCTTGTTTTATAAAGTATCCTCCCGACAAATACTTCAGTGCGGACCTGTATTTGATCGTGCGGTCTTGGAGCACCGGCATGCCCTCCCCTGTGAGGTCTTAAGTCACCTGATTCACGAGCCCTTTGTACTACATTAACAAAGGCACGAGGGGTTGGTTGCACTCGATTGAGAAACCGATCCGCATAAATCCGTGATGCCGCGGCAGCATTTTGTAAAGACTCCCCCCCTCGTAAATAAGAATCATGTCACAAGTTCAGCATTTTCGTAAACATGTGCCATTTTTTATTTCGTTTGAGCCACGCAACAAACACCACTATTCACTCACGCGTTACCGACTGACACATTGACTGAATACAACTGAATAAAATTGTAGTAAAAACATCGTGATAAGCGTTTCAAATTCTTTCGCTTTTTTGTTTCCGATGCGATGAACCGATAAGGCGGATTATATCCGTTGTTGCCAAACACGAGCACATTATATTATTATTGAGACAGGGCGGTACTCAAACTTCTAAGGGGCTATAACCTTGTTACTTTAATTTTACCAGAAAAATGTTAAAGGAACAAAAAATTTCTTTTGATCAGATCTACTCACTGTTAAAATAAATGACTCAACTTCGGAGTAACCCTGTATATATTAATGTAATATATGAATATATGAACTGCAAATAAGCGGCTTAAACCTCTTTATCTTTAAACGACAACAAAGGGGTATTTAGAAACTTGACATCACGGAGCTTTATTATTGCCTAAAGGTTAAGAAGTATAAAACGACTGATTAATAATAGGAGAAAATTGTTTAAGTTCTGAGTTATTATATAATTGATAGCTAAATAACAGTTTGTCTTTGGAACTCTTTCTTCTGTTTGTTTAATACGATATAATGGCGTACATAGAGACTTGCTGGCATAAACATCACTGATGCGAATGCTTTTGAACGCAATTTTGTATATATCAATAGGTTACCTTTGATAATCCAGTTGTATGCACCAAAACTGATATCTCAATCTGTTTTGGAGAAATTTGACGTGAACTCTCAAACACAAACAAAAAACATCGTACTATATAAACGTCTTTTAACGTTGTGAATCTGTCCATCAATTTTATAACACCCCATATATACTATACAAAAAGATAGTTCAGATATCATTATATTATTGGTTTATATAGTCAGATTCATATTATTAATAATGATTATTTGTTCCAGGTAAGAAAATTATTAAAAAAATGAGAAAATGTGTCAAGGTAAGTCCCATCGTGAACCAGCCCATATCTTAAACATGGGGCCAGAAAATTCACAGCGCTATTTCTCAGACTGATTCGTACAGTAATGTCGTGAGAGCAATGTTACATCGTGTCCTTGATGAGACCTATAAAATGCAAGAATGAAAGGTATTAGGTCTCACTCTGAAATCAAATTTAGTTACACCCCAGCCTACGAAAAGTTTTATGCACAGCCGCTTCCTGAGAGTAATATGCCGATAAAAAGTAAATAAAAAAGTTACACCACTTAACCCTCCTTAACCGAGGACACTCCTTTAGCCAACATTTTTTTATCATACAGCAGGTACATAGTAAATTTTTATGTGGTAACATAAAGGATACCATGAAGACATTGACGAATGCCAAAAGAGTAAGTTTCTCGTGGATCTCAAGTCAATTATGAAAAAAACAAATCACACACATTCGATGCTCCGGTAGTGGTGTCTCAGGGTATACTGCCAGGCACAATTCCATACGGACGATCAATATATATGGAGTACCAGACTACGAGGACCAATCAAATATTATCCGGAATTATTTTTATATACTTATTTATACATTAAACTATTGATTATTCCTCAATATAAACTCCTTCACATGCTTTGCCTTTTTCCAGCAGTTTGGAAGCTTATAAGTTCCTTGCTCTTAGAGTCTTTCGTATTAAGTCATCAACAATTGCACAAGAATCTCTCAACATCTTCATTTATGTTGAATTGCAACTCTCGAAGCATATATTTTATGGGCATTGACAAATACCAGTCAACGGGTTATGTATCTAGTATGTGTATCCTCCAGTTTTTCAATTTCGGCTTTCTAACTTCGGCCTGTTAAAAAGTACAAGAGAGACCTTTTTGAAATGACTGCCATATGCTGATATAGGCCGACCGATATGAATTAAAAAGTTAATAACGTCGTTTTTGGTATATAATCTTTATGACATTTAGGGCCGATTTCACCAACATTAATATTATGGACCAATGGGAAAATGCCTTATCGAAATGCAATTTGACAGAAGCTGTCAAAGGTCTCAGAATATCAGTAATTTCTATTAAAATATTGAATAACATCGTTAAAATTCGACTGTATTACAAACAAGACCACTTCTTGATTCCAACATGATGCTTTTATACAGAGAAAACAGGTCGACTTTCATGTATTTTGATTTGTGTTATAAATTTACATTTAACAATCAGTTATCCCCAAAAGCCAATGGGAATGCGGCAAATAATAGGTCGATTTTCTAGCTGTTAAATTTGGCAGCAGATTTGGACGTTTGTTAATGCATGGAAATCTCGAATTTAAGTTCAATATACTGTTATCATTACATACCTGTTGAATAGTGTGGATTTGTCTGTATTTTGCAACAAAATAGAATATAAAATACATTCCATGCAAGTCCTGATCTTCCTTTACATCATAACAGTAATCATTTATTAATTTACGGGTTAATGAATTTCTTCAAAGCAATAAAAGTATTGTCCTCTCCATCCTAAAACACAGATAATATGTGTAAGACGTGTCAATCCCTACATCTCCGTTATGCATAATGCAATTACTATGGACATAGACAAAAAATTATGGAAAATGTCTCACAAATAATGTCTTTTAAGTCCAAAATTCATAAAAACTAATAATGTTTATTGTTTGAATGCCTTTTTCACTAGTAGAAAAATTCCACAAATACTCTTATAGAGCATAGTAGAGTATATTTCAACAGTTGGCGGAGCTTACTCCACTGGGACCAGGGGGCTGAAACGGGATATTAATGCACAATCTGGCAACCATGTCGCACCCTCACAAAATGGCCACACAAGTCACCGTGTTGTCATTGAATAGCATGGAATTAAACCTTATTCAGTGTATATGTTTTATGACTGGGACCAAGGGCTGACAGATCCCACACATGTGTCACTCGATGAGTCTTGAAATGCAATAATCAGCTGTATTCAAATAATGTCGAATATAAATATAACCTAGAATGTGTACTCGTGAAAAAAGAAAAATATGGCAAATTTGTAGTTTTTTGCAGGTTTTAGGTTTGCTGGTAGCTTTAAGGCATATATTTGGGAATTTCTTAATCGCTGTGAATATAGTGTGGATGTTTGTTCAGTTCCTGAACAACGAAAAATATTAAACTTTATGGATGTATGGATATCAAAAAATCTGAATGGTTTTGTGGGAATATAATCTAAGGTGCCATAATGGTTCTGATGAACGGCAAGTAAATGAATGAATGTTCGGAAACGAGCAATATCTTTTTATAGAGCCTGTCATCAAGTAAATGCTTAGTGGCTATCTGCAAGAGGTTTATAGGACAAAACACCCAGTTGAATCAATAAAATCGCATATCAATTGAAGAAGCTAATATAAACATGAATAAAAACTCAACAATAGTAATTAAAACATGAATTTAATTCAAAAATCAAACATTTCTTTATATTTTGACTGAATTATATGTAATTTCTTAATACTCAATAAGCTGGTGATGTTTCAATGACAAGCTGTCATCTCATACTTTGACAGTATTTTGTTTTAAACATTTTATAGCTATTATTGGTTGCTAAAATTTGTTGATTGGAACTTGAAGCTCATTCGTTCAATTTGACGGACAGTTACCCTATAGGTGGAGAATAACGGACTGTTGATTTGACAACCTTGGTGACATCGACAATTAGAAAGGTGATACTTCATATTCGGTGTGTTCGCTGTTTTCCCAAAGAGATGTTTCTAGATAGCGCACAAATTGCAGTATCGACTTTGTCAGTCTTCCGTTTAATAACTCCGCCGAAATATACCCGGACAGCGCTACGTTTTCTTAATTACAGTATTTAAGCTTCATGCAACATATCAAGTAAACGTTATGATGGTGTGAAGGTGTGTTCGACAAACGTTGCTTGTCAAAATGTTGGAATATTCATCCTGACACTTCTAGCAGTCGGGCTTGCACAACTACACATGTAGTACGTGTGTATGATATTGGCAGAACTTTGTAAATATATTTTTGTATTTCAACCCCGTTTATCGCTGTTTACACCCGATGCCGTGTTTGCGTCTTTTTTTCCTTGAACAAAACGAAATCAGTCGAAGCGGGCATGTGGTTGTCATCGCTTGTGCTTAAAAAAGCTACTACTGTTCAATTCCACGGACTACATGCACCAAAAATTTATGTAACTACTTCGTTTGTTAAGTATACACTTACGTGTGTAGTAAGCATGTTCTACGTGTATAATTGGATAAAAAACTTATACAGAATGTCTCAGAAAGACCACTTACCAATATTCCTATGGTAAAAAGTACATGTAGAAGTAACAAAAGAGTTCCTATAAATATGGACCCCTACCGAGATACAGGGTGACAAAGTTTTAGCTACGAAATTAAGAGAAAATTATATCTACGAAGCAGATCAAGTTACTAAGTTAGGATTTTAGACGCTCAGTCAGTAACGACATCATCAGCAGCAAGCACATAGTTTCCGGGCCCAAACTAAACAAGGGACGCAGAAACTTAATAAAATGTATCCTACGCCACTGGCCTTTTCAAGAAAAAGGAGCGCATTTTATAAAATACATTTAAGTTTCCATACATTTTGTCTATTTAGGAATTTTCGTCAGGTCACTCGTTTTGAAGGTTTGAATATTTGAAGTAAAGTCATGAAATATTCTTATGACAAGGCTTAGCCTCCCTAGTTCTGAAAACACCGGGAAGCTTGATACTGGAAACACTATATACATATAGCATGTGACGAAAGCTAAAGCACTTCATTACAACATTAACTGAATAATATGGGTGTATTATCCTCAATCAGCAGCGTAGAAGCTTACCTTTAGTCAAACGTGGTTTTCATGGTATACTTCTCATGGTACTAACCATGTTAGATTCCTCTGTTTGTCTAAAATCAGAGCTAGTAATTGTGGAACCAATCAATTTGAGTGAAATTCTTATTATTTTACTTTTGAAATGACCGGCCTCTTTTATAGCATTTATTCAGCATTATTTTTGTTTCTAATGTTATGTCTTCATAAGTTTAGAAATAATCACGTAAGTTAGATCAAATGTAATGTTTATTTTTGCCGTGTTTAATCCTTAAAAATGAAAATGCCGGCAAAACCAGTGGCATGCACAGGAAAGGTTTAATGAATTCTAAGCTTCTACGCTATTGACTGAGGATCAGACAAGCATATATTATTCAATTAATGAAGTAATGAGGTGTTTTCAGAATAGGCGAGGCTAAGCCTTTTCATAAGAATATTTTAGGATTTCATCTCTAATATTCAAACCTAAATATCTCCAAAATGAGTGACAAAATTTATGGAAAATTGAGTAGTATCTTAAAAGCACTTCTTTTCTCGGGAATGTCCAGTGACGTAGAAAATATTTCCTATCAAGCGCCCAGGCACCCCATTTTCTACATCCCTGGCCTAGTTTGGCAGGGAAACTCTGTATGTTCATTGCGTATAATGTGCTTATTGAAGACCTAAAGTCCCAACTCCATATCTTGACCCGCTCCGTAGATATAACTTTTTTCTATTTTGTAAATAAAACTTCATAACCCTGTATCTTGGTAGGAGAGCTGCTTTGGACCCATATTTATTAGAACTTTTTTGTTATTCTTGAGTGTACTTTCTACCCTAGAAATAATATAACTTCTTTCTGAAACACCCTCTATAAGCCTGCTGTGTATACTATACTACATGTTGTTTGTGTAGTCGCCAATAAACTTGTTTGCAGCCCATGTACTCACACCAACTGAAATATACCAGATTGTATGCGGCAAGAAACGAACGGATAGTAGGCCGATAATGCCGATATATGGGCCTGGTATACCGATATCTGCCGATTATTGTCGGTATCGGTGAAAATCCTTCAGTCGACTTCTATTAAAAGCTTTATTATTACCCGTTGTGCAATGAATGGTGGAAACGGTTGCTCACTCATGGCGCTCGCGTTTGTCTGAGATAAGTTTTTGTCAAATTCCGGTTCATATTTGATTCTTCCTCGTACATGCTTGGCAGGACTGTCAGCGGTGATCCTCACAATGAACGTCAATGGCACACTAGGAAAAATTTATTCAAATCAATTAAAATTTGAATTAAACGAATTAAAAGATTTAATTGACTATGTGATAGCTGAGACGCTTTGTTGGTTAACCTCCGATTTCTATGACTATGAACTTGAATCTATGAAACTAGTATAATTAAGTCAAAACGCAATCCTTAAAATGAATTTATTACACCGGTTACTTAGATTAAGTACACCAATTCACTTAAAGCTAATGAACTATCAAAATGAGCTTACCTGCTTCAAGTAAAACAATTTATCTATATACAGGGTGACTTCGAAGTTGAGTCATTTATTTTAACAGTGAGTAGATCTGATCAAAAGAAATGTTTTTTTCCTTTACCATTTTTCTGGTAAAATTAAAGTAACAAAGTTATAGCCCTTTGGAAGTTTGAGTACCGCCCTGCCTCAATAATAATATCATGTGCTCGTGTTTGGCAACAACGGATATAATCCACCTTATCGGTTCATCGCATCGGAAACAAAAAAGCGAAAGAATTTGGAACGATGTCTTTACAATTATTTTATTCAGTTCAGTTATACATAGTCACTGTCAGTCGGTAACGCTTGTAAATAGTGTCTGTTGCGTGGCTCAAACGAAATAACAAATGGCACATGTTTATGCGGATCGGTTTCCCAATCGAGTGCAACCAACCCCTCGTGCCTTTGTTAATGTAGTACAACGGGCTCGTGAATCAGGTGACTTAAGACCTCACAGGGGACCTCACGATCAAATACAGGTCCGCACTGAAATACTTGTCGGGAGGATACTTTATAAAACAAGGTAAATTTTTTTTATTTTTTTTTTATTTTTTAACACATATTTTGGTTTATCTTGCTTCTACAATCATTATCTGAAAATTAATGACTCAACCTCAAAGTATAGTATTAATAATAGTAATATATATTCCAAATTGTACAATGACATTACAAAAATTGTATAGCCACTACAAAATGAAATGTTGAGTCACTATCACCAGATCTATAGTATATAGTTTATCTGAGACCTTTTTTTGTTTTACATGGTTATTTACCTTAAAACAGCTACAATCTTAAACTATTACAACTCCCATAGAACTCATCTATTGTATAAGGCTCTGACTGTTAGAAATTGCTTAAGAGTCTTTTTAAATTTATGGTTTATATATATATACGTATATATATCAAATTTGTTTAATTAGTTTAGGTGTAAGTATATGCCTAGTATTAATGAATTATTCTGTTTTAGATTTAAAAGTGCATTTGGATAATATTTGATATTTAAAAGAACAAATTTCATTTTACTGAATGATTATAAGGGTGCTCTGGCAAATCTTAGACATCAAAAAATTTGGAAAACTTGATTTCGTATCAAAATAAAAACCAATTTCATGACCCCAACAAAATTTGAAATTTCTCATTTTCATTGACTATGTTCTATTATATATGGGATCAAGTTTTGCTCATTATTCGTCTGATTATTTAGAAATACATAGGTTCTAGAATCAATTCTTTGATTAATATTCAGGAAGTAGGGAAAAAGGTTGCCTGACCCTACATGTGTGCAAAAATTGTACTTTTATTTCTAAAAATAGAACAATATTGCACTCACCCGCATTCAAAGCATTTACTTATACAGGGTGAGTCACAAGTCGTGTCCAAAAAAGAAACATTAATCACAGGACCGCATTTTAAGGGGGGTCTTCTATGTAACATTTTTCCTTCCAGGGCTTCATTAAAAAGATACGACGGGTGTTGAAGTTTAAAAATAAAAAACATTGTTTAATAATATCTTCAAAACCGTCAACTGGAATTAACTAAAATTTTGTATGTGGATTTACCGAAGTATTGACCACATTAAAAAGCCTTTACTTGAAATTAACGTGCATCAGTGGTAGAAATACAGGGGCTTGGTTGCATTATCTTTCTAAATAAAAATAATACATCACTGTTCTTTCTTTTCCGAAACGCGCAATTTCTATAATTTTACCTGCAATTTGCTACAAATAATTACTCTTGTGTCTTCTCCTAGAGTTCATTGTTTTAGTGAAAAAAAAATTAAATTAGATCATTCATGAACAGCCTGGGGCGTTTTTAAACAACTAGTATGCTGAACAAATGAATACTGATGATCAGTTATAAGAATGAATAGATAATGCGTTTCATTGAATTCAAGCCACAACAAATTTTGCGGAAATACGTTTTTCTTTATTCAAACGATACCGCACTTTTATCTGTCAGAATGGTGGTCTTTTTGAACATTTATTGAAATAGAGCTTATCTAATTTGTATCTTTCATTTTTACGAAAACAGTACACTATAGGAAAAAACCACAAGAGTGATTGTAGCAAATTGAAGGTGAAATTCGAAAAACTGCGCGATTTGAAAAAAAACGGTAGCATACAACTTTTATTTGGGAAAATAATGCTACTAATGCCCTGTATCTACGCCACTGGTACACGTAAATTTTAAGTTAAAACTTTAGAATGTAGGTAAATCATCATACCAAATTTTAGTTCATTCCAGTTGACGGTTTTGAAGAAATTAAAAAAAAATGTTTTTTATTTTCAAACTTCAACGATCTTTCATTTTTGGCCACGACTTGTGAATCACCCTGTATGAATTAATCAGTTTAAACAATCAGGGTATATCCAAATACTGCAAATTCTGCACAAACAGAAGGCTCCACTGTCTATATTTAACATGAAAGAAAAGTACATTTCCAATATTAAGCACATGTTTGGTATACATTCCCTTCATTGTCCTAAAGCTGACTTCATAATTTGCATTTCAAAGTTCTTCCCATTCCGTCACTTCGGCAGTGACTGCCATATACAGCTCATTCTGGAATATTTCGTACGATCACAGCTACTACACCAACAACGTCATTATTCGAATAGGAGGCCCCTTACCAAAATCGCAAATGAAACTGGGGAGTTCGAAGTTTAACTGTTTTTATCAAGATGTTTAATTGTTTTAAATGTACCTGTTCTACATAAACTAAATTACCTAAGCTAATTAAACAGCTTAATAAGTCAGGCACAATGTTATCTATTATATATTCAAGCAAATTAGTTTAATAGTATATTACATATACGGGTAATACAATTTTTCCAAAACAACTGTTTAATTGACCTCCTTTTTCTAGTGCAGATGCTCAAAAGTAATCACATGTAGAACCAAAATGATAGCCAACAAAGACAATATCACATCATGCCTAAAGCTGTTGGAAGGAGAGTTTAAACCATTCTCCTCGCAGTGGCCTCAGAGAATAATGATAACATACTGGGATCATCAAGTGGTATATAGCGATAGTATTTCTTATGCTGAACGTAAAGCTGCTGTAATTTCTCCCGGTGGATGCACAGCGTCGATGCAATGCATCACCAACGGTGTACAATGCTGCGCAATTATTCAAGTATAAATCCGCACTGGAAGAGAAATGGTCCTAAGAAGCTCATTTCGGGTTGAACGGAGAATAAAATACCCAGCCTGCAGCAGATATCTTCCTTAGAAATAGCTAAAACTTTTTTGTACTGCTCCAGAGAAGAAGCAAGTAACTAAGTTAGTCAGATCGAAGATGATATTTTTCTTTTTTATGTGAATCACAGTCTGGGTTGAATAAAATGCGATCGTAGTATTAAGTTAACTGATGCGAATTCTGCAAGCTATACAAACAAACTACCTACAGACTTTGCTACAAAATTTAAACTGTTGAAGTCCAAAACCTTGAGAACGGATTATCCGAATTGCAAGTTTCGTAACATAATTATTGCACCAACATGTACAAAATCAGACATACTACTGTATCAACGGGCTTTCGTCCTCTTAGCTCTCCTCCAGGAGGCTTTTTAAAGAGCTAGCGTCAGAAAGTTCAAAAATCAGAATAACGCGGCTTATTATGCTCATAGCAGTCGCGGTGTTCTGGTATAAAAAAAAATGTGGCTGCTTCGGTATAAAAAAACATCATCACAGGGGGGTACTGATTTCCGGTGTAGTTGTCGGTAGTTGATTCTCTACCCTCTATGAATGCAAATTGGTGATGGGCAGAATTTTTATAAATAAGTCCGCTGCTTTGACTTTAATCATGAAAACTGCGTATTCTTAAGGAGGGACACGTCCTAGAGATTACGGTTCCCAAGTGAAAGGTGATGGAAACAAGGTGAGTTAGTTTGAAATCGGTATTTTTTGCTTCTCAGACAAGATCGATTCATAATTGGAAAGTTCCGTACTCCTAGTCATAAAGATTATTGAAAACATATTAACTATAACTTTTATCGAAGTGATAAGCTGTCATCAATAACTCAAGACATCCCTTAGCAGGAGAAGGACAAGCAACTCTTGAAGCAGGTGACATAACCGCCTGCCTCATCAGGTTTACATATAAAATACTATCAATATTATTCCTAGCTGTATTTATTCAATATTCACATTTGTGGGGCATGTGAAATTTTAATAACAGTTTCTTTGTGAACACTGTTACGGAAATTTCTCGGAAAAGCTGACACGGGAAGTAGTTGTATGCACATACTTACACGTTCATTGTTTCTTTTTTAGTTCGTTCGTACCTTATTTGTACATTTTGAGCACAGATCACAGAAATGATACCTAAAAGTGACACAAAACTATAGGAAACGACGGAATTCATGAGGTGTTCCATCATGTGTTATAGAGGATTGTGTTTTCCATAAACAGCTGCACTCAGGAGTATGTGGGAAGTAAAATTGTCCTTAATGTTATCAAGAACCAATCTCAAACATTAAGTTGCCAAAATAAAAAAATTGAGTCAAGTGTCTTGTCTCCGCACTTGCCATGTAACGCTATCATTAGTTCATTCAAAATTTTGTTCAGCATAAATTTGCTAATTTCAGAAAAAAGTCAACAACAAACATATAGAACAATTCTTTTAGGCAGATCGGTCAATCAAACAGACCTATACAAATTCTTCTACAGTATAAACATATTGAATCAACTTCGAAATTTTTCGCGATCACATTACTGCCAGTGACGTATGAACTGAAAAAAATCATCTTGGCTGGGACACAGACTGCATACCACCATCGCCGCTGAAACCGATTTGATTTTTACTGCCGTTGATTCCCATTTTTTCAGTGTTTGGTATTTTTATTGCGTTGTTAAAAGTTAACGTGACTTTAGTTGGTGTTTTTCATCCCTAAGAATAGCAATACTACCCTAAAGTTCTACTTTCTAGTGAAGGCTCTATGTGATGCGCCTGTAAAGTTTCTACTTGCTCAGTTTCCAGTACATCATACGCTGTCCACATGGCAGCGCTCCTCACCAATACTACGAGTTACAATCATCTTTGCCCCCTTATTCGAATGCGCTATCCTCTAATATTTAAATTCGCACTGCTTGCAACTCATCTTGACCAGAAAACGGTTGAGTAAAGTTTGTGAGAATCATAGTTGCACAGAGATGGAGCTGGTATCAGACTTCCATACTACTTTTTGCATAAAGCACAGATAAGACTTGCAAGGAGTATCCCTCTTAAGTCTGGAAAGGTACTGCCCCGAGTTAATACCTCTACTCGTTGGTTTTCTAGTACGCTTCTAATGATATGCCAATGCCCCAGTTTTCCTCGATCATGAGCTTGCTAAATGGACTTGTATGGTGTTAGATGTGGTTTAAAATCACTCTTTGTTTTTGTTTCCAATATTTAAATACCTCCATCTATTCAGGTCTAGGTGGTACTAAACATAACACTGAATTGCAGTATTGCTGTAATTTTTCTTTCTTAAACAGGATACTGGGGCAAAATGATTTTATATTCCTAGTGTGCCAGACGCGAAAAACGAAGATGAAGAAAATTGTACTAAATGTCATGAACGCGCACTAAGAGACAGCGAAGCTAAGAAACTTTTAATTATGTTCCTTTAGAGTTTTTGCTACGATCTTGAACTTTCGCATTGATGGTCGAAACTTTAACCTAAGCAGAAACTTAATTTCAATATTTTGTTACACCAGGTCCAATTAGAACTTGAGTGCTACTCAGATAGACAGTTGAGCTAAGTCAAGGGATCCGTCTGCTTATGGAGGCCTTTCTTATATAGAAGGTACCTCAGTTTAGGCAACTTTACATCGACTATCTGAATTTAACATAAGCATATCACTGTCGACTGTACTTTGAAAAAAGTAGTCGAGACGACAGTAAAAAGTGATAATGTGGTTTCATTAGGCCAAAAGGTCATGAAGTTGTACGGAAAACGATACGGAAAAAATTAGTGATTTTGAAAAAATAAATCGGCAGTGTGCGGGGTTCTTCGCCAAATCCTTGATAAAATCAAATATTTTCATAGTTTCGAGAATATTCTACCAAAAATTCTGCGTCAATCAAGAGGCATATCTGTTCATACGCAGTTTTGAACTAAACCGGAGTGGTAAAGCTGAAAGCTAATTCGAGATCAACTTCAATATACGAATTTCCTCTTGCTTTTTTTTATACTCCAACTACCACGAAGGCCTAAGGCCTAAACACCCATTGGGTACCGTGGGGTATAGGGGGATACAGGGGAAAGGGGGAACGCCACACCGACTCTGGCGAGGGAACACGTGTGCATGCAACATGCACACATTCTGGCTCCGCCTACGAGATCCGCCGGGTGGTACCTCCACGTTCGACAGTCAGAGACCGTCTACCACCTACGGACAATCACAACATCCATAGCCAAGAAAAAAATTTCTCCTGGGACGGGCTCGAACCCGCACAGCGCACGGCGACTGATCTGGAGACCGAAGAGTCTACTACTGCGGCCACCGCTGCTGCCTAGACAAAAATAGCGGTCCTACCCAGAATATACAACAGAGAGTTATATGAATCTGTACCAAAAAGATGCCTGCAGAAATAATGCACATAAATTTTGTACACGAATATATAACCACATGTCATAATACTTTCTGAAAAGTGCAGTAACTCATAATGTCAGTTCCATTCACTTCTATTCCTGTCCATTACATTAATTGTAAAAATATAATGCCCGACCTTTTCTTATAACTCGTCTTAAAAACTAAAACTTCCACGTACTTCCTGCATTTTAAAAAAGGAGTCTGGAACTTTTGACTTTTAATAATTGCCCCTATATTTTACGTTCCTTCCTTTTTCTTTGGAATTACCTCAACTTCTAAGAGTTTTTTGGGTCGGTATGAAAACGCGAGGTGTACCTGCATATGACAGTATTATTATAACAATACAAAAAAGAATAAATTACTGCTGCAGGTAGAAATTTCTTTCACCGTTTTAACACTTCAATAAACTTTGTGTTGTTTCTCTTACGGCACAGGTTCCTACTGGAGCTGGCTCACCCGTCTCCTAAGTAGATTAAGGGTAATTAAATATACAATATACAAAACATGAACAGGAGATTAATAATATTTGTAAGCTATATAAAAAAGCATGAATCAATTACTTGCTTTGGGTTTGCTACCAATATTTCTCGAGTATTGCAAGTTGTTTTTATGCAATTTAATCTTTCATATTTTTATTATTCGTAGTGATAAGTTAAGGAAAAGTAATCAGGTAAAGCCGGACATTTGCATTGACTCTTCTTAGACATTCTATAGGTATGAGACGTTGAATTATTTAAGAATCGAATATCACAAATAGGGATTCATCAAGTCGTGTAGCCTAATATGTTTCCCAAACTACTTAACTTCACAATAAAATTACTTGAAACGTTAATGTTTGACTTGATCTTTTATTGTTCCACTTGATTTGACATATTTCATATTTTCTATTTTAATGCAAATAGCGTTGCCAAACCAAAAAACACTAGTCTATCTAGACTCGTTGAAATTCGGTAGATTCAAGGACAAAATCGGTAGACAGGAAAAATCAGGGTCAGCGTAAGATCAGCACCGGATCAACGACTTTTGCGCCACGCAGTGCCATGTATGAAAAGCATATTTTTGTATAGCGCGGGCAGACAACGCAGATACACAGGTTCTCAATTATTATAAAGACAAACAAAAAACAAACCTCTCAAAAAAAAACACTTGACAACTAATTTTACATGCCTTTTACAAGAATGCCCACACATTGTTAGCTATTATACATGTTGTATAACAGGCAAAGCTAAAACATAATTATTATGATATAGGAGTGTGGTTCACAATCCGTTCAGATGTCACTTCCACTATTTCTAATTTTACCACCACTATCAATCCGTTGGGACCCTCATGCGTCATCAACCTGTGCTTAGCGAAGCTATTTTAGAATTTTTCAATTTTTTGTATCAGCTGACGAAGGAATGCTTTTACTTGAGTTTACGCTTTTATCGTTCTATTATTTGGTATACAAGGAACAAACTATTTTTTTAAATATGCATTGCTCTCTCTGAAGCTGGTGATGAGTAAAGTATTTCCGTTGTGGATTTATAATCTACTCGTATTTATATTACAGAAATCATCAGGTAATATCAAATCTAAAGGACTGTGCTCTTCAATCAAACGATCATAGGAAGTATTTTAAAATAATTGTGCGTGACTACCTCAGTCTTTTCGTGGTCTATCTGGTGAATTGCTTTACTTATTCTTTGGAATATTATCGTATACGAAAATTGTAGGAAATTGCATACTCTACAGCTTTCATAAGAGGTCCAAACAACATTGACCCCAAATGGAGACAAGACATGTGTACAGGGTGGTTTTTTGTCAAAAAGATATAGATGGATCGATAGTGTCTTCGGATCATATACCGGGTTTACATGCAGCCACTGCCGCTGACACTCGCGCTGCCCACTGTCCTTCCGTAAATAATTCCACGGCAGCATTTGGAGCAAGTGACTGTTCACATGCAGCCACCCTTCTAACCTACCATAAACTGCTTCCAAAAAGTTTCCATTACATCAAGAGCAAACCAAATGAGTGGTCACACCACATCTGCACCCACTCCTGCACCTAATCGAAGCGATTTTCTTTTTTAATAGCGGCCGAAATGTTGCCATTAACGATTTTTTTTTACTTAAGCATTGGTATAGGGATGTTTTTCAATCCCTTGTCCACGTTTCATGTAATTCATGTTTTTTTTTTTGTGATTATTATAATATTATGACGTAAATGATCTTTTAGCCGTATATAGTTCTAAAAACTTCAATACTTAATCATTGCTCCACTCAATCATGGTTCAAGTGTATTTTAAAACGAATAATTTGCCAAAAAAGGAATAAATTAGGTTAAGATACCCTACGTCCATGTGGTAAGGACAGGACGGACTGCTGGTACAGCGGACAGCATGCAAAACGGTACCTGCCGATCGTGCTGCTGGTCCTTTGACTTCCGTCCAAAAAACCGCGAACGGAGGGAGCATGCGGCAGCGGCAGCAGCATGAGCATCGGCAATGCGAGCTGGTGTGTTTACATACTCGCGCTGCCCACTTCCCTGCCCAATTCCCTGCTCACTGCCGTGGAAGTGGGCTGCATGTAAACCTGGTAATAGATATGATATCAGATATACCTACATAAGTACACTATTAACACCAAAACTTTTTAAGTATAAATGAATAAATTTGTTGAAAAAGTAGCGGTTAGAATAGAATAGAATTAGTGGAAAAAGGACAGAGGAGTTGTGCGCGCGCACGTACGTACACTAAACAAGCATACATCAAAGTCAGCGGAACAAGGTGTATAAAGATTTAGTAGTATAACAATAAAAGCAGATAAAAGTATCAGAACGCTAAAAAAATATATACACAGCTTTAGTCTATTATTTGATTATATGAATCAAGGTGCATCACTCTTACAGTGAAATACACATATACTCAGCTTCTGAATAGTATCATTTTTTACAGATTCCTCAGCTCTTTCTTGAACCTATTGAGACACCTGGTATCTTTTAGTATCGATGGTAACTTATTGAATACTTTGGTACAGGCGAAGGCAGTGAATGCGAAGGTATAGATACTCAACTTCTGTTTTGATCTAGTGTCGTAGTTCGTGTTGAAGTCATTGTTTCGCAGAAACTGGCCCCTAGGGTTGAAGGTGAAGGGGACGATTCGTTAAATATATTTATACACGGAAGCTTTAACAATCTATTATGCTGAATCATTCCTTTACATGACTCCTTGCTTTTAATGTTAAATGTCAGCCTTGCGATACGTTTCTGCAAAATAAATACTCTAGACACGGTGCATACTTATTACACAACAGTTTGTTTCAATTTCGGTATAGCACTGTAGCACCTATCAGTTTCCTGCATACACTGTCAACTGGTTGATTCCAGTTCAGTCTTCCTTCCAACTCAATACCCAGGAAGGTCGTAGAGTCTGAAATACTAGCAGTGTTGCTAAGAAGACGAGGGGTACTAGAATAAAAGTAAAGGAACTCAAAATCAGATGAGTTCTTTGGCGCCACTCCATCATCTCAGAGAAAACGTCAAAAAAAACCAATAGGATGTCATCTTGCAGGCTAAGTAGTGCTTAGGGTGCAAATAGTCATTCCACGTTTGCTCACTAGGATCATTGTGAGAGCGATCCAAAGCGTCCATTCATGGCTCAACTATACGTACACGCATTGCTGGTTGCATATGTTTTGTGAAGCCTAGTGGCCTATAGTTTTCATCTTTGAGTCTCTGAGAAGAAAGTTGGATACTTGGTTGACTAGCTAGATCGAATCTGGATGATTGTGTGTATTAGTCTACATGTGCATAAAATCAGTGATATTTGCTGGGTGAGAAAATCATTACTGAATATGCTGCCAATAAAGTATATCTCTTAGCTGTGCCCGACGGGTTATTTATAGGTACGAGTAGTCCTTTCGGAAGACATGTTATGTTCAAAGTTGTCAATTACGATTTTTCATGTTTTTTGTGTTTTCAAAAACTTTGAGGAGAATTACGGGAAATCGCGCCCGCGTTGTGTGTAATTACTGTTAGCATGTACATTATTTCTTATCTCTCTCATTTTTGAAATTCAGCAAATTTGCATATGTAATTTCCAGAATGGATAAGAAAAAGTGAATGCGCAACTAATTTCTAGCTTTGCATCTCAAGTAAGGGTATTTGAAAGAAGAATCACTATTTTACATCACATCATAGCCAAACATTCATGACTGGAGCCTCATGACGTTCAGGCAACACGTGCAACTACAACACGAGTTTACAAAAGTGTCTATCACTTAGTGCTAAGAAAAACCTACATAATGTCAACAAACCAGTATAATGTCAAACAAAATTGATATACCGTCACTTTTCAAGATACGTAATACCCGTGCCGATATGTCATCGGCGTAGCTCACAACTGAACCTAATAGCTTCAGATAGTTTATAAGCAGTCCAGCAAGAAGTCCCTAATACCTATATTGAAAATGTTCTCCCTCAGAAAAGGAATAAGCTCAATTGAGAGTGATTTTCTAGATACACTATGGTTGTTGGAGACGATATTGTACAAATATTTGTTAGTATCGCTAGCTATGCGTGCATGCAACACTTTCTCAAATATCTTTGAGAAAACTGATAGAAGAGATACCGGACAGTAGTTTCCGACTTGAGGGGAAATCTCCCTTCTTCAATATAGGTACCACAATGACAAATTTATCGTCTTTTAATTCACGGTTGGACTATCTATACGCTTGTGTATATGCATTTGTTGCCATGCGTGTGAGGAACTACAGAGCACCCTGCGGAAGGATCACACCTTCGTTAATTCGAGCGGCACAAAAGGAATGGAAATTGCAAGAATGTCGCATTAAGCAACGAAACTGCAGCTACGAGCATTGTTCCGAATTACGAGCTGTCAGATCTGATGCAGCTTGAGGTCGATCGTTATCTCGTTGCTCGGATTCTCTACGCCCCGAAATGCCAGGGAAAACAAATTAGAAGTCGTTCCCGCTGCTATTTTACCAATCCAATAGCGGCTCATCAGGGGATGCAGGGTGCCCTCTGGTATATTCATAAAGTATGTACAACTACTTAGTTGTTTGAGCGGGCAACAAATTTTCTACGTATTAAGGCCTTTTTGGGCATGTGGTAGCAACCTTTATAGATCACGTGGCATTGAAGCTTTTTTGAAGATGTGATATCAACTTTTTTTGGGTCATACGGTATCAAGGCTTTTTTTGGCATTTTCAGAGGTATGGTAAGGGACTGGGGGTAAGGCTAGGCGCGGTTGTTGATGCAGCCTCAAGTGATTTTTTTTAAATCATCTGAGCAACATCACCAATTAGGGCCACGTGGTTAACGTCACATAACCGGTGATTGTCGGTTCTTTTGACAGCTTGGCACACCTTTCCATTCTTGCACACTTGATTTTTTTTTTATTTTTGTAAGATGGGTGTAGTTCACCTGGTTGCGGCATAGCTTCTGGCCATTATCCATTCAGTTCTTATCCTTCGGCGAATCCTTCGTGGAAGGGACAAGGTCACCCAGCAGAAACCTGCTCAAACCACAACTTACATAGTTAAGGAAAATTCGTGAATAGTATGTTAGCACGTGGATGAGGTTTTTATCAACAGGATCAACTGTATAATGTATTGTCCAAAGGTCAACTATTTCGGAGATAAATCACATTTATCTAGAAATATTATGCACGAATCTATATTTTTTCTTTATTCTCTATATTTGGAAATTTCCAATATTCTGAGCTCCTGGCACATGTGTTGATAATAATCGTCCGTAATCATTGGTGCAACAGTGCGATAAATATGGAATTTTTAGTTCATTCGTCGTGTATTATCAATTTCGGATGTATCTCTCCTAAAAACATTCTATGTGAACTATTTTGCGAAAGGTGTTAAAAATATCTACATTCGTTTAGCTTCCTGAAAATGTATATCAATAGAAATGAGTGTTTAGAAATTTACAAAATTTAAGAGATCTCAGGTACTAGCTCAGTATGATGCATTGGCGACTTGCGACAAATCCATGCATAACATTGTGGAAGTTGTAGATTGAGCCAATACCAACGCAATGCTCCCTGTCAATATTAGTTCCAAAGATTTGTTGATTCTAAAGTATCCGTTCCGAGTTTTTTTAAAGAAAAGAAGAACACCTGCTTTTGAAACTGTTGGCACATTTTCAAATTCTGTTCAATAATTGAGGATCATCAATCATTTCTGCATATCAGATGTGCAACATGATGTTTGTAGTAACTAACACGGCAATTTAGAATTCATATCAGTGAAAATCAAAGTATAAACTTCACCATCATAAATGTGGTTGAAAGTGTAGACCTATGTCATATTCGGTGAGGAATCTCCATTTAACGCCCATGGGTTTTCTTGTATAGTGTCATAGGAAAAGCTTAATATAGCATCAGATGGTTGCGAAGGCAAACATAAACGTTTTAACACAAAAAATAATCCATTCAACTGATGAGTTCTGAAAAATTTGGATATATCTTAATGACTACTACAGAGCTTACCACTTGCCAAACAAGTTGTGTGATAACCAAAACCTGTTTCTCTAACTATGTCAGCATCTTTAGGGGAGTATTAAGGCTCACTCACAGCTCGTGCAAGCCACCGATATGATGAGGAATTTGGAAAAAATGTAACCTGACATAAGATCCAACCTTAAAATTGCAGTTGCAAACACGTGGTAAGGGTGCCAGCTTCGCCTAATCAAAACACCACGAGTCGCCACTGTAGCGATCTACGTTCCGTGTATAGCGCTGATTTATTAAAATTCAAGATTTGCAACGCCGCTAAATTCCTAGCCGAATGCGGACGGGCAACACAACTACAAAGAAGGGTTATCTTAAAAGGTATGCCAACATTTACGGACTTGCATTCCTTTCATTTGGTGTACCCTAGAGGGAAACTACGTACACTATTATGGAATTTTTCGGAAAGGTTGAGGACAGGCGGTCATTGTGTCGACTGATGGGTCATGCTAACTTGCTTCACACAACCTACAAATATTTAGCATTTTTGAACTTACTGGAGGTTATGATATGGGTTGCAAACTTTTACCTGTGTAGTTTTCATATAGTCAATATCACGAAAGATGACTATTACGTCATAACATAAATTGTACTGAAGTAATCAGTGGACGTTCGTCGATGATAAAATCACAAGTCAGAAACATAATGACAACAAATTTTTGCGAAGTTAGGTTATTTCACTGATTAGTTTTATTTTCATTTTATTTCATGGTTTTGAGTGATACCTTAATAATAATTTTAGTGGGAAGTTTCTGTTTTAAAAAAACAGTTATGAGTAGAATTACACCTCAAGTCAGGAACACCAAAGACCAAAGTGTTATTCGAAAACAACCTAACTTACTTTGACATAACCTAACTGTTCATCTTTCAAATATGATCGATCATGCAACATGAAAACATCGTCTATCTTTGTCGAGTACATGCAAATTAGCAATACAGTTTGTTTAGACAATAAAATTCTGTTTGTCTCTGTCTAACATATCAGAAGATATCGTTAAATATATTCACAAATCGCTGTCTTTACTACAGACTAAAATGATGACGTAACCGTCATCTTTCGTGATTTCGACTATAGTAGGTTGTACTGATATATTTCGGTATTAATATGTATATCTACATATATTCATTTACTTAAGCTTATAACTGCATTACAGTAAGGAAGCCGACCGCAAATTTTTGCTAACTACCCGAGAACCCGAGCCTGCTATTTAGCATGAAAATCGATAAGGCTTGACTATTTCTTCACATAGCATATCAGTACGCGAGGTAACCAAAACTATGTGGTCGGTTCTTGGGCTTTTTTTATATCGAAGCAGCCGCGCAGGCAGAAGCCTAAATGTCGGAACACCACGGCTGCTATGATGATCCCAAAGAAATTTTGTTAATACGATTTTTTAACTGCCTAAGGTTAGTAGAACTGGGAAAAGCTTCCTCTTGTAGATTGTTCCACAATCTCGACACCCTCGGATTAAAGGAGCCGTCGTATCGGCCAGTTCTGGATGTACGAAGTTTGACACGGTTAGGATGGAACGCGGAAGTCAGGCGGGTCTGTCTGGCATTCACATCGCGCGGCGGCATCATGGAAGAGACCTCTGAGGAGCAAAGCCCGTTGGTGTAGCGGTAGAAAAGAGCTAGATCGCGGACGGCCCGCCGTTGCGAAAGGGTCCCGAGACTGTCTGTTAGAGAAGAGTCATCGATCAGTCGGACCGCCCTTCTCTGGACAGCATCGAGCATGGATAATGTATTCGGGGTGGCAGCACCACAAACGTGTGAGCAATACTCTAGGCTAGGCCTTATCTGGGCCTTGTATAGAGTGAGGAGGTCTTGCGGAGAAAAGTACTTTTCCCAGCAGCTGCAGCTATTGACGAGATGTGTTCGTGCCAGATCAGGTCCTCGGTGATCTGGACTCCGTCCAGCCGAAATGAATCGCTCTTTGGCAGAAGTCGGCCGTCCATCGAAACTGGATGAGCGCTAGGACGCTCTTTGTTCGTCAAAGTACAGTACTGTGTTTTGGAAGCATTGAAATGTCAAGATTGTTGCGTCCCCAAGCAGTGATAGCCTCCAGGTCTCTTGTCAGAGAGGAAGTCGTCGCTAGTCTTCTTTTTTCCAGCGGCAGAGATCGGCTTGTGACTCTCAATTCCTGCTTGTAGAGTGCTGTCATCCGCGAAGTTGTGGATTGGGTTGATCGTGCAGGAAAGGAGGTCGCTAATATGTAAGGGAAACAGTGTTGGAGCCTAGACCGATCCCTGGGGAACACCCGCGTTGACGGTGTGGGATGAAGAGGAGAACCTGTCAATTACGACGGATATCTTGCGGCCGGAGTCAGCCACCCATCTGCAAAGCTTTTCTGGGAGGCCATAGGATGGAATTTTGCTTAAGAGGGCACCATAAGACTGGATGAGTTTACTCCATAATTGCGTGACGTAAGCTAGGAGATCCCCTGTGGATCTTTGGTGCCGGAAACCATACTGCCTGTCGCTAATCAAGCTGTGACGTTCGAGGTAATCCAGAAGCTCGCGATTTATGCACCTCTCCATCACCTTACTTATAACAGAAAACAGAGCTATAAGCCTGTAGTTGTAAGGGTCGGTCTTAGATCATTTTTTTGGGATGGGTTGGTCATAAGCAAATTTCCAGTTTTCTGGGAAGGTGCCGGATTCATAAGATATCTAAAACAGACGCGAAACAACTGGAGCAAGCTCCGCTGCACACCTCTTCAGTACAATGGCAGGAATCAAGTCCGGACCAGAAGCTTTGTTGATGTCGAGCGACGAGAGCACTCGTCTTACGGTCTTATGCCAGAATGTTACCTCCCGCATAGTGTAGGGAAACCTTTGAATTGACGGCACTTGTGCATTGGCATGGTGGAGTTGGCAGCAAAGATCTTGGCTAGCACTTTCGCCTAGGCCTTTGTTGAATACAGTAGTTCCATCCTGACACGTAAGTGGTGGAAGGCTACTGTGTGAGAAGTTCTTTTCAATCTGCTTGGCCAGCGTCCAGAAAGACCGACTGACATAGCGCTGCGACGTTACCCTGTGCCTAACTTTCATATCGTGCTGGTTTTTGACATTGCGAATCGCTTCGTTATATTTGTTTCTGGACTCGACGTCGGCTTGTCTGTTCTCTACAGCGGGGTTTTGTAAGAAGGTTCTGTGTGCCTTTATCTTCTGCTGGAGAGCAGTGTCATATGTTTTGTTAAACCACCATTACTAGTGTACAAGAAAAAACAGCAATCTATTAGCGGGCCGTGCCTGGTTTGACAATTCGCTCGCAGATGGCTCGAAATTCTGACAAGGAACTGTATGTCTCTCTCTTGTGTGAGTCCGCATTCACTGAGACGGTGCTGTCAAACTGACATACCATAACTACTTAGAACATGCTATATTTTTATTGAGTTCATTTCTTTTCACGGTTTTTCGGTGGTTATGTCAAAAAGTCTTACAAAGTTACTAAACCTCTTCGTATTATTGCCAGGCTATCTAGATAAGTGGCAATCGTGTCAAATACACCGATGGTTCACCAAATAAGCAATTTGAGGTTAGACAAAATTTAAATTTCAGGCTAACGTTCCTCCTTTGTTTCTAAACCGGGAGTGGTGAGCATCAATCAAGTGAATAAGTGAATTCAAAACCACGTTAGTTTGTTGCTGATAATCCACAAAAACAGCTGCTTAAGGGGTTCTGTATATGAATGACGTAATTGTATTTGGAATACTGAAGCTACATTGTTCTCCTACATTCATATACAGAAAACTTTACAACAACAGCTTTACAAGAATTATACGACTTGTGTAAGAGTCTTCAGATCGCCATATTAAATCAAGAAGTACGCAATCAATCACTTGCTTAAGCTACAAAAAGGTATTTTTTCATTTACGTCCGGACACTAAATTAGCGACCATGATCATATGCATGTGAAAAATAAGCATTTGCGCCATACTCGAAGCATGGACACAAATCTAATACAATGATATACAGGGTGTTTCAGTTTATGGTTGCATAACTTTAAGATTCGATAGAACTTTTAAAATTAATGCATAAAGTCTATATAAACATGGGTCGAAAAATGCGTGGCTTCCGAAATACAGGGTGTTTAAATTTACTTTCTAAAATAGTTTTTTTTAAATATTACGAACAATATTTGATGTATAACAGTGAAAATTGGTATACAAGGGTTTTTTGGTACGAGAAAACGAACCATGGGATTAGTTTTACTGTAGCACTGTAGCCGCTAGAGGGCGCTCTCTACTGTAGTGTATTAAAATGACCGAAAATTTTTTCTTAGTGCATTTTTTGCTTTTTGAATAAAAAAACTGATTCTTCGCACTTTTCAACATAAAAAAGCTCTCTTGTGAATTTTCGTTATAGTTAGCCGTTTTTGAGATATTTCGATTTGTAAGGTTCGATGCATTTTTAATTATTTATGATGAAATAACGTTAAAAAGTCAGTATCTCTATAATTTTTAGAAGTAGGCTGTGCCTGCAAATATTTTTGAAATTGAAGGCAGAATAAGGTTAAACGTCAATTAGTTGACAGTTAGTTTTGTTGTCTGTTGAAACCTGAAACGTTTTTTTGCAAATGTGAATGCATGAAATTTAGTTTCTTTTACCTGTTTTCTTTTTGTAAGTCTTATAAAAATGCCATTTTTATTCTCCAATCAAGAGTTAGCGGATATTCATTTTGTGTATGGCTTTGTAAATGGAAACGCAGCAGAAGCAGTCGCCTGCCCCCCACGATCCCCTGACCTAAATTCATTAGGTCTCTTTGTGTGGGGATTTCTAAAAGAAAAAGTGTACCAGACTCCCGTAACCACAAGACATATGCTAATAGACAGAATCAGGAATGCATGTGATGAAATAAGGCTTTATTTTAATAATGCTATACCACGTTCGATCATTCGTAGATGTGAATTGTGTATTGAACAATTGGGTTTACATTTCGAGCAACTAGTTTAGATTTTGTATGTTTGTCCTAACTATCCAATAGCATGTTAGTTGTAAATAATTGATTTAATTTGTAAAAAATAATATTGGATAATTAAACAAATCAATATTCTGTTTTTTCGTGTTTATTTGGAGCTAGGAATTATTGCTGTGTTCAAAAACACAATCTAGACGATCATCTTAATTACTTGTAATGTCCAAATCGAAAATGTAAAAAAAAAATATTATTTTCCCATAAATAATTAAAAATGCATCGAACCTTAAAAATCGAAATATCTCAAAAACGGCTAACTATAACGAAAACTGACAGGAGAGCTTTTTTATGTTGAAAAGTGCGAAGAATCAGTTTTTTTATTCAAAAAGCAAAAAATTGCGCTAAGAAAAAATGTTACAGGTACAGTAGAGAGCTCCCTCTAGCGGCTACAGTAAAACTATACCCATGGTTCGTTTTGTCGTACCAAAAAATCCTTGTATACCAATTTTCACTGTTATATATCAAATATTGTTCGAAATATTTAAAAAAAACTATTTTAGAAAGTAAATTTAAACACCCTGTATTTCGGAAGCCACGCATTTTTTGACCCATGTTCATATAGACTTTATGCATTAATTTTAAAAGTTCTATCGAACCTTAAAGTTATGCAACAATAAGCTGAAACACCCTGTATATAACAATGATATGACAGCAATTGAATTTGCACTTTATTGAGAATAACAGTGTTTCACTGTTGCTGTATGAAGTTCTGCTTGATAAATTTTTCGAGGACATAAATGAAATTATAGAATGCTTATTCTTCAATAAGCATTGATTAAATATGAATATAGGTGATCAAGTAAATTGAAATACCGTGCAAAAGACCCTGTTCCGTAAGCCAGCCATGTTAGAGCACAATAGTAAATTTGAGCATTAGAAGTAATAGACGATGAATTTACATAAAAAAATATTATAAAGGATGATCTGCCTGGCAACACAGCACTTATCTCCGACCAAATAGGAACAGCACGTGTTTAGACGCCATCAAATGATTTGTGGACGCCATGTTCCGGGTTATATCTCTTGTCTCTCTCTAATTTATTTGTCTTGACCAGCTGTCTCCTCTTGGCGTAACTACTCTTCGCTAATACTATGACACTTCAAATACCCGGATGGACTTGCATTATAGGTAGATACTATGCAATCTGCAGAACTAGAATACGTTTTCTCATCTTTTTGTAACTTTTTCGTGTATTGCCCGACCAAATGGGATCTTTTGGTTAGCTTGAAGTCAGAATGTTTCTTGACTGCACCATATATTTATTGTACTACTAGTGAGATTTCGATACTCTCAGGCTATATGGTATATAAAAGACGGCGAATGCACGTAAAGCTGACAGGTTGCAGGGCGCTATATGCATTCGAAGACAGCCGCTCTGAAATATTATCCCATGTCCCTGCACCATGCCGCAACGTAGTGCTGTAGCTATAGCGATGACACAGCATATCTAACATAATGCAGCAATGCAACTACCGACTATATGAGGGATTCCCACATCGCATAACCCGCATCCATCTTATATATAAGGCGGACAAGGTTGTCATGTTTGGTGATTTGTAGCCAAATAAGCGTCGCTGACGATTTTTCGCGACTTCCAGGAACATACACTTACATTCTTCGTTACACTGACGTTTCCAATGTTCCAACAATGCAGTTAAGAAGTTTCTTATAGCACTTTGTAACAATCTCCTTGACTTCTACAAATCCGGCAATAGTCACAATAACGTAGACAATCACTAATAGTGTTGCTTTATATTTTACACTCATTTTTAGCGAAATATCTCTTGAAGCATCTGCGTTGTAAGTTTGGGTGTTATCCAAACCAAATTCGACGTATTTGTGCCGTATCGCCAGTCGTTTCCACAATTAATTGTAGGACGCCTTTATGGCCTTCTCGATTTTCATAGTCTCCTCTAACCTTACCTAAAAGGCTGGAATATTTCTAGACTCCTACTGTTCTGTGTCAGGGTCAGCGCTTTCCTGTTGTGAAGCTATGTTTTCTTTTTTTTTTCTTCTTATACTCCAACCACCACGAAGGCCTAAGGCCTAAACACCCATGGTGTACCGTGTGACTATAGGGGGATACAGGGGAAAGGGGAACGCCACACGGACTCTGGCGCGAGGGAACACGTGCGCATGCAACATGCACACATTCTGGCTCCGCCTACGAGAGCCGCCGGGTGGTACCCCCAGGTTCGACAGTCAGATACCGTCTACCACCTACGGACAATCACAACATCCATAGCCAGGAGAAAAATTTCTCTTGGGACGGGATTCAAACCCGCACAGCGCACGGCGACTGATCAGGAGACCGAAGAGCCTACTACTGCGTCCACCGCTGCCGCCAAATTTTTTTTTATTGTAGCAAATTTCAGGCTCATATAACAGACGATATAAATCAAAAGCATGAACAATTTGATGCAGATAGACATTAATTTGTAACATAACCTCAAAAAAGAGCGCTGACACGAAAGAGTAGAAAACTATGAAAATCAAGGAGGCCAGAAAGGCGTTCTACAATTGTAGGAACGACTGACGGTGCTGCCCTTAGACCCTTTTTTGGGTTATTCACCTGTAATAGTCGTTCTACGACTGAACTACAAACTGAAAAGCAGTTAAACTGTGAGAGGAGATGTACAAAATGGTGTGAATGATTACCTAGTTTTCAAGTACATTTTCATGAAAAATTTTGGAAATCCTGCTCGAAGGACAAAAATTGCTGCAAAGATGGTATATGAATTATGGCGAGCCACGGAACTGTAGACGCGTTCTGGTCAAAAAGTGGGCAAGTAATCACCTCATCCTATTGCGAAGAATTTGCGAACTATGTGACATGTTTGCAAGATTGCGGCTTTCTGCATCACTGCAATAAAATGCGCTGGAACTTTGATTTTCTCTAAGTGATAGTGGAGATTTACAGAGACTGCCCCTTCCACAGACACTGCTACTGGTATTATGCAGACCTCTGATAGTTTCCAAATGTTTTTGATTTCAATGGCAAGGTTTTGATGCTTTTCAGCCTTGGTGTATTCGGTTCTGATTACGTTTGCTGTGAGTGGCACTGCGATATCAGTTATGTATGATTTCCGTTTATTTTTATCGATCAGTAGTATGTCTGGCCGGTTATAGTCAACTGTTTTATCGGTTATGACTGGCCTGTCCCAGTACAATAGGGCCGACTGATTCTCGAGTACTGGGAATGGTGTATATTTATAATATGGCGCGGTTGACTGAATGAGATTAGAATTTTGAGCTAACGTGGAGTGTATTATTTTGGCTACTTGATTATGCCGGGATAAATAAGCACTATTGGCCAACATGTTTCAGCTGGAGGTAATGTGTTCTATTGTTTCACCTGGCGTATGGCATTTTCTACATACGTCGTGTGTATTCAGGCCTAGTATATGGTAGTATAGTTTCTAGTTCGAATAACCTTATCCTGAATAGCACATAGAAAACCCTCCGATTCCGGATGTAGGTAGCCCTTCACAAAAATTGATAGTGAGGACTTTTTATCAATTCCATATTTTTCAAGTGTTACAGGATATCTCCCGTGAAGGGCATTCTCTTTCCATCTATTAAGCAGGTCAGACGACGTCGGTATTGATCGATCTAAGGCTTCATGATTTCTGCCCAAATTTATGGGGGTGATGTTGCGGTCCATAGCTGTAATGCTCCTAATGTTCTGGCAATTGATGTTGCAAAAATATCGACGAAGCTTGGACACTTGCTCTTTGCAAAGACGCAAAACATTTATCAGTCCTCTTCCCCCAAGGGCTCTAGGTATGTATACTCTTTCCGTGGCAGATTTTGGATCTAGCATACGAAATTTGGAGAGTAATTTTATAGTTTCTCGATCGATTTCTGCTGGGTTTGTATCGCTTCATTCAATAACACCAAAGCTAAATGACATTATTATTATTATTACTATTATTATTATTATTATTATTATTTCTATATTGCCGGTAATGCTGTTTGCTTGATTTAGGCTGGAGAGGATGACCCTGGCGTTGCCAGTTTGCCCATAAAACGTTTCACCTCTTGGCGTAGTAGATGTTTTGTGCTGCGCTCTCCCTGAGTGAAACAGCTCACGAGCAAGGACGGTTATGAAAGTTTAGCTTTGCGAGACAATTCTATATTACCTTGCAATCAAGTGATATAGATAGATACTTTTGTGTTGCGTAACGTTTTATCCTTTAGACTTCATCTTATCTCAATCAAATGTTGATGTGTCTTTCTGACAACGTCCTGCCAGTCCAACCCGTGGTTTGTGCTGTTTTCCGTTGTGAAACCGCGGCAGAGCGGTTACATTCGAAATATACCCAACATGCTTGTTAAATGCTTTTTAAGTTACAATTACGTTAATTGGACCACAAAATGGGTAAAACGGTTGCATGACCAATTTAGAAAAGTTTATATTAGCTTCCCAGCCTTTGCCTTTTCCTCAAAGTGGGAAATAAAACCAAAGTAATTTAGAACTCAATATTAGGTCGAGAGGCATTTACTAGTATTAGTTCGAAGGATTTAAGCAACTATTTAGGTCACCTTGTGATAAAATCGTAGTAACTTTGCCCTATAAAATCATACATTAGTGATCACACTATGTCGATCGGTGACCTATTGGTTAAAAGTTTTTCACTAATGAGATAATTTTTACTTACCAATTTGCCCAAGAAAGAAGCTAACATCGAGGGCATATTTTAGGTTAATATTATTTAAGCAGTAACCTCTGGATTTGCTTTCAAGGTCGAGAATTCTTTAAGTACTTCTTAGAGGTGTGTTTTTTGTAGTTCTGGACCATCTAATTCCACCTCTTGGTCAACGGTCTATTAGAGCCCTAGTTATTTACGTAGTTGCCAATTTTTGACAAAGCATTCATCTCTGTAGACAATTCAACTTTTGATGACATTATTCAAGGATATAATTACTAAGGTTTGTCAAATATAGGTAACTTTTTCTTGGGTGATAGTCCATTGATAAAAAATGCTACTTGGGTACACAGCTTTTCGCGGCTTGTGTGAAAATCTCAAGATTATAGAATGTCGCCCAAACGTTACCGTAACTTTCACGAAGTTGCGCTACTATATTGTATTGAATATGCTGCGGCTGGTAGCCGACGGCCGGTTGCCGGTATACGTATATTACACTTGCGCCTGAAAGGACACGTGCGGTCGCAATCATAATTCAGACCGAATCCACGGAAGCTGGAAACTATCGCAGTTTCAGCTTGCTAATAGCGTCGTCACCTGTACGCCTCGCCAGAAGATATCATC
Organism: Acanthoscelides obtectus; assembly: GCA_963669975.1. Classification (NCBI taxonomy): domain Eukaryota; kingdom Metazoa; phylum Arthropoda; class Insecta; order Coleoptera; family Chrysomelidae; genus Acanthoscelides; species Acanthoscelides obtectus. The sequence continues at coordinate 36,665,367 of CAVLJG010000004.1, read as the reverse complement.
ACGCATGACGTAGAGACAGTAGTAGACTGATCATTGGCGGGATAGGCCGAAAAGCTTGCAGTCGGCCATGTAAAATTTGCCGAAAAGTGATTGAGGCTTACAACCTTGGCTACCACCACCGACCACAGACGGCCAATCATGAACAGCTGTCTCATGCTATTTGGCAACACCTCAGCATGGTCTACGTGTGGTCTCAGGTAGAACAATGAACGAAAGCTGAGCACTTATCCTCTATCCAGAGTATGAGGTCTATTGAAATAAGACAGCAGAAAGTACGATCTATTACCAGAATCGACCACTGCTATTTTCGCTCTAGCAGCTGCCGATTCTTTTGATAAATGGTACTTTGTGCTGTCTTGTTTGGATAGAATTTGGCTGTATGCAGATAAGCGCTCAGCTATTGGCTATTTAAGCGCTTGGCTACCTACAGTGGAAACTTGGCCTCTGGAATTTCAAAAACACACACCATTCTCCAAGGAAATAACGCGTGTAATAAGCACTTGTGTAGTGTACAAAACAATTGAATAATATTGCGCCATCTCTTAGCAACAAGTGGTGCTGACGCACGAAATGGCAGCACCATTAGCAGCACTATTTGCACACTAGCCTACTTAGTCAATAAGTTGACATTCTATCGACATTTTTGACATTATCTATTTTGAAAAAGAGATATGTTTTTTGATGTTATGTGATATGTACAACACGGAAAATCATGTCAGTCATTTCCGTCGGTGCATCTGTCTGTCTGTCCGTTAATCCTTGGCCCACCTATAACTTGAGATGTGCCCCTCGGACGTTGATGACATTTTCACACACCGGTGCTATTGTGCCAAGGATAAAAAACTTTTTGTAGTTTTTGAAAATCGGTCCAGTGGCAGCGAAGAAAAGGGCCAAAAGCGGATAAAGATAGAAGTCGCTTCGTTTTTTTGGCATTTCAGAGGATCCTGATCGTACTTAAAAAATGTTTGGCGGTAAAAAATTGTTGAGTGACAAGTTGTAAAGGACGGGAAAGGTGTATCTCAATTTCTTTGTAAACAGTTTTGAAAATTACATATGTTTTTTGGATATAAAATGGCATGTACATTACGAAAAACCATTTCGCTTATTTCCGTCGATCTGTCTCTCGGTCTATCTGTTGGTCTGTCCGTTCATTGTTGACCCGTCTCTAACTTGGCAATTACTGTTTGGTTTTGGATGAAATTTTTACATAAGTTTAATACTATGTCAAGAACAAAAAAGTTCATCAGTTTTTGGAAATCGATCCAGTAGCGGCGGTGAAAGCCAAAAACAAAGAAAGAAAAATCGCCAAAACGTTTTCTGACGTATCACTGGACTACGAGGGTGAATCTCAACTTTTTTGCAGCAGTAAATTTATAAGCTTCTAGCCCCAGTTATTTATTCTACGCGCCTATTAATGATATTTCACACATACACACATACTTCGAAGTTGAGTCATTTATTTTAACAGTGAGTAGATCTGATCAAAAGAAATGTTTTTTCCTTTACCATTTTTCTGGTAAAATTAAAGTAACAAAGTTATAGCCCTTTGGAAGTTTGAGTACCGCCTTGTCTCAATAATAATATCATGTGCTCGTGTTTGGCAACAACGGATATAATCCGCATTATCGGTTCATCGCATCGGAAACAAAAAAGCGAAAGAATTTGGAACGATGTTTTTACAATTGTTTTATTCAGTTCAGTTATACATACAGTCAGTGTCGTCAGTCGGTAACGCGTGTGAATAGTGTCTGTTGCGTGGCTCAAACGAAATAAAAAATGGCACATGTTTATACGGATCGGTTTCCCAATCGAGTGCAACCAACCCCTCGTGCCTTTGTTAATGTAGTACAACGGGCTCGTGAATCAGGTGACTTAAGACCTCACAGGGGACCTCACGATCAAATACAGGTCCGCACTGAAATACTTGTCGGGAGGATACTTTATAAAACAAGGTAAACATTTTTTTTATTTTTTTTTTATTTTTACACACATATTTTGGTTTATCTTCCTTCTACAATCATTATCTGAAAATTAATGACTCAACTTCAAAGTCACCCTGTATATATAGTTGGAGGAAAAGTATTGTCAGTTTTTTTAAATAATCAAGGACAACTTTCGTACGCCCTGGTATTAGTTTCTTGAGGCAAAGGTACTACAAATAGACAAGATTCTTAATCCCACAAAATGTCTCCTTAATCGCAGACAACTGGTGAACGTCTATTTGTTATTTCACACCCGTGTAACTACAGCCACATTGTTGCCACCCCGTCTGATTATTTGTTCCCAACAAAATAATATTGTCCTGGTAATCGCCGTGTCATCGTTGTCATCTTCTTAGCTATCCAGCTGAAACATTTGTCGAGTAGATCCTCGCCCGAGGGCAGCTAGTGGATTTCATATACAAAATATTTCTATCACTTTAAGTCTTAAGGGCGAACATACGGGGTAATATACAGGGTGACTTTGAAGTTGAGTCATTAATTTTCAGATAATGATTGTAGAAGGGAGATAAACCAAAATATGTGTGTAAAAATAAAAAAAAAATTAAAAAAAATTTTTACCTTGTTTTATAAAGTATCCTCCCGACAAGTATTTCAGTGCGGACCTGTATTTGATCGTGAGGTCCCCTGTGAGGTCTTAAGTCACCTGATTCACGAGCCCGTTGTACTACATTAACAAAGGCACGAGGGGTTGGTTGCACTCGATTGGGAAACCGATCCGCATAAACATGTGCCATTTTTTATTTCGTTTGAGCCACGCAACAGACACTATTCACACGCGTTACCGACTGACGACACTGACTGTATGTATAACTGAACTGAATAAAACAATTGTAAAAACATCGTTCCAAATTCTTTCGCTTTTTTGTTTCCGATGCGATGAACCGATAATGCGGATTATATCCGTTGTTGCCAAACACGAGCACATGATATTATTATTGAGACAAGGCGGTACTCAAACTTCCAAAGGGCTATAACTTTGTTACTTTAATTTTACCAGAAAAATGGTATAGGAAAAAAACATTTCTTTTGATCAGATCTACTCACTGTTAAAATAAATGACTCAACTTCGAAGTCACCCTGTATCTATATACAGGGTGGCCCATCCATGTGTGGACGGAATATTACGCATAAACAAATAGACTTTGGGAAAATCGCTTTATGGTATGTTATACATGACATTTGAGGGCACATTTCTAAAAATTTTGCAATTATACAGGGTGTCCCAATCTTGACCTACATATCTAAGATGTAATTTTTTAAATGGATTGAATATTGCATATTTGGATAAACCAATTCAAAAGAAGAATATTGATATAAAATACCAGAAAAATCGTCCACTTCGGCAACCCATCAATCCTCCAATTTCCAATTTGGAGTGCTGCATTTTGTATCAAAAAAACTTACTCACCTTAGCTTTTATCTTGTTTGTTACTTTATCGAATTTTTATTTTTGCTCATACAGGGTGGTCATAAATGCGAATTGTACTTTTTCTCAAAAATTTCAAATGTATCACCCTGAATATTTGTGCAGGTTTGGATTCCATTTTTTATAAGCTTTTTTGGTATACGGTTTGATTCAGACAAGAGCACTAGATCTTGAGATATTAAGCTTCTAATAGAACAACACACCGAAATTAAGGCAAAAATCACATCATCCATGGAAACAAAAGACAAACAGTGGACTAGTTCCATATTGCCAGTAAGAGTACAGATTTGACGTAAAAACTAATAACAATCAGTATAAATCAGCTTCAAGCGTAATAGAGGAAAACAATAACATACGCAAACAACTATCTCTACTCAAGACCTAATCTACAAAAACTGCTTGAAAATATCTCCACCATGTTGAACACACAGCCGTAGTCTTTGGATAAATGACCGTTGCACATCCCTCAGCATGTGTTCCCTTATGTTCAGAAAAGCATCCTTAATCCTTTCCTTCAATCTTGCGGGGTAGATGGTGGATGTCTATACACCTCTTGCTTAACATAGCCCCATAGAAGTCCACCAGTGTCATATCTGGTGATCTAGGAGCCCAAGATATAGGCCCATCACGACCGATCCAACGATTTTTACTCCAGGTATCCAAATAGATACTCACACGATTGTGATAATGCGCATATGCATCCGAGTTTGAAGGTTGACATCCTCCAAAAGCAAAGGCAAATGCTCGATCAAAAAATTCAAGTATTCTGTTCATGTTAGGTTGTCGAAGAAGAAAGGCCCGATAACTCAGGTTTTCCGTCGCATAATAGTGCATGTTATACCTATTGACAACACCTATGCTGTTAAAAGTGACCTCATTGCTAAAAAGAACCATATTCAGGAAAGTAGTGTCTTCACTCACTTCATTTAGCATTATTCTACTAAACTCCATTCGAGCTGCGAAATCCTGAAGACGAAGGCCTTGATGCAAGCATAGGTGATATGGATGGTACCTATGCTTGTGAATAAAACTTTGGACAGAAGTTCTGCACAAACATATCAGGTTCTGCTCCAATTTGCCGTGCACTTAAATGGGGATTTTCCTGCAACTTAAATAGAACCTCCAACTGATTCGCCTCATTGGTGACACTTGGATTATCTATACATTTTTTACTATATTCCACTGCTCCATTTGATTCAAAACGTTCTCGTAGTGTGGAAAATGTTTCCGGCCTTGGATGTAGCATGCTCGTATTAGGGTACCGTTGCTCATAAGTGCGATATGCTAGGAAACTGTTTCTTTGGATTTCGCCCAAAACGAACGCCATATTCACCATTTCTTCTTTAGGAAATTTCATTTTCTAATACGTTTTGTATTATAATGCTCACAAAGCTAATTTTGAAGTTTTTAACTAATCAACAATTTATTTGTTTCCTAGGATGATGCGATATTTTAGGGAATTTAGCCGTTCCATAAAAGACGTGCTCATAACCGAAAAAATAGCCGTAAAACCCCTTATAAAACAAACTTGCACAAATATACAGGGTGATGAATCTGAAATTTTTGACAAAAAACTACTATTCGCGTTTTTGACTACCATGTATGAGCAAAACTTAGATTACGAAAAAGTAACAAATAAGATAAAAGCTGAGGTGTGTATTTTTTGATAAAAAATTGAGCATTCCAAATTTCAAAATGGTGGACTGAGGGGTCGCCGAAGTGGTGGTTTGTCTAGACAAAACACCTTAAATCTCAGTAGCTAATTACCAAAAGGCCAAAGTATGTTATATCAGTTTTCTTCTTTTGAATTGTTTTATCTAAATATGCAATACAATTTAAGATATTTTACTTTAAAAATCACAACTTTAATATGTAGGTCGAAATTAGAACACCCTGTATAATAGCCAATGTTTTAGAAATGTGCCCTCAAATGACATGTATAACATCTCATGAATAGATGTTCCCAAAATATATTTGTTTATGAGTAATATTCCGTCCACACATGGATGGGCCACCCTGTATATTCATTAAATTAAATGACGGTTTCCACAGCCATTCAATAGTAAACCTACCAGAATGTAAGAGATACTGCACATCATGAGTATATAAAGCTCGTAATTTCAGTTTTGCCAAATCAGCAATGCATTTTTCACTGATATTCATTCTATTCTACGGCCTTATGCCTGGATACAAGAATTTTCATAGCCTGCAAACAATAAACAAGCTACAGCGTGTAAAAGTTGACTCAAATGCTGTAATGATGCATATACAAAATCCATTTATCCAGAATTGTATGGGGAAGTACAACTCACTAGACGCAACTTTTTGGAGATATTCGGAAGAAACCAAATGATTGGAAAAAACCCCATTCTCCAAGAACAGACTTTTTTAACGGAGCATGGGATTTCAATTTGAATAACCGTGCTGATGTCTTAAAGACAACGATACGAACAGGATACAAGTCGACGTAGGGCTGTTCATTGGATCATATTTGTATCAAAACAAACTTTCTGAAAGCTATAAAAATATTTAATGAACCATAAGAGTTATTGAGAAGTAGTCTGCTGTAATCATGTGAACAAAAGCTTAATGAAAGCTCGCTGTTCCGTTCGTAATGTTTTCTGAGGCGGTGCAGTGGCCCGGCAGACCATGGAACACTTTAATCAGGAAACGCTTTATTCCGAATTCAGAGCACAGCTTATTTTAGACTGGGGTAGGTGTAGCCCATATTCTCCTGAAATTCAATTAGAGCTTAAGTTCAGCCAAAGATGTGATTCGAATTGAATATGATTGGTTCTTTGGTTAAAAATTTAAAAAAGGGGCATCGGGCTTAAAACAAGAGTTAAGTATATTTTTGTATAAGTACCTTATCTTTTACTACATGTCCTGAAACTAAATAGACCTGGCACTACAATAAAATGATAAGATCATATCTAAGTAGATTCACATCCACCCTGCCCTACCTACTTGCTTTCGTAGCGATTCGAGTATAAGAAGTATCTCAAAAAGTTGGTTTCTGATGATGCATCTAGGGACCTATCTTTATAAATACTTTTCACTTTAATCTTAGACGTCTTGTAAATAGTACCTCGGTGTCCCTGGTTACCCAATGTACTGACGGGTATACAAGGTAAATTAAGTGATGTGACTAACTTTGTTAATTCGTTTTATCCAAAGATAATTACAATTTCATATTGTCACCCTCCAAATAACTTCCTTCTGAAGCCACACAGGAGTTGGAGACGGTTATTCCACTCCTCATCGCAGTACTGGAATACCCTTCAGCTGGTCGGTTACAGTGGTTTGAATGTTTTCAACTGTGTCAGACTGAGTTTCCTTGAGGTGATTTTTCAACTTCGGAAAGAGAAAACACAAGGACTCAAGTGAGGAGCATAAGGAGCCTGAGGAGCCAGACTGGAAATTCAATATGAAAATTTGCTGAATTTCAAAAATGAGAGAGGTAATAAATAATTATATTGAGAATTATAAGTCATACACATGCTAATAGTAGTTACACACAACGCGGGCGCGGTGATGATTTCTCGTAATTCTCCTCAAGGTTTGTCGTAATTTATAACTTTGAACATAACCTGTCTTCAGAAAGTGCAACATATAAATAACCCATCAGACACAGCTGATAGATATACTTCATTTTCAGCATATTCAGTAATGATTTTCTCACACAGCAAATATCACCAATTGTATACAAATGCAGACCAATAGACATAATCATCCAGATGCGATCTTGCTATTCAACCAATTTTTTTCTCAGAGGTAAAAACTACAGACCACTCGGCCTCACAAAAAATATGCAACCATCAATGCATGTAGTTTAATTGAGTGATTCCTCCACAGGTGGACGTTCACAACGATCCTAGTGAGCAAACAATGAATGACTGTTTGCGCCATAAAAACTACAGTCTGCAAGATGACATCTTATAGATTTTGTTTGACGTTTTACAGGCTTTTTACATAATACAAAGTTGATCGTTCTTATGCATTGAACCGCTAATGGCTGGTGTTGTATTACAACTGACTCAATGTACAGAAACGCTTATCTTTAACATACTGCCAGCCCATCATTCTGAAATATAGTTATTTTATATTCTGCCGTTATAAAACTGTTATAAGCGGTTACATATTGAGGTATCACATGAACCCCATTATATTATAGTTTATAATTTCCATTTATACCGTAAAATGTGAATCAATTCAATCGCTCTGAATGTCAACTTGTTAACTGGGTAAAACAAGTAAGAGTCTCTTTTCAAAGGCACTGTATACTACTTCCAGACATTTGTGACCCAACCCAAGTAACACATCAAACCTAGGTGTTTAGACCGAAGCTCGTATTAGTTTTCACCTTCCGTTCGCATTGGATACATAATACACTGTTGCAACTACGTTAACAACTATGCCAAATTCGTAGACAAGTTACATGATATATCACATGGTACATATGAATGCATATATCAAACATGTTTTCATAGATGAAAATACACGTCAAATCGAACAGGAATATTTCCATCCGAATTTCAATATTAATGTATGGATGGAGAGATTGACACTTACCTGAACTCTACATTTATACTCGCCATATCGCTGTTTACTCCAGCTGTCAGATTTCAGTGCATCTACACAAAAAATCATTTATGAAGTCTCATGCACAAAGCTGTGTAGTATCACCGATTTTGCGGGAAAGCAAACTTCATCCGGTCTCCAGTCTGGACAACCACGTCGCGTCATGTGCCCCTAAACAAGGGTTTTACTTGATTTATACGTGCGCAGTTGATACAATGATGAGGCAAGAAGTCATAGTCGCCCTTGCGATCGAGACAGATTTCAGTTCCATTTTATTTACACTTGTGTAAACTGAAAAACAGTCTAAAGCATGTTCAGATGCTTATCTTCTATACTCATCTGGTTCTTGTGATATGTGTAATCTTTTCAAACTATCACAGTTATGATCGTAATAGTTTGAAGATTGCGCCGCACAGTGATCCATGTATGCGAAAGCCAGGCAAAAATTTAAGAAGCAAGCTGCCGGAAAATAAATGAAAAGTATTACCTATTTTAAAGCTAATACTTTAAGCAACAAGTTGGCCTTGGAATCAAAACTGTGCCTACGCTACGTTTACCTTGACAGACTATTAAAGAAGTATGTGGTGCATCGTTCGACACTAGTTTTTAACGGCAAAATTGGAGAGTTTATGTATCGTCCGTTGTGTTAGGTGAATTGAAGGGATTACGATATCTAGCTTTGCTTCTACATTTTTATTAATCACAGAGGCTTTTAATAGAGTTCCGCGCTTTACCTCATTGGAACAAATGATGTTTGTGTACCTTTGAAGTACTGCCAGATAATATATATTGTCAGCATTTGCTTTTTGGATATTGTTTTTCGAATACGGCAGTTTTTCGAATATCAATTCGAATATATTTGGAAAACTATATGTGCTACGAGAAAAAGAATGACATTTTTAAAATCAGAGCAACAGGACTCAGTTCTTACTTCTCTGGAATCAAAAGGGCGGTGGGGTTTGGTAATATATAGGCCACTTTCACCCTTAAATATTATATAGTAACACAAAATTTTACCAAGTAGACTCACTCAATGACATTTTTCATAACGGACGACTGTACTATTTTCTGCAAGGCGTTTTAGGTATGTTAGAAGTTTTTGTAAAATGTACCAATTGGTGACTTACGGTTCCCACCTTCAACTCGCTTCCAGACCGTCTCGATGACCAATTCCATTACTGTTTCTATGATTAAAATGCGCAGTCTATCTTCGCTTATAGTCTGATAACCTACGTGTATCATACTGATGATTCCCAGTAATTGTAAAATGGCATTTAATGGACATCTAAACGTAAGAATGTAACTGGATTCATCAGTCCGTAACGACTCGAGCTGTCTGTAAGTACCTTGTTTAAATAGCTTTGTATATCTAAGCCACAATAATTCTTTTCGTCAGGATTGATACAGACTGGGTTCGACGAATCCTATACTTTGTAGTGTCTCTTAGGATAATAAAATAAATTGAATTTGAATTTGAATAAAAGATGGCATTCATATTGAATTCTAAGCAGACTGCCTTCTTGTATTTTTCCAACTAGAATGATGAAACTGATAAGCTGTCATTGAAGACACTAAAATACCGGTATAAAGATTATGCTCAAAATAAATAGAATAGAACCGTTTTCGATATATAAGCGATTTAAAATTCTAAAACGCGCTGAATATGAGTTTTTTATCGTAGGCCTTTGTTTCTAAACTGTTTATCATGTAAATTATGCTTACTAAATGTAAGCGAATCTACCATTTGACAAACATCATTTTCATGATATCTATTATAATCAATGGAAAACAAAGGTTTACAATAACAATACCCTCTAAAATAATTTGAGGCTTTGTTAATAGTTGCTTGGGCAATGTTTGTAAACATTGACGGCATTAAAATCTTCGTTTTTCACATGGTTTTTCGGTGTCGAAAATGGAGAATTTTGCACTTTTCCAGATATTAAAGAACAATGAACGACGCATAGATACTTAGCCGGAGAATGATGATAGTGCAATGTAAGGTTATATTACCGAGGCACTGCTGGTTGACTTAAGTCAATTTTACAATTCAACCCGTTATGGAATACTGAGGAAACATGTTGTCAATTTATGGGAGGGATAAATGTCTTTTTAGAAACTAAACACAACTACAACAAATAGTTTTTTAACAACGTTGAGTAGTATAACAACCATATTGCTGAGATTAAAGAAGCAACGACTTTGGAATCAACATCAAATTCTAGGTTTAAACAATATTATTTGTTTTCTCTTGGTGGTTAGTTTCACCCGTCTACCTCAAAAGGCGGGTTATGTAATTCGCGCGTGGGGATGTACAGTTCTATTCATAAAAACAGCGTACACGAATTAGAGTGAGGGGAAACCTTAACCTTATTTGCGTAAAACCGGCTTGTCTAAATGATTGTTTATTGGAGGTTATCACACGTCGTAGATTGTCAAAAATGCAAAGCATTGACGTCGGTGTAATTCATTTCGAAAATGCGTGGTGGTAACGTTTGATAAACTTTGACAGAAGAAAATAAAAATGCCTCGTCAGTTGTCTGAAGTTGAAAAGGCTCAAATTGTATCAAGAATCGAAGAAGGATGGTCAATCCGTGCTGTAGCGCAGTTGTATAATAGAAATAAAAAAACCATATTGAAAATTAAGCAACGCTGGGAACAGGAAGATTCCCTAAAGAGGAAAATTGGTTCAGGTCGTCCCAAACTTACCAACCCTGAACAGGATGCTGCTTTTTTGGGATATTTAAGAAATAATCCATTTGCAACTGTAAGGGATGCTGTTATTGATACAGCATTTCCTGCCTCCCAACCTACCGCCAGCAGGAGAGTAATGAAATCTGAACTAAAATGTCACCCTGCTGCGAAAAAAATTTTTCTTAACGAAGAACGGCGACATTCAAGGATTATTTTTGCTTTAAATTATATATACCGCAATCCTCAATTTTGGAACAGGGTCATTTTTACTGATGAAAAGACGTTCCAGTCGACTTATAACGGCCAAATTCGTGTTTACCGTCCAAACAATACCAGGTTTGAAGAGCGATATACTAACCCCCTCAATTCTAGACCTGGGCGTTTCTCTGTAAATGTATGGGGCTGGATAAGTGTTCATGGACCTGGTGTTTGCTGGCGAATAGAGGTAAGATTTAATGCCGGAAATTACATTAACATTTTAGAAAACATATTGTTACCAAGTGCTGAGCAAATATATCCCAATAATACGTTCATATTTCAACAAGATAATTGTCCAGTTCATACGGCCAATGCTGTAACCCACTGGTTTCAAACCTATAATGTAGAAGTGCTGCCTTGGGTCGCTTATAGTCCCGATATCAATCCAATCGAAAATATTTGGGGTATAATCGTAAAAAAAATATATAATCGAAATTTTAGGCCACAAAATTCAGAAGATTTATGGGAAATAATACATGCGTGCTGGGAAGAGCTTGATCCAAATATTGTATCAAATATAATTCAGTCAATTCCGAATAGACTGGCTCAAGTAATAGAAAAACAGGGATATATGACCAAATATTAGATTTTATTTATTCTTGTTAATCGTTTTTTGTTTCTATTGTAATTTTTATAAAACTGTTAAGATGTAAAATAAAGAAATACATTTTTGTTACTGTATTGAACTAATGCCCAACGCCCATGCTTTGCATTTTTAATAACCTTTAACATGCGATAAGCCGGTTTTACGCAAATAAGGTTAAGGTTTCCTCTCATTCTAATTCGTGTACGCTTTTTTTATGAATACAACTGTATGTGACGAAAACTCTATTTCACTGCCCAACCGGTTTGATAGACATATGTGGTGCTGAAGGATACGGCACGGGTATTACGTATCTTGAAAAGTGATTTTTTGTCGTTTTCTTTTTAGTTTCGTAGGTTTTTTCTGACATAGGTAGCTGCTGTACACTTGTTCTGATCTCATTTTGTAGCTGAGCGTGTTGCAAAAACGTCAGCAAACAGCGAGCAAACGTAGAATGAACTATTTGCACGCTAAAAACTACCTAGTATGCAAGATGACATTTCGTCGGTTTGTTTTAACGTTTTATAAATCAAAATGTCGGACATTAATTGAATATTTCAACATTGAGACTTCTATTAGACAGCTTAAACGGCTTGAAAGATTTTGAAATTCAGGGTGTCCTGTCACTGCAGTTGACTGTGAGTATTCTATTAAAGCATAATTAGAGATTCATTTGAGTTGTCCTTGATAGCAATGATTCTCCACAGTTACAGCAGTCGGTATTTAGTATTTTTTTTTTAAATATAACTGATAACTTTTTTCTTACCTACGAATAAAGTTAGTACTTTTCGTCGTTTGCTTATATCAATTTGGCGCAGCTCTTCTCGGTCGTTGACGCCACCGCCAGGGTAGAGAGGCTAAGGTGAGAATGCTAATAGCCTTGCCCGTGGCAGAGGGCATTCACATCAATATCTCACCATTTATATCACCGCCCAGAATATATTCATTGCCGGTAACATATACAATGAATAACTTATTAAACGTATTAAGATTGACGTGGGGACAGTATGAGTTTTTTTGGCTTACATTCTAGCATTACTTTGCCCACCCCAGCTCGTTCTCGGCAATATCGACAACCTGAATTCGCGCCCTAGTGCAATCGATTTACGATGTCCGAAAAGATTGAGGTCGGTGGCGAAGAAGCGACGTGACCGCTACAAATTTGCTTCACGGAGTGATGTGTGCTACAGGAACTGACACGTTTAAAAGGAAATTGGATCTCTCACAAGTGGACCAAGGCATTACAGATCATTTTGACCTGCCAAATGGTATAGGTACGTGTGAAAAGGCATCAACGCGTTTATGTCGTAAAAATATTTCAAATATTCAACTTCACGTTCAAGAGTGCATCTGCAAGGTTTCGTTTTTAAATATTTTAGAACATACGTTTTTTAAACGTGCGTCAAGTTCACAATTTTGGCATGTCTGTCAAAAATTGCCACATTTTCGAATGTTTAACTTAAGCATCTTTACACTTCCCAAATTTAGTATTGAAAATTATTTTTACGACGACCCTTATTTATGTAAATTTCTTGTAACTAATTGGATTTGGGATCTGAAGAAACACAGTTGCCTGTTAAAAATTGCCGACGTTTCGGGCTGAATAAAAAAAATTAAGATACTAAAATTTGAGTATAAATTAATTAACTAATTTTAAATAATAAAATCGTTGTAAAAGATGCTTATTTCAATCAAGGCATTAGACAAACCGAACTATTCAAACGCATCCCCGATTTCACTAACAACATTCGATTCCCAACATCTACACACATACAAAAACAGAGATAAAATGATTCGTAATTCAAACATATATGCAAAATGAATGAAAAGTCTCTTCCCTGTTTCATTATCAGAAAAAAGGAAACTATAGGAAACTCGTCCTTTGAGTTAGAAGCTGTGGTGGTCAAAAAATAATCCAACTTTTTGAACATCCTAGATATTATTTAAACTGCTACTTATCAATATGGCTATGAACGACTGATACGGGGTATAGCTAGATACAGATCGATGGAGAAGAAGAAAGGTATTCCTAAATAGTAAAACTCTGAGCTACTTCTTGCTATACTTGATGTTTTTTTAAGTTGGAATTATTTTGACAGTTGGTAACACTTCCATGCTTAACGTATTGACGATATATTATGTCAAGCTTCCGCTGTGAGCAATGGAACGTTTTAGTCTTGAACAAAGGTGGGAAATATTGAAAAACTGTTTTCAAAATCAGTGCTGTGTTGCAGAAACTTTGCGAAAATTGCGTAGACTATTTGGTCGGAATAAAGCTCCGTCCGCAACTGGTATACAAAAATTCGTCATGAAGGTTCGTGAAACTGGCCTGCTTATCGTCGGTCTTCGCACGTACCGGCGTAACTAACGTTTTACATATTTTACAGGAGAGCTAAAAAACGAAAATCAGCAATAAATTAGATTGAAAATGACATACTGATTTTTTAGTCTGCTGTTTTTTTTATACTAAAATGAACCAATTTTAACGCAGAGGCGTAAATCTATTTAAGCCGGTCCGTGAAAATTTTTTTCGGAATTTTATAACTTACGCGAACTGATATACAGCTACGTCATTTCGTGAAGTGAGAGACTACAAAAAAATATGTGAAATTACGGCGCAGCTCGATTTTAGATTATTTATCATTTACGCCTGTACGTGCGGAGACCGACGTTATGGAATACAGAAGGTATGAGCGTATTCGATCTGTACATATAGCCGAACACATTGCTGCTGTTGCCCAGAGTATGCGTGAAAACGCACGAATGTCAACTCGTCACATAGCACAACAAGTGGGCATCAGTCGCACTTCTTTGCGGAGAATATTGCATAACGACCTGGGACTATTTCCTTAGAAGATGCAACTTGTGCAAGAGTTGAAACAAAATGACCATCCGCTTCGATATCAGTTCTCTGTGTGGGCTCTAAATCAATTGAAAACGGACGTCAATTTTGGTCGCCAAATCATCTTTTCGGACGAAGCCCATATCCATCTGGGAGGTTACATTAACAAGCAGAACTGTAAAATTTGGGGTTCTGAAAATCCACATGTCATAGAAATACCAATGCATCCAAAAAGAGTAACTGGTTGGTGTAAACTGGTAACGCTATAGATACATGTTGAGGAGTTGTTTGTAGCCACTACTAGACGACATATACATGCACAATCTCTGGTTCCAGCAGGATGGCGCAACATGCCACATCAGCCGTGAAACTATCGATATTTTAGATACTAAGTCATCGCCTTTTTGGAGACGTTCACTGGCGAGCCCGCAGTTGTGATTTGACGCCCATGGAATACTTCCTATGGGGTACTATTAAGGACCGCTGTTACAGTAACGAACCTCAACGAATTAATGTTCTTAAGGAAAATATCCGTCAAGCTATTGATGAAATAAACCCACAAACTATCGAAAATGTATTTTAAAATTGGGCTAAGGGGATGGACTACTGCCAGGCCAGCCGCGGCAGCCATTTAACCGGAATTTTTTTTTCATAAGTAATCGGAAGGTGTATTTTTTGAATAAAGTATCGAGTGTTACATATTATGGAAGAGTGTAGTATTAATACCAATTTAAAAGAGAAACCAACGTATGGCCCACCCTTAAGTACTATAATACTTAGATTTGCTACATCTGCTCTTTTATTAACCGTGCTTCTTGATTTCCAAAATTTCCTGGAAAATCCGTTGCTTCTCTTTTCCTGTCCACCTTTTAAGTGGAAATTTTTACAGCCTCTTTGGTGCTCTGATATTCGGGTTTTTAAGTACCTTCCTGTTGTTCCTATATTATTATTACTATTATTATTGTGATTTTTATTATTGTTTATCTGACGCAGAGGTCTGTCACTATAATAGCTCCTTTCAACTTATGAAATTTAGAAGTAGAAGGTATGACATCTTTGGCTTTTGGCACATTGGGTCTCGGACTATGATGACTGTGCAGCTACTTGGGGGCAGTGGCCTCACTCTATATTCTACCCCAAATTACAGGGCACATGACTGACATATACCGTCTTCCGAGAAATATTTCTTCCTAGATATTTACCTTTGGTAGATACGTCCGGTTATAGCTTATTAATCATAAATATAGTGTTTTCTGGGAAAGCAATAAGTGTCTATTGTTGGGAGTTCGCGAACGCTTTTTTCGGCCTATAATACAACCTGCTGTTAAGTTCTGTCGGTGGCTGGCGGCGAAACATCGAGAAGAAAAAATTGCTTGTAGTCACGCGAACAGCAGATTTATATGAAAAGAGTATGAGCGTAGGAGTAGGTCTGCTTTGGAACCACAAACTTTTTACCCCAAGGGTTAGGAACACCTTTGATCCAATAATATTTTCTGTAAAAAAATATTACAGGTAACAGTTATGGTGCATACTACAAAATGGGCTGTCTGCATATTAGCTCAGTAAGCCGCTCAAAAACATATAACCCATTCGATGAAATGTTGTATAGGCGTACTTCACACATATATGAGGACAGTGGCTCCAGAAATCATATGCGACATGTCGTCTACCATAAATTCATTACATAACTGCATCCGCGACTGTCAGAATGTAGTTCTTTATGTCAGTATAGCTTTTACTAGCTGTGGTTATTGCTGACTGTAACGTCGCTACACTGCTCCAGAGAGATGCTAGCTACTTCGCTGACTTAATCCAATCTTTTGCGGCTCGTGGACAACATATACTTTTCGCACATCGTAATCGATAATCAAATAGCAATAGTGCGGGCACATTCCCGCTATTGCGCAGGTAAGCAACGGAATGCGACCTGTATCACAACTTATTCCAAAAGTTTCCCCATATGCTTAATATCCTACAAGTCTGCAACCCACAAACCATTCTAGAGAAATGTGAATTGCAAGCAGCATAGGCGGCCGTGCGCCATTCCTCCACGCTTACCGCTACTATCTATTTTGCAATCGTAACTATGAGATAGTGACTCTTTAGGTCATAAGCATGGTAATGGAAGGCCAAAAAAGGGAACAGAAACTATTCTTTCGTAAATAAGAATACAGGAGGTAGTTTGAGGCAAGCAAAGTAATTTGTTGAGTGCTTGCCTTTCCGATAACTTTACCTTTAGTACCTGCACGCATATTAAATAAATGATGAAAATAAAAGTTAGCTATTGGAATCTACCGTCTAGAAAACAAATTGACTGAATTGACTCTGCATTTCCCACGCAATGCTATCATCAGTTCATAAGGGACTATGTTTGGCACAAGTTAGCCACTCGGAAAGGGAGGTTAGCTACATACATGTGTAAAAAAACAGTCAAAGAGGCCGATAAAACTAATCTACAACCCTCACCAATTTGACAATATTGCAACCTAGATATTCCTTTCCCACCCTACCGACAGTGCTGACCGTTTGCCAATATTGCTACGACTAACGTCGCCAATCGTCAAACGGCTTGGCACGCGTATATTCTAAATATTTCTTTACCATTATTCTTCTTAATGGCAAATCTGTGATGTATGAAATATGTCTAATAGGTGCTAGTAGGGATGGAATCATATAAATATACTAACGACAAAAAAATTAGATACTCTTATCCACCGCCTGTAACTGTCAGCTGCCTTTTCGAGACCCCTACAATTTGTTTTTCTAAAAATGGTCAGTAGCTTGTGAAATTTCTAAAAAGTTTGGTTTGTATTTATTTATTCATTTTTATGCCTGTAGCTACCACCCCGCTGGATCGATTTTCAGAAACTCGAAGCATTTTCGTCTATGCCATTGTGATAATCGTATGTGAATATTTCTTCAAAATCTGACCGTTACAGTGATTTTCCGTGATGTATATGTCATATAACATCAATAAATCTCATTTTAAAAGTTTCTCGCCATTACCGTACTTCTTTGCTAGTATGCGCGGAAAGTAGAAAACAAGACATAAATGTCGACAACCTTTGGGAGTTCGACAATCTAGCGTCTGAGATTAAGCTCAAGCTACAACAATAATACAACGGCCTACATTACGCCTATAAAATACACCTTCCCGACCAAGCATACAATTAATAACTGAGGCTTCAAATTGGAAAAAGGCTTCTTTCTTTGATATATGAAGACAAACAAGGCACACTTACAGTAAGGAGACTTCAAGGAACGATTATTTATTGGGCTCTGGATGCTCCACTTTTGTTCTTTGTGGTGTCAAGCTCAAGAAGGTGAAACGCTCAAATTCAGCACGCTTACCAGAATTGCCTCTGTATTGGAAACGCAAAATGGCAAGCAATCGAAGCAAAAATAAACAGCCGCGGTAATGCATTTACACATCCGTTGTTCAACAAGCATTTCTACTCACACGCTTTCCGCCAGATTAAATTCCATTTCGCGAAGCTGTAGTGTTGGAATTTCCCGGAATTTTCACGTCCCACTTTTAATTCTGCCGTAAATAAGCTGTCAGAAAGCACGCCCTTCGGAATGTAAATGATTTAAGGGAGCCAATTGGAGCTGTCGGTTGCCGCGGCATGCCAAACATGCGGATCTAGTGCACACGGAAAATTATTTTTCTTGTGGGTTAATGGAATCTTTGCAGCGGCACCCAGAATCGTTTACCGATATTTGTAGTCTGGAAAGGAAATTATCGTGAAGATATAAGACCGATTTCTTACCCCTTAAGTCGCAGTTACACTGTGCAACACGTTTCATAATCAAATTTATGAAAAAATGTGTTTCAAAGCACATTTAAAATCAAAACATTAGACAACAATGAAGTAACAGTTATAAAAAGCATTTTGCAGTTTGCAACAAATCTTAGAACCAATGTTTTGAGATTTGCCTATCCTTCGAATCCAGAAAAAAATGTGGCCAGAACAGATTTTCTGTATGACTCATTGCAATGACCATGGAAGTGTCAAAAACTTTTAAGAGATGATGAGTGAGAACTATCTGATTAGGATTCCACGGTCGTCTGGCCACTAGATGAAATCTTTCGGCCACCACGTTAGTGAAGAATTAATTCAAACGTATGCAGTTTCATTGAGCGGCCAGATTACCAAGGAGTCCTATCAGCATGAAAACCACAGAATACGTTTCATTTGGTATAGGCATTATATCTGGTGATGAACGTGTACACACATCATTAATAGAGGAGCAAAACAGTTGATGTGAATTTAATGTTTCTGTTCTAGCATGCATTCACTGATACATAGTATTGAGTTACTCTTCCAAAATTTCAGTAGCAAATATTTATTAGGGGCGTATGAAATTCATCCAGTTTTGAATTATGTTGGATATTTGCTTCAATCTTCACTTACGCATGATAAGAAAACTTAAATCGTCCCTCATTGAATATCAATATTCAAGGGGGGACTTTTGTGTCCACCATAAGAAGAAAACTTTATATGAATGTATGTCCTGAACGTACAATTTTTTGAGATACAGGGTGGTGAAGTTTCCAAAAATAAATCAGTGACACGTACTGATTTTTTCAAAAATAAAAAAAATTAATTTGACCCATTGAATGTTCGATTCCGACGCACGGTTTTCAGCTAAAAAAATAACATATTTTTCTGAATGGTGATATGGTCATATTCGTTTTTTTTAAGCGACAGCCATACATTGGATTCAAAAAACAATCAAATTTGCTTATAAATAATTGGGAACCTCAAGAATATGTTTTATTCGCAAAGAAATCAGTTGGGCACGCAATACGAGTATATGCAAAAATAGGCAGATGAAATTCCGTATGAAGGCCAATGATGAAAAGAAAAAAATGTGGTACAACAAAAAATGTCTCGTGATACATAGGACATGTACGCCAAATTTCATCACAGTGGCCATTACAGGTATCAAAAATAAATGATTTAGTTTTGAAAGCTTTACCACTATGTATGTCAAAAGTTGAGAAGTTTAGAAAATACATGCACATGAGCTTTTCTTTCTTTCTCAGCTAGCGTTAATAACCTTTTTCAAGCAATATGTTGAAAATGGAAGGGTAGGTATAAGTTCAGACGAAATGCCATGACCCACCCGCGGAGTATTTTGCCTGAAACGGTATCAAAAAAGAAAACATTTTTCTTGTGTGCCAGAGGAATTGTTGCAGCGTTTCCTGTGAGCATTTATAGTAGATGAAATTGAAACAACTAAAAAAGCGGAACTGTCAAAAGCAGTGTGAAGTTTCATATAGAAAAGTGATATAGCTGTTCTTACTTTCTTCTGTACTACTTCAGCATATCGTCGGGATGCTGCAGAAACCGGATAACTCCCAAAACAGAGTTTTTAGTAATTGTCATTTACGTGTTGAAAATCGGGGGCGCAATGGCGTGAACATGGTATTTAAATACAAAATTAGAGTATAAAAAAGCATATAGAATGCCATCTTGCAGATAGTCATTCCAGGTTTGCTCACTATTGTTGGTTGCATATGATTTACGAGGCCGAGTAATCTGTAGTTTTCATCTCTGAGAAGAAAGTTGGTTGGATAGCAAGATCGCATCTGGATGATTATGTGTAGTGGTATGCATGTGTATAAAATTAGTGATATTTGCTGTGTGAGAAAGTCATCACTGAATATGCTGCCACTGAAGTGTATCTATTAGCTGTGCCCACGGGTTATTTGTGTTGAGCTTTCTGAAGAGAGGTTATGTTCAAAGTTATAAATTACGAAAAACTTTGAGAGGAGAATTGCGGAAAATCAGCACCGTGCCCGCGTTGTTAGCATGTATATGTCTCTTAATTCGGAAGTAAATGTAATTATTTCCTATCTCTCTCATTTTTTTAAACTCATTTATGTATTTGAGACATGAATCCAATGGAATTGTTATCAACACATACAACTTACAGCTTAAACCTCCAGTAATGCCATCTCTGAAGCAAATTTTGCATAACATCGTGAATTTTCACGTCAATTTTTCACCCGTTTGCTATTCAGCAAACTGGTTTTTAACTGCACACGCATAACTGAATTGTTGTCAGTGTTTATAATTCTAAAGAATATGGTAAGCACCAAGGAAGGACTACTGCTATCTGAAGATGTAATAAATTGTTGCAGTTTAGTTTCTCTAAGTTGCAGTACTCCACCTTACTTAACAAGAAGTACCCATGCGTACCTACATTCTGTTTTGACGGACGACCGAGATTTGACAGAAAAGCATTCGTTTAGGCTTATCCTGAATTTATACAAAACCCAGGCCTAGAGTACTATCTGGAGTGCTGCTGCCCCACCACACTTAGTGTGATTTAGAGGAGGGCTCTGTATTTACGTTGCTTCAATATAGTGTCTAAATTATAAACATTCGTTACCACGGGCCTCTGTGACCAGTTAATATTGACCTAACTTCCTAATATATATTAAAATGAAAAAGCAGCGGCTATATTGGATGACGGCCTTTCCATAGCTAGGTATCTCCTCCATCTCGTCGATCGATAAGCACTTTCCGCAGGTTATTCGAGGTAGGCCATTTGATAGCCACACGTTCCGAAATATTCTGAAATGGGATACTACGGTCAGACGTGAACCGCCAACGGAAATTATGCACGATGTAGGGCAGGGGCAGCTCGTCAATTTGTTTTAGGGTTATGTAGGTATTGAGTCAAGACTTTTTTGTTCTATCAAAATCAAACAGGAGTACGTTTTTTCAGCTAAACCGTTAAGCTTTCAAATAGTATTGTTTCTGGGTCATTGTTATATAGGGTTCAAAAAATGTCAGTAAAATTGTATTTGGGGTAGTCCATCCCTGGCAGTCTAGTGAGCTGTTTTCCATGGACAGCACACTGGTAACTGAGCTTTCAAAATTTCTTTATTATTTCCAGTCCCATGGGACATTTTTCTTTAAGAAATGGTGTCAAGTTTTGTGTTTTCAGACATCTTAAAAAATCAATTTTATATTATAATAATGAATTACAACACAAAAATATTGAATTACTTAGTTTCATGATGAAAGCCTGATGTTTTAGTTTTATTGACAGAGTGTCAATGATCATTTACTTGTTTTTTGTTTCCATGGATGATGTGACTTGGTGAATAGAGAAATATCCAATTTTTTTAATCAAATACGTATATCACAGAAACCTTTTGAACAAACTGGTAACAACCTCACATTGAAAAAAGCTCATGAAAGCTTGATTCGCTGGTTCAGAAATATACCTACAGGTTAATCTTTTTTGGGAAAAATTGACTTTTTTGACCACTATATATTTATCATTCTAGTAATTCAAGAAATTGATGAGTTAGGCTGAAATTGAGGTAAGAAAATATTTTCAACAAAAACTTCACTCATCCAGCTAACCTGAGTAGGTACGTCGACTATCACACTTTGATGTTTTTTTTAGATAAAATACCCAATAGGTCAACAACGCGTTTTAAATGCCGAAGACGAGTGAACTGTTAAACTGTATTATTTTATTATCTCGATTTCTTTAGGACTTTTATTACATTTTTCTTTTGAGTTATCAGCCTCTTCCGCAACTTAAACTTTGTCGGATAAGTTGTGAAACACCCTGTATATACAAGGGATTGGCATGACATTGACATATGTGGGATAGCCCTGTATAAATTTTATGAAGATGTTCCGCCCAGGCATACAATGATTTTCGTCATTGTTGATATAAGTGCCGCCTCCTTCAAAATATTTTATTTTATTAGTTGGTTAGCCAAGATCTGTGCATCTAGATCTTACGCAATCTTTATCGTGCTGAATACCTTAGCTCTAAGACTTTCACCCGTAACACATCTACCTAGAAGGTGGAATAACGTTTCATCCCCTCCACCATATTTGGAGCAGCTCGGGCTCTTCCCATTTTCATAAAGTACACATGCTCTCTCTACTTATTGTCAACAGCAGCATCTGTCTGAACCTGCTGTTCACTTCTTAGCCTGCCTTCAGTGGTCTTTGCTTATCAACGATTTCGTCTGCTTCGTGTCAGGACAATACTAACCTGCATCGTTTCGAGAACACTACAACAGCTCTTATCCGCTAGTGTTGCCAGGTGAATATGATTTTTAGTTGCCTGGTACACCACTGTGCCTAGGCACCACTTACAATAGAGTTACGTCAGTCCCGATAGCTAAAAGGGCTGCGCTGCACCCATAGACCAGAGCTGATATCGTTCTAGGAGATGCTACTCGACAAGGATGTAACATATAATATGATATGCTCAGTTCTCGACTTTGTCGTATTATAGATGAATATGCTTCCATTATTGCTAGAACAAAGCTCTCCTCCATTCCCTTGCCAGTCAGGCATATTCCTGATCCATCCGACGGTTTTTGATGGTTCATGCTAGAACTACCGGCACTTTTATATAACATCTTCCTCACATATACATATACAATCTGTCTCTGGGATCGAACCTTTGCTTGTGTAAGCTTCGGCATACGTTCTTTAGCTTCTTCTCTCCACCTGTCACTGTTACAACTCACTTGACATGGTCGTACCTTTTTGAGTTTACCTTTTATTGATCTTTGTAATAGATAGTAGCAGTATCTAAAAATTCAACTAATGGACAATATCGAAAGTGTTTTTTAATATTTTGAAAAAGTGAATGAAAACAATACTCCTTTATTGATTTATTTGATTCAAGATAGGTTTGTCCAGTGTGCAATTTTCCTATAGAGTGCCAATTCGACACATGTTACAGTTAGTTGATTTGAATATTGTGTCTTTCTGTTCATCATTGTCGGACAGAGCGTAGGACCTTTGCTCTTGGTTAAAGGATTGTCAGTCTGTCAAACATACTGACAAAAACACAGAGAAAAATCTCACCACGAAACAATACTGAATCAATAGTGCACTCGAAAATTGGTCACTTCATCTGTATCCAAGAAAAAGAACTGTGTGGCATCTAAGGGCTCAAGCTTTCAAAGATATTACTTGTACTACTCTGTAAATGGCTGTTGCTGTTGACTAATGTATAAATAAATAAATTAATTAATAAATTACATCTAGTTAGCATCTATCATATATTTTAAAAAAGGCATACTGTTCTGGGAAACGTTTAGTTACGGTAGTTGACTTAACGTATATAAATGAAATTTTCCATCGTCGCTGAAAGACAGCCAGTTCATTATGTGACACACTGCTTTGGTTTAAAATCATGAGGAAATATTGAACGAAAAAAGCGATTTAAGTAGCCCACCGGACTACACTACAACGTAGCCCTACGGTCGTATTTACATTTCACGAGCCGCAAGCAGCTCTGGAGAAGCTCGACGTTATTTCGTTCACTTCCTGACGTAAGAGGGCGAGGTTCGGTGTTGTGGGAAGGGGTGCGGCTGGAAGGGAAAAGCGGGAGGGAAGCGGTTGCAGCGATAAATAAAGGAAACACCGCCGCCGTCGACTGAAGCGGCAAGCAGCTCCTGTCCGGAATTTTTGATGATGAGAGATGGTTACCCGCGAATTGGGTTTTTCTTGCATGGGTCACTAGAGGCAACTCATATTAGCCGGCGCTAAACAAAGATGGGGGCATCGAGTTCTGTCAGTGAACCAGATCAGAATATACAGGGTCTCAAAATATAGTTGCTATACTAAAAATGGGTTTTTTATGTTACATGGGCCACTGGGTGCATCTCGTGACAGGATAAGGCTATTCCAGAGGTGGTAGGTTTAGTTCCGAGGAATAAAGTGTGGACACTATGATATTATATACCATCGAATAAACGCATAGTTTAGCTTTTTAAATGTTCACGCAGCACGCTAAGTGACACGTCGCGTTTCGATTGTCAACTCAACTCCAACTTTTCTGGAGCGGCAATCGCTGCGCTGGCATATTCGAGGAAGCTTATTGGACTAGTTGGTATTAGAGCATTATAGGAGATTCTTTGGCGTAGTATTGATGGTACAGCAGCTTTCAAAAGGAGTCCACGTTGGAATCTGCCTTGCGATACCCACAAACATGATGAAGTTAAGAAAAAGCTCAAAGCTGAAGTTTCAACTATTAGTACTCTTGGCATTTATCCAATATGACCAACAAAAGTTGTGAGGACAGGTTGCAAGAATTACAGTTAGGTTTAGAATTTTCTTAATGACGTATTTCGTGTCAACGCACAACATATAGTCGATTTATTTTTATAGTGACTTATCACTTAGAATGCTATGTGAACAGTCGATATCCTGGAATTCTATCTCAACTACTAGCGTGTTGTCCTGCTTCCCATCTACTGTGTCGCCTAACTTTTATTTAGGGGAGAACACGTGGATAATCCAAACGTGTTGAGCGTCGGAAATGTAAACAAAATTGCTCAAAACACATTACGAACAATACTGAAAGCGCTAGCAGTCATCGACTCTAATATACCCCAATACCGATAGAAAGCATTTGAGATGTATTCGCGAGGAGGAGAAAAAGTTTATCTCCAATTTAAATGAAGGTGTCGACTCAAAACTTGTTCATTAATCGAGCGCCAGATTCAAGAATGTTACATTAGCGCACGAGTGGTTTAGGGACAGGTAGGATATATAACGCTTTCTAAAAAAATACGCTGCAGACCTTTTTGGAAAATGCATAACGTTTGCGTTGCACGATACCATATTTCATAAGGCGTATAATAATAATAGTAACAATAATAATAATGTTTATTTGCAACATTCAGTTTCGGTAAAAATAACAGCAAAATACATAACTGAAATATGTTACAAAAATGGCTGAAAGCATTTAAAGGTAATACAAGTTCAGCCCTGCAGCTATTACACATTGATATATATATATATATATATATATAAAAGAAGATCTACGTTAGAAAGCGCCGAAAGAAAAATAAATGTAAGTTATAGTACAATTTTTAATTTAAAATTAATTTTAATTAGTTGGATCGCATTTACATTAGTACCGCAGTGAAGTGTTTTTAAAAAATATTTTTTATATTTGATTTTAAATTGGTTTCGATGCAGAATTTTCAAATCATTTGGAATTTGATTCTAAAGCCGATAAATCTTATATGATAAAAGTTTGCAAAAATGGGAGGTTTGATAAGGAGGAGGTGACATGTAGCCGCGAAACCACAAATTTAAGTTATGAACATCGGTGCGAAAAGTTATTCTATTGAAGAAATATGGTGGTTCACGTTCAATTCTATCCATGCAATCTTGTCTAAACAAAACCCATAAACGCTGTTGCAAAAATTGAAATGGCTGAGTACTACTACTTCACAACGCAATATTTTAAGTTCAACAGGGAGGACATATCGATGAGCGTATACAATTTTTAGAGAAACACAAGCTATCTCGATACATTTATTAATATGAGGCTTGAACCTTAGATTTGAGTCAAATTTCTCAAAGTGGCTGAACAAGGTATAGGTGACTGTAGTCACTTCTTATTGTGACATGAAAAGTAGGCTCAATGTTGTCTTTCAATCTGCCAAATAACATAAGTTGTGATTTGCTTGCAATAATTTGTAGATCATGATTTTCCGAAAATACAACTAACCTTTCAATGTCTCGACTAATAATGGCCAAGGCATCACGTCTCATTGTTGAAAGAAAAATAATGCGTATCGTCAGCATATAAATGAAACTGTCAACTTCCGAGTCATTGGAAAAGGTTTGAGGTATAAATACCAAAAATCAGAGGACCTAAAATGGGAATACCCGATGGGATGAAATCTTTGGACGAAATACCTTGATCTGTATCTTCAAAATAAGATGGAAGTACCTCCAACACAAAAAATAATGTCATAAACTTCTGTAAAGGAAACCATGATGGAAACGACACTGTATAATTCAATGACACAAACTGAGTAGGGGGGGCACCATTAGCACTATCGGTTCAATTTAAGTCCTTTTAGCCTAAACTGTGTGCTTGACAAAGCAATCAGCGGTGTGTATCCTACAGAGCCGTGCGGCAATTCGTTAATTCAGTTGTTTCTGGTGGTCCACACGTCTGGATTCAAGTAGATGATTCTTTTCATCAGAACTTTGCAGTATAGTAACCTATCCGCACTCTTCCCTTGTCAACCCAATCACGAACAGCAGTCTCCTGGTTCTCGTGCAAGTGTCAGTTCTATCTAATCATTTCTCTCTATTAGTCATTGTCTGTCCAGGCGGTCCGTAGGACCTTTGCCTTTGTGTCAAACCACGTCAGACAGTTTGTTATTCTGTCGGCCTGGTCACCCAGAAAAAAGAGGGAGAGCAAAAAGCAAGAAATACAACTGTAATAATTTTGAATGCCGAAAAAGAATTTGGTTGGATTTTTGTGAAAATATTATTTTATATTATACGAAATTGCGCGAATCAATTTTGTTCACTGTTAGTTCATTTTTGTTCATAGTTAATCATTTCTGCCATTGAGTAAATGTCCGAGAATGTGAGCTTACAATTTAAAAAGGTCACTAAAATATGTACTCAGTTATCATAGAAACAATTGCTAGAATGTACTCTTACTTCTATCATAAGGCTTGAGTGGGTGGAAATCGATACTTTTTAGCTGGTCAGCTGCTCAATTTGTCGGCCTGGCTTCACAGAAACCAGATGGAGTCAAAGAGAAACTGAAGGAGAAAGGATGAAGGAAGAGAAAGAGCAAAAGGAGGAGAATGCATAGATTTTTTGGGGAAAAGGTTTTACTCAGAAGTGTTTACGGAATATCTGGAAAAGCACGACTAAATTTGTTCACAGTAGCTGCGGCCTGGATTGCCTGCGAACTTACTCGACTCATTCAAAAGGAGGATTGCAACTAAATTCGAATTATTGATAACGTCAATGTGCCTGTGATGTGTCTCGTAAAATCAAACAAGATATGTGTGGAGTCACTGCAAAGCTTGCATGTGCGCTTCGGCAAGAAAACGCCAAGATAAACATTCTTAAAATAAATTTTGAGGTACTAAACAACAAAGAGTAAAGTTAGAAAGTTATCGCATCCACAGACATCTTTGACGGAGCGCCGCGACGCTGTTTAGTACAATAGATAGCTCACGTTTTCGAATGGTTAATTTTGATCAGCCACCGGCCTGTCCAAACCAATACTTTTTCCACCGCAAACCAAGACTGGAGCACCAGATCATAGTGATTAGTATATAAGAAGGCTTTACAGATGCTGAGGCTGAGGCTTTATGAGCTATGAGTAGACGATTGATCCAAGGACGCAATCCTGAAGAACAGCACCATTTGGTTCGAACTGCTCGTTCATACATACGTTGGCCTCTCCCAAAACTATTAAAAAACTTGACAATAACTTTACCGCAACATTGAAGCTACATGAACACGAATTGCAAAATACCCCATAACTTATACACCTTTGACAGAAGCTCCGTATATTCTCAAATGTAATAGACTGTAAAATTATCTAGGGAGTACACTATATACGAAAATGTAATATGAAGTGGTGACGAATGGCTTAGCGTCAGCTCTCCTTGTTTCATTTCTTTCGCTCGCTTTGGTGAGCTTTTTTCTTGTCTGACTGAGTGGCATGAGGAATGAACCTCTTATATCAGATACCATTGCTTCAAGTTTCGGTATCATTTCTAAGAAAGTTTTATTTAAATGAGCTCCATGATGTCTATCTCACTACAAGAACATGAAACTATACTGAAAGGATAAAAAAGAATATGACTTGTTTTTTCGAATGACGTGCTTTCTGTGAATTTCTTTTGCAGGAAGGATAGGTTTTCAAAAGCCCAAATACTCATATAACCTCAAAATAGAGCACTGACACGGAACACTAGAAGACTATGAAAATCAAAGAGGCCATGAAGGCTTCGTTCCAACAAAGCCGTGTACCGTACAGTGAATCATAATGAGCGTGCCCAGTACGTTTTAAGTGACACTAAAAACGTACTGCGCACGCTCACGACGGTTCACTGTACGGTACATGGCTTTGTTGTAACGAAGCCATCATCTCCAATATTGTAGGATGCCTTAACTTTTATAGTTTTCTACTTTTCCGTGTCAGCGCTCTATTTTGAGGTTATGTCAAAAATAGCTATTTGCATCAAATTGTTCATGTTTTTGATTTATATCTTGTTTTATCAGCCTGAAATTTCCTAGTATTCGAAAAGAAAACATAACTTCACAATAAGAGAGCGCTGACGCTGACACCGAACAGGTGCAATCTAGAAATTTTTGAAGACGAAGAAAGACTATAACAATCAAGGAAGCCATAAAGGCGTCCTGCAATTGTAGGAACGACTGACGATACGGCCCTTAGTGACGGACTGACAGGCTGTCAATTTCAACCACTTTTTTTTACATTTAATAGCTTGTAACTACGTAACTGAACAACCAATCATCGAAATGCTGTAGTATATTATATAAATCTTCTTATTTTTGAAGTCCCTATACCTTTAAGTTCAATAAAATAATATAATATGGGACAGTCAGTTTAAAATAAATAAAAGATGGCGTTTTTTTTGTTAATGAAATGTTTTATATTTTATTACATATTCGGATAGACTCTTCCAAGACGAGAAAATTGATATATCATACTCTAGCATTTTGATGATTCTTGAGTTCAATGTACAGAAAAGCTTAGATTTGCCTGCAACTCCGCTATTTTAAAGGGTAGTGGTTTTCTATTCTAGGATTATGGAGTACGGCTACAAAATGCGGTAGCGTATGACCAATTGATTGTTCAAAAAATACTGCAATTGGCGCTTACTTGCCATCTTGAAATTTTTAGTTGTCACTTTTAGCTACATCAATTTAATCACCACAAATTTCTGGTTGTTAACTTGATTCGTTTAAAAAGTAGAGGACCTTTGTGTAAAGCACCACATATGGCATGCAGCATCTTAAAGAACCACGTCGATTTCGATTTTTTTTAAATTACATCCTATCAAATATGTTATGAAGAAACGTGTGTTTTACATAAGAGTAGATAAAGGTGTTGATCCTTGCAAAACATCAAAACATCCATTTAACCAATCGTGAATGTATGAATAAGAATTCGTTGATATGCACAACCATCAAAATTGTATGGATGTATGTTCCACTTCAGTATGTGCATAAGTACGGGGGTAAGGTGACCCTCCCTCTAAATTTTTTATACGATTTTCTAGAAGAAAACGTCATATATAAAACTATCACTTTCCCTGAAAATATACAGAGTGATCCAGTTAAAAATATTATCCAATACATCCTATATACAAAAAGAATACTACATGAAAAACTTCATATTATTAGGCCCTATAACTTTTTATTCTGGGAGGGTCAATTCATAGCCCTACATATGTACGTATAAAATTTGGCGAATGTGCTACGTATTCTTTGATATACTCATCCACCAAATCTGCTACTTCAAACATATCAACTTGCAGCTGATCTATTTGAACTTTGATCCTAAAAGCTATTGGCTACCGAAAGTTCGCGGTTACAGTCCTCAAATCCACCCTAATAGATGCAACCGTCGACAGACACTGGACTCAACCGAGACCCGAATCAGAAGGGATCCAATCCGCGCAAACCCTTGTCTGTGAAGATGGAAAGCCCGCCGTAAATCGACGTAGTAAACAGGTCAAATTTAAAAATACCGGCTCCCGCGATGGTCGTAAGATAAACAGATAACAAGGGAAAGCGTCCTGTAACTTGTAACCCCCGTAGCTCTGTCTCTGTTCAGATCAGGTAATTGTATTTTCGATTTTAAACGACTGCGCACCCCTAATTTACTTTTACTACCAACTGGGGTGCTTCTTCCCGATACCTCCATTTTTATTGCACCCTCGTTTCATTGTGTTTCGCACAGGTTTTACAAAAGGGTAATTTCAATGAGGTAAACAGGGGCAGAACAGTATTTTTTCGAATGGGGCCAATAGGCATATAACTTGTTTAGGTGAACTATTTGAATACTAGTTGTTTCAAAGCAGAACCTATATGCTTCTTTTCCAATCATCCCCAAAAAATTCCCCAAGTAAGAATCCCCCTAATTTGTGGGAAAATCCTCCAACATGGTAACCCTGTCAAAGCACCACTGGTACTCCAGGCATGGAGTTTCGGAGTCGTTTCGTTTCTTTGGATTATTTTTTAAGAGAATGGGAAGTCATGTTATCCCACACTTTGAAGCTCCTTATGAGTACTTTGTAACCCTGGAATATGAAATTATCATCTTAGAAAATCGCAAACGAACATGTTACAAAAAATGACACATTCCATTTTAAGAAAACTGAAAGTCGACCAATTTTTTAAAACAGAACGACTCATATTTTATTGCACACTTATTTGAATAAATCCTTAAAAGACGACATACTATAATGTTTAGTTGTTGAGTAATAAACTAGTTAGTAAACGAAAACGCAGAAATTTAGCAGCTTCCCAGTACATTATTTCAAAAGAAAGTGATTGCATATCCTTGGTTTATACCACAAGGAATCAAAATAACGACTCCTAATACTATTTAAATTAATGTTCCAAAATGGCGCCCGAAATTTTAAACTGTTATATAATACTCATGTGTCAATTTAATCATCCCTAATTTAAGCTTGCTAACTTGACCCGTTCAAAAAAATAAATGGGAATCTGTATGAAAAGCTCTGTATATGTGCTCTGCAGCATATAATATAACAACGTCGATTTCAAAGAGCTATTGCAACATTTTCGCGTCTGCTGGCGTGGGAAGTAAAACGTAAACAAATTGGTGAAGGTGGAATCTGATTGTTATTACCTAATATGCACATTCACCTTATTTTATAATAATAATGTGAGAACACGTCGAATGTGTCTCTAAAATCCCAATTATGGATCATAAAAGAAAGTACAATTGATTTTGACATAGAAATCTGCTATCATTTTTGTTTTAATGTACACCGCACACTGGCGAAATTGAAATTTTTACTCTCACTAGTAGTAGTATTATTCAATTCAGGGAGGTTTTTAGAATCGTTCCATCCTTTGCCCAAATTACGATTAATGTTGTATATGGACAATCTTTTGAGCGGGAAATCATTTTTTTTTTTAATTAGCATATTTGCTGATTTATATGTTACACAAATTATGTATTTTTGTATATTTGTTTTGTCAAAACAAAGATTCCCCCCCGGCTTACTGGTAGTCAGGTAGTATTTGAAATCTCTGAGTCGTACGTTTGCGACGAATTCACAGCGTCATTTGTTAAACGATAGGTGAACAAAATAGCCTTCTGCCGTGTCTATTTTCACCTTCCACTTTACGACTAGGTAGTAGGAACCTGGAAAGGCTATAGGCCAACGTGATGCGTTATATCTGTTGCAGCGCCATCCTTTGGAGAGTACCGAAGCCAAAATATTTTTTATCATTGCATGCATTCCCGAATTTTGTGCAATCCGTAAAGTCCGTAGGCTGTCGCTGCCCTCCATCCAAATGCGATTTTTTTAAATAGTTATACAGAACACATAATGCAGTCAGATTTGCTTGAGAAGATATACAGCATGTTATAACTTCCACTAAGAGCTGTAGAATCAAATGAAGCATGAATTGCAACACTGGCCCAATGCTACCCACTATTCGAATCTTATTTTCAGACCGATAGTCGCCAGTCTCGTGTGTATATGGGAAATTTTCCGTATTTTCACGCACTGCCCTTAAATTCCCCTGGCAGCATTCTGTAACACCCTGTATTTGGATAATCACGGCCCATCTCATAAAAAGCAAACATCAATTATTTACTTGAAGTACCGCGTCCAAACGGTAGCTATATAAGATATCAAAAATGTTTAAGGGGATAACGTGAAGAGACACGGGATCACATTTACGAGTAAAGGAGGATTGAGGAGGATTCCTCCGTTATATAGGAAGGCGTTTCGTGAGTGGCTGCGTATGGATTCTGACGAGTGTCACTCTCAGGCCCGCATTTCAAACAGGCGCGCTTAGCTTATCAAACGCGACTGGAATTCCGATGTGTATGTTT
Organism: Acanthoscelides obtectus; assembly: GCA_963669975.1. Classification (NCBI taxonomy): domain Eukaryota; kingdom Metazoa; phylum Arthropoda; class Insecta; order Coleoptera; family Chrysomelidae; genus Acanthoscelides; species Acanthoscelides obtectus. The sequence goes on along the minus strand of CAVLJG010000004.1, from coordinate 36,633,073 downwards.
GTGTTTGGTCTCCCAGCCAGTGGCATCCTGATCTGTCATGTATGGTAATGTGGGGTTGATTAGATTATTGTAACGGGTTGATGAGTGCAAAACTTTAGCCCAAACAAAGTGAGAAATACAAATTAAAAGTTTTTTAAACTCTAAAGTGTTGAAATCGTTTTCTTGTTCTTTCAGGAAGTCTGTCTCTAGCGGATACGTGCCTAATCTCGAAAACAATTGTTTTGCACACAGGTTGCTTGTTTAATCGAAAACTGTGAAGTGTGTGTTTATATTCAAAGCAGGAGATTTCATAAATAATGGAAAACCCCAAATTACAAATAACAAATCTAAATTATACTTACATTAGTTCCCTTAGCTTTGTTTCCCAACATTAACGTATTAGAGTGTTCAAGTGCGAATGGCTGATTCCTGGTATGTACGCAGTTAATTATTTCCCCTTATTGATAACTTTAACTTAGTTTTTAATAAATGATTTAATATTGTTTTTGAGTCCATGCCTTTTTTTTCTTGTGAAATCTAATACTAAGCCCTTGTCAATGCAGGAAGATGACGTCATCGTTAACACCCCCTAACTAAGAACGCGGTCCATTCTCTTGGTTTTTGCCTGGAACTTTGTACGTGGGTTAAAATGGATTCTGCTCATTTCAGCTCATTCATGCAAGGTTCTACTTTTCGATGAATGAGAAAGGGGAATTGAGGCGTTCCGGCATCCGAAAGATACGTACCCTGTTGAGCCTTCTAGTATTCAATATCACACTCCTATCACAACTAAGCATGGTCTTAGTTCCCATAATCTTGACGGCCGGCTCAAGAATAATGTCAATCTGGACTTCATTCGGGAATTATACTTCCCGCCTCTTCCTCTAGATCACTATGTAGTTCACTCTTCGCCACCAGGTGGAGCCACGCATTCCAAAGCTAAACAAGATCCGCCCGGTGCAGCCCTCTTGCACCGTGGCGGACTGTCAACGACTCATTACTCTTTTGCGTGCGAGTGGAGTGACGTTGTTCCAGAACATTACCGGCAAGGAAAAACGTGCGAAATCGGGCTAGGTCCCGCTTGGATACGTACTCGGTTGCCAGTTCATCTGATGAGTGGCAGATATCATGTTAAAATTGGCTCACAAAGTGTCTCTTTAACGTAAACGACGCAGACCTTTACCGGAACGTGACAACAGTGCAGATGAAGGTATTTCTCAACAGATAATGCGGCCTGCTTTGGACCTTGTAAATTATGATACTTCCGCTTCAGCATGTAAGTTTTCCACTGATTGTTTCTGTATTGCACAACGTGCACAATGACAAAAAAATAATAAGATGGCTACCAACGAGTTTTGGTACACACAACTGACGTGGCCTGTAGACGTACCCCTTTCATTCACTATTCTGGGTACTGCCGACGAGTTTCGGCAAATGTGTTGTCAACGAGTTTTAACAAACACGACTATTTTACCACACTGCCAACGAGTTTTGGCAAAGTATAATTCATCACGATTACTTTATTCTGTTGTCAACGAATTTTGACAAATCGTAAGGGCAGATACAGTGTGTTGTAATTTATTTCATTCATTGCAGCAGAGCACGGAGTTGCCGAGCGCAATGTTGTAATTTATTTATCTTTGCGTCTTATATAAAATCTCAAGAGAACATTATTGCCGATCAGGAATCTCGTCATCTAAATACTGAAACAGAGTTTTCACTAGCAGATTCTGCGTTTAGGAAAATTTGTAGTGTGCTGAGAGCACCTGAAATTGATTTATTTGCTTCAAGCATTAACTCAAAAGGCAAGAGATTTTCTTCCTGGTTTAAAGACCCTGAAGCAGAGATAGTCGATGCGTTTACAGCATGATGGGCCGATTATGATTTCCCACCGTTTTTCCTGGTAGCCAACCTGATACAGAAAATAATTACGGATAAAGCTGAAGTATGAAAACGGGCTGAAGGTATGGTGGGAGTTTTGTACCCAACGAAACTTAAAGCGTTTGGAATTAAATATCCAATTTATATTATGTTTCTTAGCATATTTGTGTAACCAAAGAATGTCATATAGCTCTTTGAATACAACACGCTCTGCCCTAGCGTTGATTATATCGCCACGAGTTGGCGATAATCACCAAACCCAAAGATTTTTTAAAGGTGTTTCCAAACTGCGACCATCTTTGCCTGAATATCACGTAACGTGGGACCCGCCCATAGTTTTAGGTTACCTAGAAACGTACTATCCTAATGAGACAATTAGTTTAGATACACTGACACAAAAATTATCGATGCTAATGGACCTGGTTACAGCACATAGAGTGTAAACATTTTCACCAATAGAAATTTCTAATATCGAAATATCGGACACAAAAATAGCAATAAAGTTCCCGACCAGAGTTAAAACATCTGCCCCAAGCAGATACTAACCCTCATTAATATTACCATTTTTTTTCACAGTAACCCCAAAATATGTGCTGCAGGCACGCTTAAATGCTACTTGGATAAAACCAGTGGCTTAAGACAGTCGGGCAAACTCGCTAAAATTTTTCTGACTTATCAGAAACCTCACAAAGAAGCAACGGCTTGGTCTATTAGTCGCTGGATCCGCATGCTGCTAGACAAAAGTCGGATCGACATTCGATCGTTACAGCACATAGTACTAGACACGCGGTCACATCAGCAGCTGTCAACAGGGGTATTAACATCGTTACGATACGTAATACAGCAGGGTGGACTGCTTCATGTGATGTGCTCGCAAAAGGTTTATAACAGACTGTTTACCAAGTCCGAGGATTTTGCAGATGCAATTCTCAGACAATAATGGGGTCGAAGCTAGAGTCAGATTACACTTGTTATATTCAGAACAAGTCTTCGCACATGAAACTTAGTTACTCATAGAAATATTGGAGATTAAAGAATCTAGGAACTATGTTCCTCTTTCTTTTGTTCTCCCTGTAACTGTTGCAGTGTCAACTTTAAAGATCTACATAGTGATCTAGAGGAAGAGGCGGGAAGTATAATTATAAGATTAAACGAACTTACCTAAGTGATGTGTGACCTTAATTATACGACCGCCTCTTCCGAATAGATGACTCCCTCCCTCCCTGACCCGTGATCTATTCCGAGGCAACAGTTGCTGCTTTAAAGATAATGAGTCGCTGACAGTCCGCAGCGGTGCAAGAGGGCTGCACCGGGCGGATCTTGTTTAGCTTTGGAATGCGTGGCTTCACCTGGCGGCGAAGATTGAACTACATAGTGATCTATTCGGAAGAGGCGGTCATATAATTGAGATCAAACATCACTTAGGTAAGTTCGTTTAATCTTATAATCATTTCAGAGTGTATTTTGTACTACTACTACTATTTTTTTAGCGATCGTAATTGCTTGACGTACCTGCTTCACGTGTAATCCATTTGGACCGTGACAAGTGCGCTTTTCTTTCGTGCTGGAACCCTTGGGAATGAGAGTGTTGTCACTTGCCATTTCCAGCGTTCATCGTTTGCTTACTTTATTTGGGCATCAAAAAGTGCTCCAAATTGGCAGAACATATTTTTCGCGACAAATGGGATACCCCATATCCATAGCGTTTCATATAATAAATGCAATGGTCCCAGAAAACGTGGTTAGAAATTAGTCTACTGATACCAAATGTCATTCCATGATTCTACTATTCGTCGTTGTTCGTCAGAGCAGTCCGGTGGACCTTTGTCCTTAGTTCAATGTCTCGTCGGTCTGTTAGTCTGTCAGGTCTGGCTACCCAGATACCAAACATGTTGAAGGGGAAAAGGGAAAGAAGGATAAAAAGGAAAAAGTAAATCATTTGAAATATCTTAAGCATTATTGGTTTGACTGCTCGAATAATTTTGTAACTCCAAAAAATAATTTTGGATCGGTTTTGTATACCGAAATAATTTTGGTTGGTCTGAAACTCACAGTTTAATTTTGATCACAGTGTGAGGCGCGGCCTAAAATGTTTGCGAACCTGCTCGACTGTGTAGTCTACTGAGTCACGCAACAGAATGTTGCTGTGCGGTTCGGCTTGATCACAACGCCGCTGTGCATATTGTTTTGCATAATCCCTCAGATATGGGATATTAAAACCTTTGTGAATGCTCTCATTTGTGCGTAGGGTTCTGTTTTGCAAGTTTTGTAGTCGCTCCATGTGCGTCTTAAGGAAAACACCAAGCCACGCATGAGTAGGTGATTGCTGGTCGTGTGACGATTTTATATAAACGGATCTTGTTGATCAAACTTAATTTTGAATTTCTGCACAATAAAGGATAAAGCTGCCGAAAGGTAATTTGGAATCTGGTTTTCAAAATATCAGTACGTTTCTGCCAGGTCAATGATGACTCTAAGGTACCTGACGGATTGTCCCGTGGTATACGAGTTCCATTCACTGACATCTCTGATGGAGCACCGCGACGTCTTTAGTACAATAGATTGCCTGCGTTTTCGACGTATTAATTTTTATCAGTCAGCGATCCGTCCACTCAAATATTTCCTTCACCGCACTCTGCAGCCTATCGTGAACCAGGTCATCAAAGCACGACTGGGCTAGCAGTGCAGTGTCGTCAGCATAGAGATAAACTTCACGGTTGCTGGGGCAGGGGAGTTCATGTTTATAAAGTGAATAAAGGATTGGTCCTAAGTCCGAACCCTGAGGAACACCGGCTCTTACGTGCCGTGTTGTTGACAAACACCTTGTCAAATGCCTTTGATACATCTAAAAGCAAGATCCCAGTATTTTGTTGAGGGTGAACTTCCTGGTTACATGCTCCACCATCTACGGCCTGTAGCTCCGTACTATAGATGATTCTGTAATAACATACGCGACCGAGAAATGAAGTTTCTCAGTATTCGAAACTAAAATTCCATCTGTCAATCTACATTGCATTACTGTGTACGATATTATATTACTAAATGGCTTACAAAAAGACCCTTTCCGGTAATATTTCGCAGTCTTTATTTGTCCGGTTAAAAGAGAATTGTCAGTTTGAAAGCCAACCCCCAAATCGACTAAATATCTATTGTTTTCAATTATATCTGTTTATTTTCTTATTGCACGTGTCAAGCACAAATATTTCTGACCGACACCCGCTAGGCAGCGCTGTCATCGCGCACCAAACGATCGTTCGACCTATTCGGCTATGATAGAATATTCTAAGCATGACAAGGCACAGCATCGATTCCAGACCAACGCGTTCCTTCCACAGAGCATGTTTGCTCGCAACACATGTTCAAGATGCAGTCGCTACAATATCAGTCGGTTGTAAATCTCGGGTAAACAGAAGGCAAGAATTATTATTGCCGCTGCACAGACGCGCTGGAATACAAAGGGAGCAGCAGAATGTCTGCATTCAATAAATCTCCGGTATACACGTTTTTTAATAATGCTTTACACGGGAGAATATCTGATAATCCAAACACGTAGCAAGAATTTGAATGTGCAGATCTTACCCTAAAAAGGGTATTTTAAATTGAAAAAAAGGAACCATGTCATTTGCAGGCAGTTCTTTATCATTCTAGAATCTTGAGGATAGAATAATTCATAGTGTGGTTGAACTACGGAATCATGGTGCAGAAGATAAGAATAACATATGCCCTGAAAGTTTTGGCTTTAATTTTAATAAACAATAAATAATATCAAGTTGCCTTTGGGAACAAAAGTTTATTTACTTCCTACTGTCACTTGGCATTCATTTATTTTGAAGTTTTCGCTTTAAGATGTCGTATAAATTACAAATAAGAAAAGGTATCTAAAAGTTGGTTGGGCACCCAAAGCTAAAATCTGTCGAGTATTCCAGAATAAAACATCTCACTCAGAACCATTTATCGGACAATAGCGGAGTGTGAGCAGGGAATACCACGTCCGAATCTCCCAAAACGTGGAAGACCACGTGGTCAGAAACATGGAGAGCAAATTAAAAAATCAGTTTGGAATGTAAGGAAGGAGACTGGCTGGTCAATACAGATCTTTCACTTGGAGCAATTCTGAAATGGAGGCGAACAACTTATACGGACAACGTAGAGGAACTCCCTGACAATGTTAGATTCAAACATAATATTCTTCATTAGAAAAAATTCGATAAATATTTTGTGCCAAAACTTTTAGGACGTTTATTAAGATAGTAATATGCTACTCTGTCCTGCCCGAAATATGCCACGCTTATTTGGACTGCAGGTCAAAATATTATATAATCTAGCCAAAAATGTCTTTCCAAACTGGCTGAGTCACATTCACAAAATATCAGAGCTTTCTATACAGGGTTATCCAAATTAAGTGTCCACCATTAGTAACTTTGTTATTAGTGAAAATACAAAGTTGTTTGAATTAGCAAACTAGTAGCATTTTTAACGCTGGTAAAAATGAGAAATAAAAAAAAACAATTGAGAGTCGTTATTTTGATTTTTTTCAGTAAAATAACATTTTTTTAAATGGAAACCCCTGTATATTATATTTTTTTCTGTTAAAGCATCAAATTTTAAACAAAAAAGCTTACAATAACTTTTCTCCTAGGTTACAAATTGTTGAAGTTATGGCCTCCAATCTGAAACAATTAAATTGTATCGACAAACTTTATTTTCAACATCAACTTATAATCTTACAAAATACAATAACAATTTTTTTTAAAGAAGATGCTCGAAAACACCACCTTGTTCTTCAATACATTTTTGGGCACGTTTTTCAACTGCTCGAACTGTCTTAAGTATGGTCCTACCATCTATCTGGGTTATCTTTTCCCTAACTGCAGTCTTTAACGCGTCAAGGTTATCGTACCTTCGCTTGTAAATTTGGTTCTTTAAGTAACCCCACAAGAAGTAATCAAGTGGGTTTAGATCTGGTGATCTGTCGCTTATCTTAATGCTGTCAAATCGCGAACGCCATGTTGTTTTCATAGCCGTCTTAATATTATAATACTGCAAATAATTAAAAATATTTATCGTTATTTTGACTTTATTTTTGACTTTAGCGGAAAAGTCATTATGAACTTTTTTGTTTAAAATTTGATGCTTTAACAGAAAAAAATATAATATACAGGGGTTTCCATTTAAAAAAATGTTATTTTACTGAAAAAAATCAAAATAACGACTCTCAATTGTTTTTTTTTATTTCTCATTTTTACCAGCGTTAAAAATGCTACTAGTTTGCTGATTTAAACAACTTTGTATTTTTACTAATAACAAAGTTACCAATGGTGGACACTTAATTTGGATAACCCTGTATAACATTGTAGTCTTTTCACTTGTTTAAAAAACTACCATCTACAATCTACTAGAAGCTATCAGATCAAAAAGTCATAATAACGTTTTTTGAAAGAATCCAATAATGTCATTAACTCTCATTTTTGATGTAAATAAAAATGGAACAATCTAAGGGAAGCAGATATGTCTGCTTTCAAAGATCTCTCGTATACCTGTTTTTTAATAATGCTTCGTATCGGGAGAATGTCTGATAATCCAGACACGGCACTCTGTTCGTAGCCAGAATTTGAATGAACAGCCTTCACCCTGAGAGGGGTTCGTTGTCGAAGATATTTCGTAGGGCGCATTTGTCTTCACTTCAATATTGTCGAAAAGCACCCTCCACCCTAAAATTGCAAGGCTCTAATAGACGGAAGTAAGAGTTTGATTTGTAGCCCCGTTCTTTCTCATCTTAGACTTTTATTTTATTGGATTTTAAGTAACAGGTTTTGACGGGTCATACCAATGTTTTTTTTAATTCTAGCTCGTACCTTTGAAAAAATAACACTGACACTACGAATTTAATGACAGAATAGTCAAAAAGTTGACATTTGACAGATGTAATTTGCTCCTCACTACTGACTATGAGACAAACAAATCCTTGAGTGTCTCCTTCTACCTAGTCTGAAATCATTGATTCAGTCTAATTTAATGAGGAAAGAGATACCAAGAATAAGACTTAAAGGGAAGCTTCCGCAGCACCTGGGCAGCTAAGTTAATGATGCTCCTTGATATGCTATCCAAGATACTCGTACAACTCTACCATAGTTAATTCCATATCGAAACCGCTGGATACATCTATCAGATGTCCTTATATAAATTAACGTCACATGTATGATTGAATGTTTATACTTTTTTTAACTATAAAGTTGTAATTACAAAAACAGTACCTATGAATCAATGTCACTATCCCGAATTCCAGCTTGTTAGTTTGACCTACTTAAAAAATAAGTAGCGAGGGACAATTTTTCCATTTAACATACTCTTTCAATTGGCAGTCGACATACTATACTTAATTTGTCATAGAACGGGAAAATACCCACACGCCAGTGTGACAGGTGCAAAAAGGAGTCCCTGTAAATTAGTCCTTAATTACCGCTGTCCCGCTGGCAATGTCATTACGAGTGCTGCTAAATGAAAGAAAATTAAATGCCTGCATGTTTGACCTGCGCTTGAATTCTATGTACCAACACCCTTTCAGTCTAAGAGACAGAACCCCCTACCTCCATTGGCGGAGTTCTCTCCATTTATCCACACAAACTTCCAATATCCTGGTGGAGATTGTGGAAGAAGAACAACGTTGGCTGCATGTAGATCGGCTGCATTGATATTGTAGAACGGGGAGGAAATAAGGGACCTTTGTTCAAAAAAGCAGCTGACTAAAAGTCTCTCAAAATGAGAGGGTGACCTCACTTCAGGCATATCTGCAAATCCCTTCCGTGGAACTGTTCATCATCCACTAACCGGAGACAACAAAGCAATACGATGTGAAAAATAATCGTAACATTTCTAGATCAAAAACCAATCCAAAAATAACAAAAAACGTTCCTATGTCCCAGTATAAAGAAACAGGGTGTAAGTTTTCAGGCTACTGAAGAGACTGAACAAAGACAAAAAGTGAATATTACTCCAAGGGTGCTATCTATGGTGATATAGAATTACTCTCCTAATATACTACACACAATTTTCAACTTCACATGTTCAAAGCTTAAAGCTTTTTATACGGATCATGCGTCAAATACCCTAACCAATATTTCTCTAAAACGCGATAATTACTCAAGGAAGGCGTTTCATTTAAGACTAAATACCTTAACTGAAAGCGCAATGAATATTTCAAAAAAGAAAGTGACGCAGAAAATAATTTTCTTTTTTATTTTGTGAGTGTCTAGCTTTCTACGCCACTGGCGTACCTTCGGACACAAAAAGTTGTGTGTATTGGTTATGCAGTTGGCACTACGTGTCCAAGAATTTAAGTGAATATCTTAATGAATTTATTTTTTGATCTTACCGCTTTCGGTTAGTTTTTTTCAACAATTATAAATATGTAAAAATAAATCAGTTTTGAAAATTTTACGTAAAACTGATTCAGTCAAGCTTCTTTTTTTAATTTAACTTTGTGACTCGAAATATTCTGCTCCACTTCCAATATTCAGTGCATTATGATCGTTTGTTTACAAAGAGCTGTTCTACCAGGATGTTTGTATTGTCTAATAGCAAAACAAGTGAAAATTGAACAAATTGCATTTGCTATGCCGAGTTATTTGTTACATTCACTACTATTTCCATATCTACGCGCATGTAATGCGCTAACATATTCTATGCTATGGCATAACTCATTAGGAATACTTTGCTACCCAGATAAGTCCAATTTAAGAAAATGCTCTCCTGAAAAATACTTCTTTGATACTGTATCATCTGTTTAACTTTAATGGCATCCCTATGTCTCAATCTCTAAGGAAAATACTGTATCGGCATTTTATTTAAACATTTTTGAAGTAGATATAAGCAATTTGAAAAAGATCCATACTTAACATTTTTCCGCAGTAATATTTTTATTATCTTATTGACCCACATGGTGTCTAGTCTCAGTAGGTCTCCAATAAAAACCTACCCGACTTTTGTATAAAACATTTCTTCGCAAAAGTTCAGTTTGAAAAGTAAGAGAAAATACTGTTTTTGACTATATGCAAACATCATTCTTAGGAAACCAGCAAAAAATAAATTGTTGCATATTAGTTTTTTTATATACTTGAACGATCATCGTGGGGATGCATGTGCCTGCAACATGCACTCATTCTGGCCACATCTTGGAGATCCGCCGGATGGTACTTCCGCGTTTGACAGTCAGGCACCGTCTACCACTTACGAATAATCACAACATCCATAGGCAAGAGAACAATTCTCTTAAGACCCTTAGGTGCCTATCATTGGAGCCATCGTATATTCATCTTATGCATGCAATCTTATTTATTTTTCCATATAGAACTTTCATCCTATAGTTTCACCAAAAATATGAAACATTGGGCGTATGTATCAAAAATGCAGAAAACTTACCACGTTCTTTTTCCTAGAACACTCAGTCTGAGTCCATTAGGGAGTGCGTCACCATCCCTCAGACTATATAAAGATAATTCTTCTCAGTGCACCAACACAACAACCGCATAGTTTTTAGGGAAAAGCCGTAAAGCGGCGTACCTCGTTCATTTAGATGAAAGTAGAGAGGTGTAATATTCGTTAAGCGTGCATTTTTTGCCTGTGCTGAGGCATAAATTACTCCTGAGCAACCTTTTTAGCCTGCCAAAATTAATCAGGGCTTAGAGCAGCACTTCGGTTAACATAATCTACAGGATTTGCCAGGATGTTGCCTACATTCACCGGCCGGAGGATTCCGGGCATTTTCGTGCTGCTTAAGGATGACGCGCGATTTATGATAAACTTCCGGAATGGAAGACTTAGCATGCTGAGGAATGCTGCCAATGCTGTTATTTGGATTATTCTTTTTTCATTATTTCGTGAAGGTTTGGTAGAGTTGCGATTGTTGAGATTGCAAATTCGCTCAGATGTTACGTATAGGATGTTTCAGAAAGTCGTACCAATATTTTTGGGGTACATCAAAAAATAACAAAAAGAGCATATAAATATGGGTGCAAAGTTGCTCCCCTATCGAGATACAGGGTGATGAAGTTCCATTTACGAAATTAGAAAAAAAAATATATATATATACAGAGCGGGTGAAGATACTATGTTAAGATTTTGGACATTCATCATCAGCAATAAACACACAGAGCTTCCCGGCCCAGACTAAACCAGGGACGTAGAAACTAGTGTACCTGAACCCCTGATAGGGAATATTTTCTACGCCACTGGACTTCTCGGAGAAAGCAGGTGCATTTTATAAGATATCGTCCAATTTTCCATAACTTTTGGACTTTAAGAAGTTTTTGTTAGGTCACTCGCTTTGGATATTTGGAGTAAAACCCTAAAATATTCTTCTGAAAAGGCGTAGCCTCCCCTATTTTGAAAACTCCCTGAAGCTTCATATTGGATACACTATATGGCAAGTGAAGAAAGCTATGGCACCTCATTACAACATTAATTCAATAACATGTGCGTCTTACCCGCAATCACTGGCGTAGAAGCTTACCATTCATCAAACCTTTCATGTGTACGCCACTGGTTTTGCAGCATATTTATTTGTTTATAGGTAAAGAAAGTTTAAAACAAAGAAAACGTTTGTTTAAAAAAATAAACAAAGCTAATTAGAATTAAACACAGCAATAAACATTACATTTGATACACAATGAGGTGTTGAAAGTGACCACCTCTGGATTCAACACAACCCCATGCTCTATGCCACAAACGCTCTCTGACTCTTTGGAAAATACCTTGCGTAATACGAACAGTGTTAAAAGTCTTCTGTATACTCCGTCCTGGTATCGTATCCGAAATTGCTAACGATTTGTGATATCTGCTTCATTGGGCTCACTTAATGCGAAATGCTAAAGAATTTTATTTTAAAAAAGGCCGATAATTTCAGAAGTAAAATTATAAGAATTCTACTCAATTTGATTTGATCCACAGTTACTAGTTGTGATTGTACACAAGCAGAAGCATCTAACATGGGTATTACCAGCTGAAGTATGACATGAAAACCAGTGGCGTGCATAGACATAATATGCTGATAACCAGTTGCGTTTAATTAATGGTAAGCTTCTGCGCTACTGATTGAGGATAAGTCATAAGAATATTTTTGGATTTTACCGCAAATATTCAAACCTAAATATATAAAACGAGTGATCTGACAAAAATTCCTTAAGAGAAAATATTCGTGGAAAATTGAACGGTATTTTATAAAAGGCACTTCTTTTCTCCGAAAAGGCCCGTGGCGTAGAAAATTTCCTGTGAGGGCTACAATTACCCTAGTCTCTACGTCCCTGGTTTAGTTTCAGCCGGGAAACTCTGTCCGTTTATTGCTGATGATGTGCTTGCTAAGCGTTCAAGATTCTAACTCAGTATCTGTTAGGAGAAAATATCCTTGAATTTCTTTGTTTAAAAACAATTTCAGCAACAATCTCGCCGACTTAGTAAGAAATTTAAGGATATATATATATATATATATATATATATATATTTAATTTCGTAAACAGAACTTCATCACCCTGTATCACGTTAGGGGAGCAACTTTGGACCCATATTTATAGGAGTCTTTTTGTTATTTTTGTATGTAGTTTCTACCTAGATATATTGGCATCCTGTATACAAATGGACTGCTGACTGTTGGTCCCTTTGATCGGGGTGTCGTCAATTGCAAAGAAGGCAAATTTTACCTGGGACAGCCAAATCTTAAAGATCCTACCAGAAGTTTTGTGATTTACAAAAAAATATCTTGAGGAAAATATCTCTGGAAGACACAACACTCATAGCTTGATATACTTTCTTAAGTTAATGTTAGGATATGTCACAGTGTCAGTGAGGACCAATCCCAATGTACCCGATTTTTGACAGGCTTTCGTCTCTGGCAGTACTCTTTGCTGCAGGTAAGTTTTTTCGAGTAACATGACACGTGGTGACTAGGCCTCGCGGACTAAGATCTATAGAGGTCCACCTGGTTGGCTGCCATTCACTCTTTCGCAGCGGTTGATTCTGCAAATCGGTTAGTGTTTAGTTGCTACGCCTTCGTTCATTGTCCTATATACCTGAGCCTAGACCATGCTGAGGAGTAGCCAAAAAACACGATACATCCATCCATGATAGGCTGTTTTTTTATGATAATTACAGTTACATAATAATAGTGTCAATATACCAACGTATTCTTCCCTTTCCAAGATACCGTCGCATTCTGGGTCTCATTTGGGTTAGCCCTAAAAATTAAAATCTGTATTGTTTTCAAAATTTCCTCCAACTCAGTGTTTCTCCCGTCTACACTTGCGAAATGAAAAATAAAAAGGTTCTATATGAGAAAGAGGTAACAAAACGTTTCTCTGGGAATAAAGCTACCTTTCAACTGATGTTATCCAGAATAAGTACCTGCGGTGCCAAAAGGCAGTCGAGTCGTCTGGCTGGAGGCAATACATCCCACCTTGATATTTCCAGTAGGGAATTTGCGGTCCGATTACTTGTAACGTCTGGACGTGGTGCGAGCGACCATTCGAAAATCCCACGGCCCTGCCTGCGCGTGATTGGAACTAGTAAACGTCCGACTCGGTTGATCTTTTCATACGTCCCCGTTCTCCAACGGGAAAACATCTTGCCCACGGTTGCCACTTCTTTATACTTGAACGTTTGTACCTTTAGGTACGGAATAACCTCTTTTAGTACAAAATCGTAGTGCCAAAAGATGTTAACTACAATTTTTGTGAAATCGTCACCATTACTTTTGGTGTTCAAGAACTTTGTTCTTTTTATGGTGTTAAATAACTGTATCTCAATTTGATTGCCTGAATCAGGAATTTGGATTGCTAAACAATTTTTTGACACCAAAGGAGACAAGGTATCGTAAATCTGAAGGCGGAACCTACTGTAACGCCCTCGTATAACTCTGGATACCAGCGATAGACGCCCATGTATATCAACTAGAAGAATTGTCAGGTAGCTAGAAGTGACAACGAGTCTTAGGGGACCATGTATAGAGCATATTCGCATTCTGGAGCGTTCTTGACGCTATCGCGTCTATTTGACACGTCTGGAGATGAACGTGCTGCCCTCTATACTACTCGTATGGAAGCTCAAGACTCAGATTGGAAAAAGCTTGAATGGTTCTCGAATCGTCGATAGGGGTATAAATATCCGACCAGATGGCCGATGCAGTCAGTCACAGTCGAGACGGTAATCAGAAATATTATTAAATAATAGACCCTGCACTACCAAACTGTGCTATGCCGAGTGTATTAAGTGTTGTCTCTCAGACTATATATAGCATATTCAGCTAAAGGCGCTCCAAAGGAAGGGGATGCGAAAAAGTGGAAGTGAAATTCTTCTCTCGTTACATACGACTTCACACTAGGCAGAAGGAGCCAGTCAAGGATTCGCTTGTCTCCTTATTGTCATAGTCTGTAGTGAGGATAAAAGCTTTGAAACTGTTTACAGATTATTATGGTGTTAGATGATTTCAAGACATGGTACTTCTTACATGATTTGCAAAGAGCGGCACAAGCATTATGAAGGTAGTTGTTTCCAATGGTAAGTATTATGTCTATGCTGATACAACGCTGTTCCCTTTAGTAGGCATTGGTAGGCAAATACGTCAAAAGTATAACTATGCAATTTTGGCTACAAACAGTGCAATAAAGTACTCATATACTGGCTTGGCTTCTCATCTATTCGGATTCATTGGTTACATATAATCAAATGACAACCCACATACGTTGAGGACACAAAGGGGCTCGATGTGTGACGCTTGACAGGTGCAAAAAACAAAACTTGGCGAGTTTCCCTTCACGTCCTTGACATTGAGCAATATAACCTTTGAATATACCTGTAGGACATGCCGGAAGGGTCAGGAATCGCTCGAAATCAACAGAGCTTCTGATCTCAACGTCATCGTAGTTGCCTCTAAGAAAACGGCATGGACAAGAGCTCGCAGAGCTTCATGACCCATGTATATACGACCTTTTTTCATATTCATACATCCGTAGTCTGACCAAACATTTTCCTGGTCCCATCAGAAACTGTTATATACCAATAGGTACTTAGTTTTTTTATCAAAAAAACGCGATTATGTGAACCGGGATTATTTCCAAAATTTCATATGGAATCATAACGTATAATCTTTACTTGAATCAAATGTTCGCCTACAGACTACCGGTTAACAAAATAATGTTAGGAAATACGATCATGTATCTGGCCCAATCAAAAATTTAGGTTTGCCCACATTTGTAAGATTCATTATAACTACTCATTCGCCACTACGTTTATGGAACAAGCTAACATTTAGAACACAAGCATTCATGATTTAAATTTAAGATACACTGATAAACACAGGATTTGTTACATGAGAATTTTTGGGTGTTTCTTATGTATTTTGAGACCTTTAAGCCAAATCAAAAAACTGAATTTTTTTATGACCCACAGATATTCGGTAATACCTACTTTTATGAATTACAATACGTAACATCTCATATTGCTGCATTTTTCGGCGTTTATGCGATGACGCACATATACAATGTTAAGACCTGCCTATTCCTGTTTATTATATGCGAGCTCTATGTTTAGAAAGCATATTGCGTTTATTAGTAGACTAATAGCTGCCGAGACAGTTACGTTTTCTGTGTTGAAGAGAACTGAGATGTTCTGGGTACTGTTATTTTTTGTTAAAACGGTGTGTTATTTTTACTTTATTGTGATCGAGACCAGCTTCATGGAGAATGCCTAGAAATTGTGTAAATAGTGCGAACAGCTTTTGTTATGTGTGCGAAGAGCTAACTTTTAAATCCCAAAAACGTATTTTTACTCCCCTTGTGTTTTGGAATTAAAGTTAGCGACCAAGATAAACTATGGGCCCCTGATATGTATATGTTGTAAGATTTATGTAACGTTGTTAACAGGTTTGTAAAGATGCGACAATCGTAAAGTGCCCTTTGCAGTACCACTGGTTTTTAGAGATCCGAGAGGCCATATTACTGATATTTTTGCCTCACAAATATTAAAGGCATTGGACCAAAATCGAAACATACTGTTGAGTATTTACCATCAGCTGTACGGCCCGTTAAGCATAGTGATGAACTTTCTGTTCCAGTTCCACCAAAATCCCCGATCCTTCGTTTGACCTGCCACGATGTTGAACTTCATGATTTAGTTCGAGAATTGAATCTGTCAAAATCCCAGTCAGGACTTTTAGAGCCCAGATTAAAAGGATGGAATCTTCTTCACGGTGATGTTAACATTACTTTTTACCGAAAACGGCAACACAACCTCACACACTGGACTTCTGTGTGATTTTTTGCCCTCTCCATCTTCGTTTCTTCAGGTTACACCCGTATCCGGATGCATGGGCATGTGAATCTTCTTTTGTAGTTGCATAATATGTGCATTCATTTCGGGCCTGATGAAGCCAACCAGCAGAAGTACGTATCGCTCGGGTTACCTATCCTATTTTCTGCTCGAATCCACTTTCCTCCTTTTTGCGGATTTCGCCCATTATTTTTCTATTTTTTGTTATATACAGGGTGTCCGCAAAGTTGGGGTTTTCCTTTACACGACGTGTAGATCTTGAAAACATAAGCAATTTTTCTTAGTAGCATATACATCAATGTCTTAAGGGAACCGAGATAAAGGGCTCTGCAACATCAAAAATATCTGAATACCGTCCTGTAGCCGCGACCCGCCGTGATATCCCAGACTGGTACCGGCTACTAGCTGAACCCGACGACAGAACTGGGTCGGGGGTCGGGGTCAGTGTGTCAGGTCAGTATGCAACCTTCAACCGACGGTAAAGGGTCACGCGTATAGAGGTAACGAACCCGTTTCAAAAAAAAAAAAATAATAATAATGGCACAATCATACACCAATAATGAACTCGTTGATATGTTGTTAATTTATGGCGAATATCTTCAAAATGCTACAGAATCGTCGCGAGTGTATGAAGATCGTTTCCCTAGACGACATCATCCAAGGCCCCGCAGATTTGTGTACCTGGTACGGGCCATTTGGAGGAATTTCGAGGTGGGCACAGTGGCAGGCCTAGACAACCACGAATGGTGCAAGTTGAGGAAGAACCACTGAATCGCGTAGACGAGAATCCCTCAACAAGCACTAGAGACGTGGCTAGAGAAGTGCAAGTATCAAACACTAAAGTGTGGCAAACGTCCAACGTGTACAAGCCCTTCAACCTGACGATTTTCCAGCAAGAGTGCTGTTTTGTGAGTGGTTGTTGCATCAACATGACAATAATCCGGACTTTTTGAAGTGCATATTGGTGACAGACGAATCTACGTTCACGCGTAATGGGGTGAATAACTTTCGATTTCAGGCAGAGACGTACTTAGCCCTTCTCGTCAACTGGAGAGTGAGTAATTTTTCCGTTATTTTTTTTTTACTTGGACGCCCTCGTTTCACTACACATTACCTTTGTGATTTCAAGGGTAGTTGTTTCTGAAAAGGAAAACCCCAACTTTGCGGACACCCTGTATATATAGACTTTTTTATATTTCAAAGCAGATTGGCCAAGGGCTAGATACCGAAATTTGCATCATACTTTTATGTTATATTGTGATGTTAGTGATTCAATCAACATATTACGTACCTATATCCTGCGACAACATTGTAATTGGTGCAACTTATCTGAATCCGTATGTAGTATTTGCTATTTCTCTAATACTTTTCTACGCGTTGTTTTGCGAAAATTCCCTAAAACTCAAACAAGAGTGGCAACGTCGAACTTCCTGTCGTCCCTAGCCTTTCGAAGAGCATTTACATTAGCCGCTGATTTAGGTGGGCCCATTAAGTGGACATCCACTGTTGTAGATCACCTGGACCTTCATTTATCACTTCAAGAGATACTGTTTGAGTAGGTGGCCATTGTAGTAGAATCGGGAGTTTTTTAAACGTTGAACGGAATGACCCGAGGATATGAATAACTACACAAGATATATATGGGGTAGTTCAGAAGCAATATAATGATTTTAATTAAAAAACTATTAACCTGCTTTGACTATACGTGATGCACAATATCTGGACAACTTTCGACAATGCTGCAGCTGAAGCACCATTGGCATTGCTGAATTCGGATTTGACCCACCGCAGGTATCGCGTGTTCCTGAGTAGTTGATTTTGCTGGAGTCACATAGGTAATTATTAAGCGAAATACCTGTAATAATTATTGTGTGTAACAGATGGGTAACACTACCGCGACCACACATAAAGCGTCTTTCACTGACATCATAGATGCAACGTTTATAACCCGCTGCGCTCTACAACTCCCAACCCTGAATTTTGGTCCCCTACAATTTCTCTCTGATAATCAATAAAGGCATCTGAAAGTCAAAAAGCCAAGTTTGAGCAATTTATCGTTTTTTGTTTTTTTTTCGTTTTTTGCGCCCGGCTCAGCCGTCGCTGGATCTGATTTCAAAAATTGCACAACCTCTTCATCCCTGGCGTAATCCTGTGTGAAAATTTTATCGAAATTCGACTAGTACTTTCCAAGTCACCGTGAAGCCAAGGATTCGTGGATGGGCAAACCGACGGTCAAACAGATCGGTGGAAATAAGTGACATGATTTTTTTTGATGTACATGTCATATAACATATAAAAATCAAATCTTATTTTCGAAATTTTTGCCGATTACATTACTTTCCGGCCAGTTGCATAGAAAGTAAAAGAATACAATTTATCTGCCTTCCAAATGTACCATTTGGAGCTTCCAACATTCTTTTCGGAAGCTTCCCTCGTTAACTAAAAACGAATTTCGTGGACGGAACAATTTCACCGGTGTGTACCAACCCCAACCTTGTTTATTAAATATTTATAAGATGAACTTTGTGACTTTTTCCGTCTCTCGCAATTCAACCGTGAAATCCGCCCAAATCTCCGGAACTTCAGCCGTTTTCTCGTTTACATTTATTGTACTTTGAAATTATCTTGGAAAGTTTGCATTTTTCGTCTTGGCTCGTCCGGGACGACTTTTAGAATTTAATAAAAACACGCACACAGTCCCTTGAAACCTGTTATTATGGGTTTAACTCGGGATTTTAATAACGTTTCTCTTTTTGCATTATGAAACAGTCGAGTCTTTTGTTCGTTTCTGCAACACGCGCTTTTTTAATAAACTTCGCCGACAATGCATTCGACTTCTTTGCGTTTGAGCTCTACTCAGGACGGCATTTCGTTTTTCATCACATCATTTAGCTCAAAGACGGAGGATTTCGAACGCTTTTGTAGAAAAAAGGTGAGTGATGCAGGATGTTTCAAAAACATGGACCAAGGTGTTGAGAATTTTTAGATTATTTTATATTTTGACGATTTCATTTTCGTAAGCAGCTGTACCTATTCGCAGTATTCACATGAGAATCCTCTTAATATAGAAAAGATGTTGGAGACAACTTTCTCCAGCTAGGCCCTCAACCAGAACGAATAGCTTCAACCATTCCCCTTTCACTGCCGGATTCTATAGAATACACCAGAAGCAAGTCTCGCTTACATCAGCAATAATCCGATTTCTCACGTCCCACACTCTTCACTGGAATTGTGTGAATTAATACGTAATACACCATCGTTTCTATCAAAAAGATTACTTTCAGGTGATTTTTTCTTCCTGCGTTTTGCGGAACAAAGCAGTTCTTCAAAAATTAGCATAGGACAAAATAGCCCTAAAATACTCCAAAGCATCTCCTGTTTAAATGATATTGAAGAAGATGACGTCAAGTAGGTTGACTCTACGCAAAGCTTCTATCAATTCATAAGGGACAAGTTAGTCCCTCTTAGGAAGACACTGGTTACGAACATGTATAGCAAAGCAATTAAATGGATCATATTAGTCAAACAGGCTCAAACAATCAGTTCATAGTGAAATAATGCGTTCTAACATACCACCCGACCGACAGTACCGACCACCCAGGAACGTGGCAATCCAGCAGGGGATTATATTCACGAATACACGCAACATCGCTCATTCATCCCACCTCATTCGAAGCAGAGAGACGTGAGCTCATTGAGGTGACCGGCACGCGTATTTCGAAGTCATGTCTTGATCATTCAACTTTTAATGGCAAATGTATGAGGAAATCCATGATGACTAATAGTTACGTAGAATTACCGAGGTTGGAAACATTTGATTTGCTAGCACCAAAAAACTGACTATTGTATACTTTGTCCCAATCCTTACAACTGCCAAAATCTAATTTTTGAACCCTGGAAAAGGTTTTAAGAAATGATACTCAAAAAACGAAGTTTGAGCGACATTTATTTATGTACTGTTTATTTTTTTTTCGCTTTTGGTCTTTTTCTGTGCCGCTATTGGAACGAATTACAAAAACTCAAAAGCTTTTTTGTCCTTGGCACAGTAGAAGCATAGTGTAAAAATGTTGGATGCCAAATGCTAGAGCATGGTATTTCTATGTGTTTTTTGATGCTGAATCAGAATTTGCAGCTGGAAAGATTTCTACATGTCTACACCCTAATCCCGGGACTTAAAAGTACCCCCTAGAAAGAAGTTGAAAATGGATTTCAGGATTCGAGAGATACTACGATTTCACCTCAACCATAGTGTTGTTAGGATCATCGGGCTCTGGGGATCAGCAAAAGAAAATGCATCAGACTGCAATATACGCGTTCAACAATACAACGATTAAGTATCCATCACTCGAAACTCAATGTTCACCCGTCATTACGGGCAGCTTTAATGCGGGGAGTGCATTCAAGGGAGGTAGATTTTGTTTACTTCTGATTCAGCCTTGAAGAATACATGCCGGGGTTCAGCATCTGGCATGCGAAATATATTTTTTTAGCTATTTTTAGGCGCAGTTTTTGATCCTGGTCCCAAGGATAAATTCTAGAAGTATAAAAGTTTGGCTGATCCAAAGTTCGGATTCAGTGTAGGAAAACACATGGGAATACTATGCTCCAGGATCTGATATCGGAAACTCAATTTTCACGCCTCCTAGGGGTAGTTCTTGCGGCCGAGAGTGAATTCCTGACGTCTAGGAACTTACCTGATCTCAGATATTCAGATTCAGCGTCACAAAGAACATAGAAATGTTATGTTCTGTCTCACGGATCTGGATTTTTTGTGGGGCTGTGGAGTAATTCCTGATCTATCAATCTATAGGCATACCAAACATTAACCCAGATATGCCTGAACCTCAAATAAATTATAATAAAGTATGTTCTCTGCAAATTCATTCTATATGAAGCATATACTAAACAAATTTACTATTTTGTAATTTTTTTTAGGAAAAAGTGTAAAAAACTGCCGTACAAAATATGGTACACTTGGAACATAGGCGAACATTAAGGTTTAGTATGGAAGGGCAAAAAACATTTTACAAGCATCCCTACATTGCACTTAGAGCTCCTTGTTTTTGCTCTATCATGACATAAGCCACATCTAGTTGGCTTTTCTTGTGGTGGTATCACAAAATGATCTAAACGATCATAACGAATATTTATATATTCATTAGCCGAAGAACGTCCTCTAGAAAAAGATGGCGGTTTCTTGTTTTGTTGTAACAAGGCTGTGGCAAGCCGCCGTCTAAATAATAATTGATCCATATGTCCTCCGCGTGATCTATAAAGTTGCCAGGAATTATGAACAGCCATATCAATACAGTGGCTGATCAATGAAAAATACCACTTTTTACCCAGGATGGAAATGCGATACAGACCAATATTTTGATCACAACGATCAATGCAGCCCATATTTGCGTTGTATACATTTACAAGATGAGGCTGTTCTACCTAAAATCAAAAGCATTTTTGAAAACATTGATTTTCTTGCAGATTGTGTTTCTTACCTGAATATTTTTTTATCCTTTTGAGAGTATCGCTTTACAAAGCGAATTGGTTGCAATCCTGCGGCATTTGAACAGAGTGTTACTAAATTATTGTCATGCCATTTTACTGCAATTATGTTTGTATCGGAAATTTTGTTGTAATCGTAACTACATCTTTTTTCCCTTTTCATAATTTCAGAATCTCTGAATTGGACGCCTTGTAAACGATTTTCTCTAGCAGTACCAGTCGCAAAGAAATTTTTTCTGTCAATTTTACCATAAGAGGGAGAGAAGTCGAAAACTCTCGAATACTCTAATGCCACACCAGCACCAACCCCCAAATCTGCATAATTCTTACTAATGTTGGTGACGACCCTTGGTACAACCCAGTAAACGTAGCCTAGTCCTGATGCGCCAACCCATAATTTATAGCCGTATCGTATATGTTTTCCGTGAATGAACTGTTTGTATGCAAAATAAGGAACCATTGCCTCATCTACACTATGCATTTCTGTCAAAATTCCATGTTCCATAAATTTTTGATTCAGGCTCGCAAATAAATGGAAATTTGACATAATATACTCAAATTCATCTCGTGTAAGCGCTTCTGTGACGAGTTGATCCGTAGCATCTCTTTCACGTTCCCAGAACATTCTTCTACGTGGTACATCGACATAACCACTCAATATTAGTGTTCCAATAAATGCCCTTATTTCATACTCTTGCACTTTTTGTTGGCGATTCTTTTGCCTGGCATATCTATTTGTTTCAGTTGTTATGCGTGTTATAAGTTCGCCGTCAAATAAAAGTGAAAACCATTCAAGTGGAGTCTTAGAAGAATTATTTTGTTCAAGAATTTCTTCGAAGTTTCCTGGAACTTCTTGTGGTAGAGCCTACTTCACCCATTTGTACGTTTTTCGTTTCTTTAGCTTTTTATTTTTTATTTTTTTAGCCAATTCAGACAATGGAATCAGATGAAGATATGCTAAATTTTTCATGAGGTATGTTTATCTCAGCAGGTGCATGTAATTGTGAACCCGGTTGATCATCAGCTGACATCACATTCTCATCGCCGGAGTCCTCGTCTGTGATAATGTCACAAGCATTGATTGGAGGCATCAATGTGATATTATCCACATTTGCTAATACATCTTCATTATTCTCCAGCATAGCAAGGGCTTCCTCCAGAGAAAAGCCCCTAAAAATGAAACAGGCATGTATTTTCCTGGCGTACAATATTTTACACACTCAAATATAATGATGCAATTGTGAATCCGAAATAATAACATAAGTAATTTGGCATTATAACTGGAAAAAAGCATGTGTGTTTTATTGGTAGAAGCAATAAAATCATTTTTTTTATTTACGTAAAGACCATATTATTTACTTACTTGGCAAATCGTATTCCATATTCAGCCATGTCACAAAAAATAAAAACTTCTTCACAAAATCGCAAAAAAGTATCAATACAGCGATAACACCCAACCACACGTTACGATTTATTAAGGCTTACTGTGCTATTAGCGCGTCAAAATAAGCACAGGTCGTTGCAAGTCGCGACTTGTTTACGGTGTACCATAAATTGTACGCTAGGCATATCTGGGTTAAATAAATAAATATCTTTAATCTAATTTCTTCATAAAAGTCACTGTATAACGCTATTTAGTTTTTTTCTTGATGACTCGCCCGAATAAAGAACAATCTAATTTTGGCAGGAACGAGCATTTGCGCTCTATGTGCAATGCCTATACCACTAATGCGATGCCTGCACTATACGTTTTCTGAAGCTACATACAGCCCCTTTAACGAAAAACAATTCGTATGAAAATTCAACTGCATAATGTATCTATTGCGTTCTGTACGAAGTCGTCCCGAATCAAATGCGAGAAACAAAACGGGAGCCATTCAGTTGAATATCAAAACAATGGCTTCTCACAAAGGGTTTTCCGATGTTAAAATTGAATATCGTAATGACGACTTTATTTTGCTACCATGCATCCTGTGTTATTCGCACAAAACTGTTCAGTTTCAGCGACTATATAAATGCATATAAATACGATATATTTGATTTACATTTCTCCAATATTGTTGTTGGTCTATTCTTGTAAGTCGATATAAAGATATTGCACAGAGGTTATCAGAGTTGCAGCATTGAGTACCTCAAAATGCTAGATGTCAACAAATGTTTTTCTGTATTTTAATTTCTATACTTTATTTCATTCCCTTTTCTGCGATAACAGACCACGAAATATTGTTGTAGTATTTCATTTGATATTACGTTTTTGTTATTTTGGTACCGACGAGTTAACCAATGTCACTTTTTTGATGATCTGCTTGGATCGCTTTGTACCTACATCTGATAAAAACTCGAAATTTTATAGCTTCAAGTAGATTGACTCTACACTACAGGTCGTAGGTGATTTCAGAATCATTGGACTTTTTTTAAATTAACGATACAATACTTATAGCCTTCTCATGCTCTGTAATCCACAAACAGCCAAATTCCAAACCCTCCAAAAGTTAGATAAAGATAGAGAACATCCGGAACATATTTATCCGTTCGATCGATTTTTCTTCGTCTCTACATCAGCCTTCGCTGGACCGTTTCTCAAAGGCTACAAGGCTCTTCGGGCCTAATCTTATATCTAAATTTCATCAAAATCAAACTGGTACTCAGAAGTATAAGCGGACAGGCAGACCGTCAGTCAGGCCGACGGTCAGACCTAAGGAAATTAGTGCCATGGTTTTTGGTGATATATCATTACGTAACATCCAGAAAATCTATTTTTTTGCGATCGCAATATCCTTGGATTGCCTCGGATCTCCTTCAAATGACTAGGGTCTCCTTAGATCATCTCTAGGATAGGAAATCTATTCAATGATCACGAGATTATTCGTGTCAGTCTATCGAATCTTATAACCACGTAACTCAGAAACAGCTACACTCGCCCATTTTGATGAAATTACAGAAGCAGTATGCTCTGTAAGATAAAAGCTTTACATACATCTATCACACAGGTGACAAACTATTTCTTCTGTGCTATACGTGGTTCACCGACTTTTCCATTGGCACTGTTTGGACACTACATGATGTGTTTTACGTTTTGTGTCCGACGCTTCGCTTTTGACAAACTATCATCAACTTCATTTCTTTACATCCTGTATCTGATAGCCGCTTTTTCTACGAATTCAACAATGTATCACATGTTACATTATTTGTTTTCTTAGTTATAAAGAAAAATGTGTTTTCTATTTTCATTCTATTTAAGTATGCGTTGCGAACAAATACTAACTTGATGAAAGATTACGTGATTACTGATATATGCAGATTGCATAATGATATGATGTGGTGAAATTATATGAAATGATGCTTAATCCAGTAATAATCAGAATAACAAATACATTTTAAACATTATTCTCGGGCAATTTATCAAGATACATTTCTGCAGTATTTTTTGTATATTTTTAGTATAAAATGTGACACGTCAGCATATCGAACTTTTTCTGATTACTAAAATGACCGCCTGGCATCTTTGATGATAATCTAGCAACGCTAACCATACACAATAATAACAATGCTCGTTGACAAGTATTTACGTCAATGCAATGTCCGTTTAGAGAAAGATACAAAAATCAGAGATATAGCTACAGGTATTTCTTATACAAGAGAAAAAAGCACTAGTTTTTAATCTACTACTTTTTTCTGTGACGGGAAAAACGACGATTTAGTATTGAGAAATTATATTATTACCATATTTAAGTCAGAAAATTGTCAATGTGAAATTTGAATTTTAATATTAGTAGGCTATGTTGTACTTATAGCGACAATTAGACCTGCGCTGCTAATGAAACTTTTAAAGTAATCAAATAGCTGTCCATTTGATTTTTTGATTTGACTTAAGAATTGTGAAGTTAGTGGTTGTTTGAAAGTTATTTTTAATACTAAAAATTAAAAAATTGCTGATTCCGAGTTTTCTTTGACTCCACCGGAATTAGTAGAAGTATCCAAAGTAGCGTCACAAAAATTATTGCCAGCTAAATCGCGGATAATGTACGAAACCGCATATTCAAGAGTCATGGAATGGAAGATGAAAAAAACATGCAGTTATTTGTGGGAGACGGTGTTATTGGCTTATTTTTTGGAATTGGCACAACAACGAATTATTCAATGATTAAAAGTATGTTACGATCCAATAATAATGTAGACATTTCAAAATATTTCAAACTAATTATATTTCTGAAACAAAATGGGAAATGTACAAGTCCAAGAAAGCTACGATTTTTACGAGTACACAAATTAGTGATTTTTTAAATAATGCTTCCGACGAAGTTTATTTAATGGCCAAGGCTGATGTTGTTGTATTTAGGCTTGCAGGAGCTTGTCGAATTTGTGAAATCAGTCGGGTAACATTAGATGACATTGAAGATTCGGGAACGTTATTAATTGTGAAACTTAAGGAAACAAAGTATGATGTAAACAGGAGATTTGTACTTACTGAAGAATATATGGAATTTTATCGAATGTATTTTATGCATATCACAATAGAAAATGTATCAATTAACTTAAGCAGTATTTCCGACAGGTATTGAAATCATCATGCACAAGAAACTTATCTTGGATACCGCTGCGAACAGGGCTTAGCTGTGGACATGCATCTGTCGACTAAGCCGATAGTGAAAACCAATCTGCAGAACGTTAGACTCGTACATAATTCAATCATCGTTCTGCTGAATGGTCTATCTGCTTGTCATGTCATTTGTCATAAATGACATTTGATCGGTCGAATTTTAACGACGCTTTTACGTTTATTTCTTTATTTGTCGCTTAGCAGTTATTAGAGTTATTTGATACTTTCTCATATATTTTTTGGCTTTCGCTCAATACAGTAGTACAATTGGTCTTGCATGACCTTTCGGAAATATTCCTGCCAAATTTTCAATCTGAAAATAAAAAATCAAGAAAACCTTAACAAGTATAAAAACACAATAACTACCATTTTGTAGTTCAAAATAAAATTCAGATAACAGTAATGATGGTGATAGTAAACTGGTACAGTGGTAGTTTCCGTTATTAACATATAATTGAAAAATAAATTCAAACTTTAACTGGTAGTAGATCAAACCTAAACAGAGTCACAGTGGTTTGTAAATAATATACAAATTTTCCATCACAAAACATCTCTGATCAGTGGCGGTAGCAAGTTTCATTAAGGATGGAAAACATGGAAAACGTTCCGGTCATGGAGATATACCAGAAGAAGAGGCAAAATTAGAGAAAAACTGTCTGTACATGGTATATAAGGTTAGAAAAAATAACTGACAAGCTGTCATGCCGCAATCTGATTCAAAACTAGAGCATCAAATCTTCCGCGTAGGGTCCTAAAGGCTGATCGGCTAGATGCAAACTTATAGGTTTTACTTCTGTTTTCAAATTATATATCACTCATTTCGCGGGAGATTTTTCTAAACTTTATAAAAACAGAAGTTATTCGTGAAATGTGTAAGTTGCCACCTAGCCATTACGAGTACAATTAGCTTTTAGGATCATACGCGTGGAATTGCATAATTTTACTCGAGTATCAAAAGAGAAAGATTGTAGTATTTTAGATATTGACTAGATTTCCAATCAAGACCATGTCTGTTAAGTTTCGTGGAGCTCGCCAATTCTGTTTCTCAAGATGTTACCCTTTTTGAAACACCTACAACAAATTCTTGCACATTTTGGTTATTATTGTATCAAAGGACCCAAGCTTCAATGATCTAATTTATACATCTGGTCCGCCTTTGGAGAAAAGGTGGAGTTTCCACCAGCATTTTGGAGAATAATAGGAATTCCAAACAATGAACATGCTACTGTTCCCCTCGTTAAACAGTTTACCACTGCACAAAGGGAGGCTCTTCAAGACTTCTTCACAAATACCTAAAAACAGTAACAGCTTCCAATACAGGGTGTTAAGGAAATAATGTTCGTAACTTTAAGAGGTGATTCCTTGCATTATTTTAAGCAAAAAAGTTCATTATAACCTATGTACGAAAATCAACCGTTTTAGGGCAAAAAAATGCTGAACTTATTTCTTTTTAGTCATGACATAAATTAATTTCATGTGCCTAATAGCGTAAAATGTATCAATACATCTATTTATTAAATAACTATCTCTAACATAATTTTCTTGGTTATTTAATACAATTTTCCGAAGAAAAACAAACAAAACAAAATCCCTCACACAACTAGCAATGTCGTACTCCGCCTGCACTGCATGTAGCTATTATCGCGTGTTGTTTTTATTACTAATACGTTTTAACTGTAACTTTATGTGATTTACGGATGTTGTTTTTTTTTTCTTTTTTCGTGTATCGCATCGTTTCCAATAAGTGACTGATAACCGTGAGAATTGGTGGTGTGTATCGCCACGTACTGGTAAGTTCTGTCATTTTTTTAAGTATATGTACTGTACTGAAAGCGTTATTAAATAAGAAATATTAGCCACAAAAAATTGCGTGAAAGTATTCAATAATTCAAGGCATATCAACAAAAATATCATACAAACATAAACAATTCGATGAATTAGTTGCAGTCGTGTTTGAGAAAATTTAATTATTTACGACTCACTTTCCTCGAAACCGATTCATTTTCGGACATTATAATGAACTCTTAAAGCCACGAATAATATTTCCCTAACACGCGGTATTTACGACTATCTACATATACAAGAAATAAGCAGAATTGCTACTTTTTCAAGAAAAATCCCCCAAATCACAGTTAATTAATGGAAAGGGGTAGGTTTGGTTCAAAAAGCGGAGGGATGCTTTCTATCAGCGACAAGCGTTATTTCCCCCAAGTAAATATCTGCCCATAGGGCAACACTGTCAAAGCACTACTGGTACCGTAGGCGTCAAGTTTATGGATTATTTTTACTGCAAGAACAGCATTTCTTTTGCATCTCCCGGTACATAGTCTCCATGCTTCCGGCAGTGCTCCTGATCCTTTTACAAATCGCAAGTTCAGCAGAAGATAACTGGTCGCTGCTGTATCGCTACTTTCTGATGAACGCGACCAATGGGATGTAATCTGGAAAGCTAGATGTAGATGGTGCTAGTTATATTTGCGGTCATATCTAAGGTAACAGATTACAGAAAAAGGGTTTCCCTGCTAGCTTCAACGCCACTGCGACCCATATGGATCTCTTGTGCCCCCCATATACACTGTCCAAAGCACTGTGTCCACCCTTGATCCTTAAATCAGACTCCATAGCCTTGTCATAGGGCTTTGCATATAGGTTTTCGTTGTTGGAGTTGTGATTCCTAATATCTGACACCAAAGCCCTGACAGGCCTTCGCAGTGCCTTAAGAGATGCACTGGGGTTTGCTGATACTCTCTGCAGAAACGGCATGTGACAGTATCCTGCTACGATACCCACTATGGACCTTATGGCTTTCCTATTGAATCCAAGTAGGTCGTCTGTAAATGCAGATTTTCGTTCCTCAATGAACTATTTTGCCTCCATTTAACCTGACTGGCTGTTCCATTGTTCTGGGGACTTTTTCTTGATTCAATTTCCTATGGATTGTCTGAATCGTGTTCTCGCTACCCCACAGTAAGGCTCTGAACCTATGAGACGATTGGTCGCACTACTTGTATCTATTGTTAGAATCAGCTTATCCCTGTCAAAATCGTATATGGTTTACATAACTGTCGGAGACGCAAAGCAACGCAACAGTTTGACCTCCAACCACACTAGCGGGAGCATAACTGCCTATATACAGGGTGGCCCATCCAGGTGTAATATCACTCATAAACAAATGTATTTTTGGCAAATCTATTAATGGCATGTTATACAAGACATTTGAGGGCACATTTCTAGAATATTGGTATGGTGGCCCAATTTTGACCTACATATCAGAGCTGTGAGTTTTTAAATCGATTACCTCATATTTTATTGCACGTTTGGATAAAGCAGTTCAAAAGAAGAAGATTAATATCACATACTATGGGGTTTTGGTAATTAGTACTGAGATTTAAGGTGTTTCATCCAGAAAAACCGTCCACTTCGGCAACCCCTCAATCCACCATTTTGAAATTTGGAGTGCTGAATTTTGTATCAAAAAAAAACTTTCGCACCTCAGCTTTTATCTTATTTGTTAATTTTCATTTTTGCTCATACAGGGTGGTCAAAAACGCAAATTGTTCTTTTTCTCAAAAATGTAAAATGCTTTACCCTGTATATTTGCGCAAGTTTGGATTCAATTTTTTGTAAGCTTTTTTTGGTATAAGGCTTTGATCCAGATAAAATTACTAGATTTTGAGTTATTAAGCTCTTAATAGAACAACACACCAAAATTAAGGAAAAAAGTCACATCATCCATGGAAACAAAAGATAAACAGTGGGCTAGTTCCATATTGCCACTAAGAGTACAGATTTGACGTAAAAACTAATGACAATCAGAACAGCATAAATCAGCTTCAAGCGTAATAGAGAAAAACAACTATAATAATAGCATAAACAAACAACTATCACTACTCAAGTCCTAATCTACAAAAACTAATCGAAAATATCTCCACCACACACACACACACCACACACACACACACACACACACACACACACACACACACACACACACACACACACACACACACACACACACCACACACACACACACACACACACACACACACACACACACCACACACACACACACACACACACACACACACACACACACACACACACACACACACACACACACACACACACACACACACACACACACACACACACACACACACACACACACACACACACACACACACACACACACACACACACACACACACACACACACACACACACACACACACACACACACACACACACACACACACACACACACACACACACACACACACACACACACACACACACACACACACACACACACACACACACACACACACACACACACACACACACACACACACACACACACACACACACACACACACACACACACACACACACACACACACACACCACACACACACACACACACACACACACACACACACACACACACACACACACACACACACACACACACACACACACACACACACACACACACACACACACACACACACACACACACACACACACACACACACACACACACACACACACACACACACACACACACACACACACACACACACACACACACACACACACACACACACACACACACACACACACACACACACACACACACACACACACACACACACACACACACACACACACACACACACACACACACACACACACACACACACACCACACACACACACACACACACACACACACACACACACACACACACACCCACACACACACACACACACACACACACACACACACACAACACACACCACACACACACACACACACACACACACACACACACACACACACACACAACACACACACACCAAACACACACACACACCACAACACACACACACACACACACACACACACACACACACCACACACACACACACACACACACACACACACACACCCACACACACACACACCACCACACACACGCACAACACACACACACAGCACACACACAGCACACACGCACACACCACACACCACACAACGCACACAACGCACACACCACACACGACCCCACACACCCAGCACAGCACACAACGCACACACGCACACAACCACACACTCACACGCACACACTCCACCGCACACACCACACACTCACACACCACACACTCACGCACTCACAACCGCGACACACTCACACACGCACACACTCGCACCTCCCACACTCAAAAAACTCAAACACTCACCACGTCACACAGGGCGCACACACCACCACTCCACACACGCACACCCTCACACACTCCACACCACACACACAACACACA